>SJXQ01000458.1:11536-108525 GCA_006408695.1 Aepyceros melampus | reverse complement strand
ATTGCAATATGAACGTTTTCTAAATAACGAAAATTACAATTCACTCTATTGTATACAATTGTGTTTTCAATATGGACATGTTGAAGCACTGTTTATCTTAACAGGCATCTGGTTCAATGAATCAAAGTTCACATCTTTGAGGAGTAAAGGCACTCAGAGCATCCCCCAGTCCCTGTCTCTGTAGTCACAGTCTTATTTTTTAAGGGACTTGCTACCGCAATGCTGCAGCGGCCAGATGCACTCCCTTGGCTTTTGGAGCCAGGACGCCCCAGATCTTTTCTTTTCCCCTAAGCCCCAGAATTACATCTATTAGTTGTGGAGTGACTGGGGATGACGCGAATGCAACAGAAGTTGATTGATGGAGCATGGTGCATCTCTTAATTAAGCAGAAGCTCCTAATAAAAATGAACTTCCTGGATGATTTGTGGGGTCCTCTCCACACAGCCATATGTGCCTCACAGCAATAGGAAACAAGAGTGGCCCCCAGCTAGTACCAGCTGATAATGGAGACTGACATTTTTTTGCAAAAGGAGGAAATTTTTGTGGCCCCTTTGGTTTTGCGGAAGGAAAATTGAGAGCACTTGATATAACAAGTTGTTCATTGTATTCGCTATCCTTTGGCCTAAGAGGAGTCCGCTTACTGACTACAAAGCTTAGAGAGGGAAGAGGAAAGTAAGGGAGCAGGACTGGAAGGTGGGAAAGGAGGTAAACTGGCTGGTATGCCCTTAGTTTGCTGCCTATTAAAGTTTCAACTAAAGTAGTCCATGCAAAGGGCACCCTGTTTGTCCTGAGAAAATTATTATTCCAGACAAACTCTCGAGTGTGGTCAGATTACATTAGTCCTCTCTTCTTCAAGGAGCGCCTCCAATCTCTCTTCCCCTCTGACACCGTCATAATTAAGCACCTGCCTGACACCGACCCTCGCTCCTTCGACTAAGGCCCTGGCTGATACCAGCACACGGGGCCGACGTCTGCTGCACCGCCCTGCCCTTTGCTCCTGGCTGTTCTGAGGGTCTCCGCTGTCCCATGTGGGTGCCCGCCCATTCCTGAAGCAGTCACCACCACGGGGAGGTCTTAGGAGGTGGACACCAGGCGTCCACATTCCTAGCCAGACCACCCCTGAGTGTCAAATTCCAGCCCCTTCCTCCCAGTTAGCATCTTCCCCTCATGCTGCTGCGTTTTACTTGTGCTTTGAGGTCTCTCTCCCACTGAAATCTAAGCTCAGTGAGATCAGGAATTGGGTTTACTTTTGTTAATTGGAGTATAATTGCTTTACAAAGCTGTGTTAGTTTCTGCTGTACAATGAAGTGAATCAGCTATATGTATATGTATATCCCCTCCCTCGTGACCTCCCTCCCACCCCCATCCCACACAAAGCACCGAGTTGAGCTCCCTGTGCTATAGAGCAGCTTCCCACTAGCCATCTATCACCAGTGTAGACGTGTCAACGCTTCTCTCCCAATTTGTCCTAACCTCCCTATCCCCTCCTCCTTCCACATATCCATTTTCTATGTCTGTATCTCTATTCCTTCCCTGCAAGTCTCTCTCTACTCTTTATCCAGCTTATAGACAGTGCCATTGGCCCTCAGTACATATTAACTGAATGCAATAAATGATCTTTCCTAGAGTAATTCACCAAAGGTAAAGATATGTCTCTTTAGTTCACACTACTCAAGCCCTTATGAAAAAGGTCTTTTCATAAATGTCTTCGGTGCTAAACATGAGGACTTGACTTTCATTTGTGGTGGTTGCTAAATATTTAGATGAGTAAGCCTGCTGCTGCTGGGCTGTCAGGATGGAAACACATTTTGTTTTGTTTTTCCTTTCCAGATCCTTTCTTTGCAGTGAAATCTTCTGCAAAGTCCTCTATTGACTGTAGGGCAGAAAAGGTACCTGAAAATCAAAGCCATCAAAAAAATTTTTTTTCTTCCAACCTTGAGATCAGGCTACCATCTGGCTGCCCAGAACATTTGGTGCCCAGAAGAAATCTTGAGCCCTTGTTAATGTCAATGTTGTTTGGATTAAAGCTTTCTTTTCTTTTCTTTTTTTTTTTTTGTATAGTGGTGGCTAACAAACAATACATATTCATAAATGCTGATGAGATGGTAGGTCTGAGCTGACATGCTCTCCAGAGAGCAGACGGACAAGCGTGGGTTGGAGAATGAATGGATAGATAGCCATGAAGGCCTGTGTATTTCCAACAGGGATTACAAACCCTACTCTACGGACCAGTATTTTTTTTTTTTTTACAAAGACCGTACTTGCTGCAGTGTACCTATAGTAAAGTTTCAGCCATTTTTGACTTTTGATGGACTATTTTTCATTTTGTTATTTAAAAATATATATACTTTTTGGCAAAGGATTATACAACAAAGGTTTCTTCAGTATTTATTCTATAAAGGGCACTGTGTTAGGGGCCAGAAAAACAGTCATACAATGGGCCCACCCTCTCAACTGAGAATCAAGTATTAAATTTTACTTGGGGCCCAGGCAAGAATTAAAGAGGATGCTCCAAGAATATTAGTAAAATATTTAGCTTCAAGGGATTTCTAGTCTTGGTAGGAAGCTGAGGTTGAATTCAGAACAAGAAAACAATGTGAGAACAATACAAACTGACCACTGCAGTTGGTTATTTAAAGTTCAGAGTTTGGAAAAGGGAAAGAAACTGTATATATGACACTATGTACACAGGGCATTTTAGGAGCTTTTCAAAAGGGTAAATTATTGGTCTGTGGTAGTCAGTACCTTACACTTTAATCTAGAAAATATGATGACCTAAACAGTCAAATATTTTTGCACAATTTACTCTATATTGCAAAAGTTATCAAACTACTTTTAATCCTTTTCTCCACTTGAAATCTCAAGAGAAGTAAAAAAAGATAAAGGGAAAATGAGTAGTGCTTCTAGACATGAAAGGTGACTGTATTTAGATTAAGTGGGTTAATAAGGCTAAGGAGAGAGAGACAAGAAACATACCTGAGAGAAAGATTATTAAAACAAAATATTAAGTCAAAGCTTTTCATATCTGTGCTTGCACTTATAGTCATTCAGACTGACTCAGGCTCTAGTTTCAAAGATAGTGTTTTCTATTTTATTTTTTTTTAATTTAAACTTTTTATTTTCTTTTGGGGTATAGCTGATCAACAATATTGCAATACTTACAGGTGGACAGCGAAGGGACTCAGCTATACATATACATGTATCCATTCTCCACCAAATTCCCCTCCCATCCAGCCTGCCATATAACAGTGAGCAGGGTTCCCTGTGCATGGTCCATGTTGGTTATCCATTTTAAATATAGCAGTGTGTACACGCCCGGGTAGCTTGGGGCGTTTTCCATTTTAAACACCACTCTTTCTTATTTTCAACTGATTTCACTGTTAGTTTTTGGAGAACGGGGACAGGATTAATCTACTCCTACTCCTTTGAATAAGTGACTCTGTTCACAAAAATTGGGGACTTTCTCTTAACCACAAAGTTGATATCATTCAAATAAATCATTGGAATTTGGAAGTAGGGAACTTAGCAGTGAAATGGGCTCTAATTTCCAGCAGGAGCTGGGAAAGTGGGGCCCTGCCACCACAGAGGCTCAGGAGGGCCCATCTGTGCAGAGACCAACTCTGATTCCAGAAACCCTCCGAGTCTCCTTCTGCCCTTAACTTGGTCTCTAGAGTACATTTGCCATCTACAGGTCTGCAGAGAGGAGTGATTTCTCAGAGTGAATTAGAAAGTTGGCTTTTTGCAATAATTCTGTCGTGGATGAGTCTGGGGCAACAGTAGCTCTTTTTTCCAAGGCGAGTTAACTCCCTGGATAAGCAGAACACTGAGGCTCTCAGCTTCTTAGGGGGCGAGTCATGGTGCTGATGAAAGGTCGTGGCGCTTGGCGTCAGAGAGCCCTGACTTGAGGTCTGGTTCCACCACTAACTAGATTCAGGGTCTTGAACACATTGTGTATTCTATCTGCAAAAAGATTATTATGGAAATTGAAAGTGAGAAAGGTATAAAACGCCTAATCTAAAAGCCCCTGTGTTATCACAGATTATAATAGAGAATAGTTTCCTTCCTGTCTCAACCAAACAAGGAAACAATAATCTAGAAAATCTTACAGGGACTACAGGAATAAGCAGATTTTTTTCTGAAAAGGGCCAGATGGTAAACATTTTAGGCTTCGTGGGCAATACATTCTCTGTCACAAGTACCCAGCTCTGCTATTGTCCTGCAAAAGTAGCTGTGGACAAGACATAATCGAAAAGGCTTGACTCAGAAACCTTTACTTAGAAAAACTGGCAGCTGGCCAGATTTGCAAGCCTTGCTTCTGGAACTTGAATGAATGGGCCTCTGAACTCCCGAGGATCCTGTGAAATAGAGAGTCTGATTCTGTAGTCTCCACGGGTACCTGACACCGCATCCCTGACAGTCTTCCGGGGGCACTGCTGCTGCTGTTAATTGGACCCAAGGTAGCACAGGTGAGGACAACCTAGGACAGTTTTCTGATCCTCAAACTATAGTGTTTATTTTATTCGACTGGTTAAGTGGTGGGCTGTTTGTCCTTCCAGGATGCTCTAACAGATATAACAGACACTGGTGGCTTAAACAACAAATATTCGTTTCTCACGATTCTAGAGATTGAAAAGTCCAAGATCAGGGCACTGGCAAATTGTGTCTGCTGGGAGCTTGCTTCCTGGTTCATAGATGGCGGTCTTCCTGCTGTGTCTTCACATGGTGGAAAGAGTGAGGGAGTTTTCTGGGGTCTGTTTTATAAAGGTACTAATCCCATTCATGAGGGCTCCATCCTGATGGCCTAACCACCTCTCCAAAGACCCCATCTCCAAATACCATCATGTTGAAGAATAGGTTTCAACATATGAACTGAGGGGTGAGGGACACAAACATTCAGACTGTAGCAGCTGACAACTTCTCAAAATTAGTCAACTACCTCATATTAAGAATATATTTACAAGAACTCCCTAGTGGTCCAATGGTTAGGAATCCACCTTTCAACACAGGGGACATGGGATCGATTCCTGGTCCAGAAAGATTCAACATGCCGCAGGGCAACTCAGTCTGTGAGCTGCAACTACTGAGCTCGTGGACCACAATTACTGAAGCCCACGCACCTAGAGCTGTGCTCTGCAGCAAAAGAGAAGCCACGGCAGTGAGAAACCCATGCACTGCAGCTAGGGCGTAGACCCCACTCACGGCAACTGGGAAAAGCCTGCGAGCAGCAAGGAAGACCCAGCGCAGCCGTAAATAAATTCATTTAAAAAAAAAGTAAAGGGAACGCTTCTCAATACATTTATAAAAGGATATATTTACCATTTCTTACTCCATGCATCTCTGATGATCTGTGTTTGAGTCTGGAACTAAAATCTTAGTGAATTTAATGCTAATTTTGCTTAGGCCCAAAGCGGTTCTTCCCCGGTTAGGTTCTGTGTCATTGTCTCTCTCTCATTTTCATAATAGATGAGATCTTAACTTAATGGGATCATTCTAGAATTATACAAACTGTGAATTGGCCTTTGCCTCCCACTTTCCAAGATGATGTTTAGCGATACATTGTCCTCGCCTACTCCCAGAGTAATGATTTCCTATAACAGCCTCCTACACCCCCTAAAGATGCCACTCTATAAAACCAGTGAAGGGGGTACCAGTCAGCTGGAAGTGATGAATGTAGTGGATGTTAATCGGCTTCCCCCAAAGTGGAATTAGGGCTTCCTGGTGACTCAGATGGTAAACAAAATCTGCCCAAAATGCGGGGGACCTGGGTTTGATCCCTGGGTGCGGAAGATCTCCTGGAGAAGGGAATGGCTACCCACTCCAGTATTCTTGCCTGGGAAATCCCACTCCAGTACTCTTGCCTGGGAAATCCCATGGACAGAGGAGCCTGGTGGGCTACAGACCATGGGGTTGCCAAGAGTTGGTCATGACTGAGCAACTAACACACGCACACACAATGCGGAATCAAACTTACCTGCTCACCCAGGTACTGATTGCCTTGCTCTTTGAGTACAGAATTTCCTTCTCTGAGGGTATGGCAATCATGGCTTTCAAATTCATTTTGGCTTCCTTGGAACAGAAACCCGACCCTGCTCAAAACATACCTCTAATGTTTTAGCATTTCTTATCCCAAATAACTTCAAACAATACTCCACAATTAATCCACCTTCAACCTCAGCTGAAACTGAAGTGGGAAGCACTGTAAATATGTCTGTTTACTGAAACATTTTATTCTGCTTTTGCAGCTTGATCTGCTGAGTTTATTTTGGATGTGGTTTAGCTTCTGAGCCTAGGAAAACAACAAGAACAACAACAAACCCAACATCTTCATAAGCTCAGATCTAAACTTGAACTCTGCAGAAAATTAAAGGAATTCACTTTCTGATTTTTCCCCTAGTCCAGGAGATTCCATAAACCTTGCTAACTTTTTTAGTTTTTCATGTTCTTCTCAGTTAGCAAATTGTCCTTAAATTCTTTTTGCTGCAAAACAAACTCGTCTCCCTTTTTCCTCTTAAACAGCTGCTAAACACTACTTATCCAGCAGCAATTAGCCTGAACTAATCTTCACAGTCTCCTGAGGGACACTCATTTTCCAGAGATTTGGGTGGGGATATTAGGCCGAGTGCAAGGGCCGGAAGGGAGTGTGGCTTGAAAAAATGCCATTTGTCTTTATTGATTCAAAGATAAAGAGAACTATCACTTAACTGTAAGAAAGACATTTTAAAAAATCTTTGCTTTGTATTGAGCGTAGTCTTTAAAAGCTTACTCTACTACTGTGTTGCTTAGCAAAAATAAATGAATGAATCGGTATGGTCCTTTAGAGCTAGATTATCTTGGTCGCCTTAGTTTATAGATGAAGGCAACGGGGCAAAGACAAGGTCAAATGATGAATAGTAAGGATTTACTCAGGATTGGCCACAGTGTGCACACCTCAAGGAAAGTCCTGGCTCTTTCCAGACTCCTGAGAGGTAACCCATAAGCCCTTGGATTACTGTGCCCAGTGGGACTGCCCTGGTGTACCTGGAGACTTTGGGCCATGGCAGATGTGCTATATGCTAACAGAGCATCACTAAGCAAACACTTTGATTTATGTTGGAGATCTTGGGCCCTGCAGTTATCTGATTGACCTCTGGAGAGGCTGGAGGTCAGCCACACCTATGAGACTGACCCCCAGTAAAGACCCTGGACACCAAGGCTCAGGTGAGCTTCCCTGATGGGCAACGTGTGTACCGCCACATATCGTTACTGGGAAAAATAAGTGCTATCCTTGTGACTGCACTGGGAAAGGACAACTAGAAGCTTGTTCCTGGTGTCATGTGGACACTGACCTATGATCATTCAGGGACAATTTCAAACCGGGGCAGGGGGTGTGTCTGTATTTAGAGATAGGAATGTGAAGAGCTGGATGGATTCACCAGCTTGTTATAAATATACGTGTATTGTATATAAGTTACATACACGTATTTGTATAGAAGCTATCATCTATACTGGTGATAAACATGAACTTTGTCAAATGGTTGGAGGTGCTAGTAGAGGGTAATGTTCCCAAGCAGTCATTCAGGTCCAAGCATCAGAAAGAACCCTTCACAGATGAAAGAACACTATCCCAAGTACAGGAGTTCCATTAAAGTATGTATTCTGCCAGTTATCATTTCGTGACATTTCAGCTCCCATTTCCTTGCCCGACCTGTAAGTTGTCTGCCTTTGTCAGCTGTCTGATGGGATGCTAAGTGTTGTCAAAAGTGGGCAATAGAGAGTCATAGGGAGGAAGGGCCTTGCTTCTTGGCTTCATAGGCAGGTTCCTAGAGTGGGGGCTGCTCCTCCAACTTGGGTGACTTCTCCAGCACTGGTTCCTGTGACCCTCCAGCCTCAGGCTTCCACAGCACATGCAACGGCTTCAGTGCCAGACTCCTATGGTACATGTCGGCATGTGCTGTGCTCCGTGTCTGACTCTTTGCGACCCCAGGGACTGTAGACCACCAGGCTCTTCTGTCCATGGAATTTTCCAGGCTAGAATCCTGGAGTGGGTAGCCACTCCCTTCTCCAGGGAACCTTCCAGACCCAGGGATCAAGCCCACGTCTTTTGTGTCTCCTGGATTGGCAGGCAGATTCTTTACGACTAGCATCACCTGGGAGGCCCCCTGTGGTACGAAGTGAAATGATAGTTGCTCAGTCATGTTTAACTCTTTGTGACGCCATGGAATGTAGCCCGCCAGGCCCCTCTGTCCACGGGATTCTCCAGGCGAGAATACTGGAGTGGGTAGCCACTTCCTTCTCCAGGGGAATCTTCCTGACCCAGGATCCCTGACCCAGATCCCTGACCCAGTGGGTCTCCTGCATTGTGGGAAGATTCTTTACTGTTTGAGCTGCCTGGAGAGCCCCCTATGGTAGAGGTGGCATCTTCAGCATCTGATTCCTGAAGGGTGGGCAGTTTGGCCTCAGTAGTATGGGCAGCTTTCTGAGCACCCAGCTCTTGCACCAGTCTGTCCAGTGTCTGGGCCTTGCAGAGTGTGATGGCCAGCAGCACCGCCAGGACCCCTCGCACCCCACGGCAGTTTTGCAGTCAGAGCAGCTCCAGAGAGCCGCCTCCTGTGAGGAGCTTTCCCCAGCACCCTAGAGGGTAGACTTGCTGCAACTTTCTGCTGGTTTCGAATGCTGAGCCAGAGTCAAGTCCTCCAAAAGCCCCAGCAGGCAGTTTCTCTTCCTTGCTGCTGCCAAGTCACTTCAGTTGTGTCTGACTCTGTGCGACCCCATAGACAGCAGCCCACCAGGATCCCCTGTCCCTGGATTCTCCAGGCAAGAACACTGGAGTGGGTTGCCATTTCCTTCTCCAATGCATGAAAGTGAAAAGTGAAAGGGAAGTCGCTCAGTTGTGTCCGACTCTTAGTGACCCCATGGACTGCAGCCTACCAGGCTCCTCCATCCATGGGATTTTCCAGGCAAGAGTACTGGAGTGGGTGCTATTGCCTTCTCCATTCTCTTCCTTAGATTTAGTGTATTAACCATGGGGCTAGTGGCTGCTTTTTTGTCTGTTATTCCTATATTCTTTAGAGTTCTTTGTACTTCTTACTGGGCTTCCCAGGAGGCTCAGTGGTAAAGAATCCGCCTTCCAATGCAGGGTTGCAGGAGACACGGGTTTGATCTCTGGCTCAGGAAGATCCCTTGGATGAGGAAATGGCAACTCACTCCAGTATTCTTGCCTAGAGAACCCCATGGACAGTGGCCTACAGTCCATTGGGTTGCAAAGAGTCAGACATAACTGAGCGACTGAGCACACACACGTGCAAATACTGCTGACGAGCCCACCCTTGGCACTTCAATCCTACATTATGGTTACTATTTTTCTATGTTAAACTCACGTGCCAACTGCTACATGGTTTTCTATCCTGATTAGACCCTGACTAATACTTTCTGGTGTCTACGAGTTACTGCAAAGTAACTTACATCAGAGGGATTAGGGATTGCATAATTGTTTTTATTTTTTCCTATGAAATAAAGTAGCCATGTAATACGTAAATTTTGTTTCCCTTGCCAAGTCCGCTATTAAAAATGCTCCTCTCAATGATAGGTCAGATTTATTGATGTATTACCACAGAGCTCTATTCAGAAAGCTCCTTCAAATCCATGGCTTTCACTAAGCACAGCACCAAAGCCAAAATGACTTCACTGTACAAGCCTCTTTTGGGAGCATTATATCAGAGAGCATGTAAAGCTTTGGGAAAGTGATCTCATTCAATCTCCTTTCTCCTTTTAATCACTCTCAGCTTACCAAAGTCTAAAAGAACTTGCAATGCCCTTTTCCATCTTTGCCTCTGCGGGGCTGTCATCCTGGGCCTTTTTGAGCATAGACAGGGTGAAAAAAAGGTGTCTAAATTCAACCTCTCAAAACATGACAGGGAGATTAGACATTTGAAAAATCTTCAGATTTCCTTGACAACTGTAATAAAGGTTTGAAGAAGAAGAAACAGCAGGAATGATGTGGTCACGTCCCCCAAAGCATCCTAAATATTAGTGAGTTTACAAGACCTTGTGCCTTAGAGACTCGTAGGGGCTGAAAAGTAGTTACATCCCCACAGAGGCAGAAACAGACGACCTCTTCTAGACCTTGGGTTATTTGGAAATCTCCTTAAATGGTTTTAAACATTGTTTACTTATAAACTGCTATGTGAATAGACAGCCTGTTTGATCAGATGCCTTAAATGATCTAAAGCCTTTTTGGAAGACTTATTTAATGAGGAAAAATGAATGCCAGGTTTAGGACATATTCCATAATTTACTACTGTGAATGATTTTGAAGTAAATATGTTTATTGTTAGAGATCCCAGGGTGATAGCTAGTTTTCTCTCTCTCAGTAACCTGCACTGATGCCAGCTTAGGCTGATAGCATGTCTGCATGCTTTATTATTTGGCTGCATCATAATACCCCATGGGCTTCTCAGGTGGCTCAGTGGTAAAGAATCTGCCTGCCAATGCAGGAGACGCAGGTTCAATCCTTGGGTTAGGAAGATCCCCTGGAGAAGGGAATGGCAAACCAAGCCACTATTCTTGCCTATAGAATCCCATGGACAGAGGATCTTGGCAGTCCATGGGGTCACAAAGAGTCAAACACAACTTAGCAAAATGAACAAAAACATGAAATAACAGTGGTATGTTTGTAAACTTCATGCCTTTGAAGTCATCTTCCCATTCATTCATTCTGGTATGCCTTCATTTGTGATTCATTTGTTTTTTAAAATAGACATATTTTTTAATATTTTATATATTTACATAATGGAACCCTGTCATGGTCCACTGTTTTCAAATGTTCTTTTAAGAGGATGTAAAACAAAAAACATAACTGAGCTTGACTTGGAATGACTCGGATGAAACCAGCCTGTAGCTTTGGATATTTCCATTCTGCTCTGGGTTGGTTTTACAGTTTGTACCATGGGGACAACATATATTTTTTTCCTAATTCTTGTAGTGAAACACCTCTCTAAGCTCCCTGTTGCACTAAGCATATCATTAGATTTGCTTTTTAAAGTGAATTTTGGATAACGAAACACCAGTGGACTTAAAAGAAGTTTGAGTCTGCTCCAATTTTTCAGAACCCAAGGAAAAAAATATTCTTGAGACTTAACATATCATATATGAGTTCTGTTGGATTTATCTGCCAGCAGTTTTAGATGTTTGAGAATAAATGCAAAACCACAAGCAAGCAATGGTCATTTGGCCAACCACTTGAGAATATATTCCTGATTCAGTTTTGTGACTCGAAGAATACGGGATATAAATCTGCTCCTTATTTTCAGAATGAACTCACTGCTTCAGTCCTTCCACATTGTTGGCTTCAATTAGCGTTTCTAATCAATCATCTCTGTGTATTGTTCCACGTCCAGAAGTCCATATTAATAACACGTCTGCTTACTTTATAAGAATTTGGTGAGAAGTTTAATTTCAGGATGTGACTCCATCTGGCCTTGCCAACTGTAGAACTATAGAGGGATGAGTTGGTAGTAAAGGGAACACCATCTGTTTCTGAGAATTTAGTTGATCTCTGGCATGATGAACAGGAACTCAATTGCAAGACTGAAAAGCCAAGATGGAAAACAGAAAAGTGAAGAGTTTATTGGGTCTTCTGTGTTATTAGGAGTACAATTTTCACAAGCTGGATCAACATCATAACCAATGAGCAAAAGGTTTACATTATTCAGCAAGTCACTTGGAAGAAATCACATTCTACATATTAATATTTGTCTTTTCTGTCTTCCTCTTTGCTAACAACCAGTTGTTAAAAGGAACTATACACACACACACACACACACACACACACACACATATATTTCTTTAAAGTAATAACCTGTTGATCCATAGCACTGAATCAATCAGACACATACAATGCAACTTGAATCAAACGTTTAGCTAGTTACTCCATCTATCGTAGTGCTATGTTAATAATCCCAAAGTCCTAAACCTTACTTTTGCCGTCTCTGGGGTCGCACGACTGAAGCGACTTAGCGGCAGCGGCAGCAGTGTTACACAGGAAGGGATTTCATTTCATAACCAGAACTCCATTCTTATTCATAGCTAAGGAGCTCAGAGATGCCATGAAACAGAGCTGATGCAACCATCACACTTAGGCAAGAGGACTTCTAAGTTCATGTCCTAGCTATGACGACCTAGCTGAATTATGGACTTCCCTGGTAGCTCAACTGGTAAAGAATCTGCCTGCAATGCAGGAGACCTGGGTTTGGTCACTGAGTTGGGAAGATTTCCTGAAGGAGGTCATGGCAACCCACTCCAGTACTCTTGCCTGGAGAATCCTCATGGACAGAGGAGCCTGGTGGGCTGCAGTCCATGGAATCACAGAGTCGGACATGACTGAGCAACTAAGCACAGCAAGCACAGCTGAGTTATAACCATGAACAGAAGCACATTACAAAAATCACCGAGAATGGTTTGGTTACTGGACGAAACTGGAAGCAAGTGAAAGCATCAGTGATAAAGAAAATCAATTCAAATAAGCTTTTTCTCTCTAACCATCTGACATCATCTTCATGGATAGTGTTTGAAGGTGATGATAAAGGCCTCTTTGAACTCTCTTTTCCTTAGGCCTCTGTGACAGTCTACATTATTCCACTTTTTTTCCTTTACATTCTCTTCTATCCTCTATTCCTAGGCTTCCTTTTTAACTACTTTGGTGAACTGATTCCCTGTCAGTAATTCAGACTTAGTCTATATCCTGATTGATGCCTAAATCTATATTTTTGGTCCTGACTTTTCACCAGAACCACCACTTCCTAACTTCACATTCTATAAGACATTTTCACTGAAATATCATATACTCACTTCAAAGTAAATTTATGACAGACTTAATCATCTTCCCTCCTAAATAGGCCCTTTAGCAAGATTTACATGGTACCAACACTCTTTTGAGTCAACAGAACTCTTTATCAAGAATTCTTACCCATTTTGCCACCAAGGCCTTCTTTCAAGCCAACTGGAGTGTTTTTTTTCCCTCACTGGAAGATTTACCTACATAAAAGTTCTTCCATTCTTATTAAGCAAAGGCATTTTGGCCATCGTCCTAAGTAAACAAACTCTTGTTATAGTGATTTCTAGCCATAAGCAGAGATACTTGATGTTTATTTGGTCTGTGCCACCAGCAAGCATATATGGAATATACAGACCAAGTGGGGAGAAATTGAGCACTTTGTTATTGTTTGAAGGCAATTTGACTATTTAAAAATATAAAACCTAACAAGTTTAACACTGATTTATCGCAGATAGGCCCTCTATTTTCACACCCTCATTTCTTCCCAGAAACTTGCACCCAGAGAAAGAGCCACAAACTTGTATTCATAATTATCCATCCATAAATTGCAAAGGCTTCCTGGTGCTGACAGATGGAGAAATATGTACTCTGGGTGGCCTCTCTGAAGTCTGGCAGTAGATGAGCATGATCTCATGCAACAAAGAGAGAACATTCTCCAGTTCTCTTGGCAGAAGGTGACGATGAGTGTAAAAGGAGGTTAAGCTTCTAGGCAATATCTTCTTCTAAAAACCTTCTTTCACTATTTCATAAAGAAATAGCTCTCCTAATTGAAACCTGCTGTGAACAGAAAGCATATATAGCTGTCAAGGGAGGATATTCTGGACTGTGGGTGTGTTTGACACAAGGTGTGAAATATATGGACTTGAATAAAAATGAATAGAAACTAATTAATCCTTCCTTAAACTAAGCCAAACAAAAGTCCTGGCATAATGTTTACAGATACCACTCAGTCATTCACTTTTACTGCCTTCTTCTCTTAATAATCTAGTACCGAGATTCTTGCCAAATGTGAGTATTTTGCTTCCAATGATCTGCTCAGAAACAGTTATTTTTAATGGAATCTGCATCATCAAGGGCACGGTGACATCCTATATAATTCCTTAATTTAATTCGAAGGAAACACTGACATCAACCTTGGACCAGTACCCAAACTAGAGCGTGTTCAAATTAATAAAGAGCTTTAATCCACTCTCCAACTTCGTCTTCACTGAATTTTATCATATTGAAACCAAAATCCCAACAGTAACAAATAGGGTTAAATTCATGGTTCAATTCACAGTCCAAACGCTTCCCAGGTTATTCAGTGGTAAAGATTCTGCCTGCCAATGCAGGAGACACGGGTTCAATCCCTGTGTCAGGAAGATCCCTTGGAGGAGGAAATGGCAATTCACTCCAGTATTCTCGCTGGGATAACCCCATGGACAGAGGAGCCTGGAATCTCCTCAGTCCATGGGGTCACAAAGAGTTGGGCACAGTTGAAGTGATTTAGCATAGCACACAGCACATTCCAATTCAAATGGAATAGTGGCTGTGTGGGGAACCCTGTGGAGAAGGATTCTGAGCTCTGGTCAGTAGAAATGAAGATTGTGATTAGCAATGTCTGCCATGGAGAGGGAATAATAGAGACAAACTGAGGATGAAGTTCTGGAACCTACGGATATTTAAGGAGAAAAGAAATCTCAGGTGAGTCATGGTATCTTTTCCAAACGCCTGAAGGACAGCATATGAACAAGAAACTCAATTCACTCTAAAGCACTGAATTAGTACCAATACCTGAAGTCTTAGACTTCAGATAACAAAGAAATCTTACATAATTTAAAAAGCCTCGAATGGAACATACTCTCCTGAGAGGCAGAGTTATTCTCAAGACTTCGGAATACTCAAGCAGGGATATGTATATCTTAAAAACAATCCCAGTAGGTGTGAGAAGTTAGAATCAATAATTTTTTAGGAAATTTACCACATGTCATCCAAACCTCAAGCAATAAAAAAAAAAATCACCTTCAAGAGCAGGGTTACTTGTACTGAGCTAAAAATAACGAAAAACATCTAACAATTTCAGGTAAATATGTTTAGTTCTTCCACTGAAATTTCATTCCAATTGAGGCAATATCTGCACCCTGTCATAGTATTTTAAAAGATTTTTTTTAATTAAAAAAATACATTGAAACTGGACATCTTTTAAAATCTCAGAATTCAAGATTCTGGTACTTCCCTCATGGTCCAGTAGTTAAGACTTCACCTTCCAATATAGGGGTTGTGGGTTCAATCTCTGGTCAAGGAGCTAAGATGCCACATGCCTCAAAGCCAAAAACAATGACAACAACAAGAAAACAGAATATAAAACAGAAGCAATATTGTAACAAATTCAATAAAGACTGTTAAAATGGTTGACATTAAAAAAAACTTTTAGAAAAGATTCTAATGTGTAAATGTACATATACCAGAATTAACAGTCCTTGCCAAAATGTAACTTATCAAAGGCCTTGGTACCATAGATTTGAAACCAATCGGTTGCCCTGGAAGGTTAACTATATGATCAGTTAATGTCCCATCAGCAATCAGGATCTTTGCCACAGAGTGAAGGAGATGGGGAGAAAATCACACAAGACAGAGATGAAAGCTGTGTAGTCAGAAGAAAAAAGCCTTCTTGATTATGCTGTGGACTTTCTGAAGTCTTTAATTCTCCCTCTAGCCCATCTTCAAACTGGCATGTGGGACGTACTGTAGATGGATGGTGATGCTCATCAGGAGAAGCACACACATATATCTTGTGGGTTGATTTTTTTATTTGCCAGCTCAAGAGGAGCAGGGAGATTTATTTGGAAGGATGGTAATGAAGGTGGGAAGGCACTAGTTAGACTGCAGTTTCTGTTCCCAATATGTTATTCTCACTTTTTTTCCTTTTCTTGGTGCTGAGTTGGTCTCTTTATTTCTGCTTATTTTTCTTTAAAGGGAGGATATTCTGGTATAATAAGCCAGTGACTTGAGAGAGAATGGCAGTAAAGATGTGGGACCATAGAATTCCCATGTGTAATTTTTGTCAAGATACTTCAAGTGTTTTAATTGCATTCTACATTTTTATTCTACACACATGTACTTACACATAATTATGGACTGTTTGAATGATTGTTTTCTTTATTCCCAAAACGAGATTTCTTGTTCCTTTTCTTGCTGTCTTGCTTTTGCCCTGCCTTATAAAATGAAGTCACTCGCTGCAATGAAAAAACAAAACAAAAACACAACACTTTCTTCCTTCATAACAGTGGCACAAGGAAATGGGCTGGTTTTGCTGAACCTTAAAAAGTACAGCAAAAGAGATCACCATCACCACCTTGATCTGCGCCAAAGAGTGGAACTGTTCACTAAAAGGAAGGAGAAGATTGATACATGCTCTCAGTTCCAGGATGCTGTTTCCTGCGAAAGAAACAAAGGCATGGTCTCTGGAGGACTGTTACCAACCACCACCAGGGGTGCCGTTCTAAAATAACAGCTGAGAACCTGAGCTGATGACTTGTACTAGGCCTGAGTCCAACCCCAATTTTGCTATTCTCCATACCCAATTTTGCTATTCTCCGTATGACATTTGTTTAGTTACCTGTTCTGGCTTAATTTCATCTGAATACGGGGATAACAAATCCTACCCTTCTGGCTTTGGAAATATTAATTAGAATAATTTGAACTACACCATGCAAATGATGCTTATTGAACATCACTGATTTTCAATGTAAATATTGAGTCAAATAGCCAGATAGATAAGTACATCAAAACACATTTTGAATACCTGAAATCAACTGTAGATGGTTGATTTAGTAAAAGAAATTTTTGATTATATAGGTGATTGTTATTTACTTTCTCATTTACCCTGAAGGTTTACATCTCTCTGTCAAGGCTTGTCTCTTATTTTTCTTATTTTTGCAGTTGAATATTATCAAAATGTAAGGTCAGGGATATTTGAATGTAAAATGCTCTATTTCTTATATGTGTTTGTAGCTTGAGTAATGAAAGCTAAAATGAAAATACCATTACATATGGGTTTTCACTTTACGAGATTACCCTGAACATTTTGTACATGTATGAAATTTAAGTCTTAATAATGGAAATGGCAACCCACTCCAGTGTTCTTGCCTGGAGAATCCCAGGGACAGGAGCCTGATGGGCTGCTGTCTATGGGGTCGCACAGAGTTGGACATGACTGAAGCAACTCAGCAGCAATGTGGCACGAGAAGTCCAATGTCAAAAGATAGGTATGTACCAAATTTTCTTTGAACTTATGAATTCACCTACCTCTGAAAATAACTCTACATTATTTATTGTGGTTAGGTGTCCAGGGCTAGTCCAAAAAAATCCAATCCAACACACATCCCAATTTCTCTAAAACGGGAACAAAATTTTAGAAACAAAGGACCAAGTTTCACAGTTGTTTCTATGAGGAAAAAAAAATGAGATTGGAGACCCAAAGTTGTGTAACAGAAATAGAAATAGATCTTTCAGCTGTTCTACTCCTATTTTCATTCTAAGCAACCGGTGGTGACTTCTGAGCCTTTCTCAGAGTGATAGTAGGAGAAGATTTAAGATGGGAAGTCAGTTAGAGGTAGAGGAGAAAGATAGGGATGACAGGAAAATATGGGCATGGAAAGCAGTAGCTGTGTGTCCTTGTTTCAAGCTGTCACCCTTTTTTCTTTTCAGTTATCCTCAGGGAGTACTCTGGCAATCAAAATAATAACAACAACGATCATTTATTGAGACACTTGCTGAATTAGAGGCATAGTCTTAAGTGATTTTAACATGTGATCAGTCCTCTTAATAACCCTGAGAGGAAAGTATTATTCTGCTAGTTCTTATAGATGAGAAAACTGAGGTTGAGAGAGGTTAGGAAATGATGCCAAGATCACACAGAGCTGAGTGACAGAGCCAACCCGCAACAGCCGTTAGAGTTGCCCAAACTGCCAGCAAGGGGAAGAACCCAGGTCTGGCTGCACTTTGCACGATTTTCACAGTGCTTTGACAACTGAAATCTTTGTCAACACCTAAAGTAGAGAATTTTCCTGGAAATATGTCCAGCTTATGTTGTATTGGGTCTGCCTTCTCATTGGTGGGGCAGGGAAGTAGCTGCCCTCTTCAGAGAGAACGGTACTCTGCAGGGTTTTGGCTTGTCTGCCTCCCATCTCAGAGCTGAGTGACAGAGCCAACCCGCAACAGCCGTTAGAGTTGCCCAAACTGCCAGCAAGGGGAAGAACCCAGGTCTGGCTGCACTTTGCACGATTTTCACAGTGCTTTGACAACTGAAATCTTTGTCAACACCTAAAGTAGAGAATTTTCCTGGAAATATGTCCAGCTTATGTTGTATTGGGTCTGCCTTCTCATTGGTGGGGCAGGGAAGTAGCTGCCCTCTTCAGAGAGAACGGTACTCTGCAGGGTTTTGGCTTGTCTGCCTCCCATCCCCTTCCACGCTCATAGGGGTTTGCTTGTATGGAACAGGTTATTTTTCTCTTGCTGCTTTAAAGATTCTCTGTTTTTAATGTCTGATTATAAATGTGTCTTGCTGTAGATCTCTCTCAGTTCACTTCAGTTCAGTCGCTCAGTCGTGTCCGACTCTTTGTGACCCCATGAATCGCAGCACGCCAGGCCTCCCTGTCCATCACCAACTCCCGGAGTTCACTCAGACTCACATCCATCAAGTCAGTGATGCCATCCAGCCATCTCATCCTCGGTCGTCCCCTTCTCCTCCTGACCCCAATCCCTCCCAGCATCAGAGTCTTTTCCAATGAGTCAACTCTTGGCATGAGGTGGCCAAAGCACTGGAGTTTCAGCTTCAGCATCATTCCTTCCAAAGAAATCCCAGGGCTGATCTCCTTCAGAATGGACTGGTTGGATCTCCTTACAGTCCAAGGGACTCTCAAGAGTCTTCTCCAACACCACAGTTCAAAGCATCAATTCTTCTGCGCTCAGCTTTCTTCACAGTCCAACTCTCACATCCATACATGACTACCGGAGATCTCTTTGGGCTCATCTTATTTGAACTCCCTGGGCTTCCTGGATCTTCTTCCAGAAAGGTCAGGGAAGTTTTCAGCCATTATTTACTCAAATAAGTTTTGTGCCTCTTTCTGTCTCTCTTCTCCTTCTGAGACCGCTATAATGTGAAAGTTGTTCCACTTCATGTTGTCCCATAGGTCCCTTGGGTTATCTTCACTTTTAAAATTATTTTTCTCTGTTTTCTACTTTGTTTGTTTAGTTCCATTGTACTGACTTCCAGGTCACTCATTCTTTTTCTGCTTCCTCTGGGCTGCTGTTGGAATTCCTCTGCTGCTGCTGCTGAGTCGCTTCAGTCGTGTCCGAATCTGTGCGACCCCATAGACTGCAGCCCACCAAGCTTCCCCATCCCTGGGATTCTCCAGGCAAGAACACTGGAGTGGGTTGCCATTTCTTTCTCCAATGCATGAAAGTGAAAAGTGAAAGTGAAGTCGCTCAGTCACGTCCAACTCTTATCGACCCCAGGGACTGCAGCCCACCAGGCTCCTCCATCCATGGGATTTTCCAGGCAAAAGTACTGGAATGGGGTGTCATTGCCTTCTCCGTTGAATTCCTCTAGTATTTTTCAATTCGGCTATTATATTTAGTTTTGTGACTTTCATTTGATATTTATTATCCTTTCTATCCCTTTGTTGAAGTTCCCTCCAAGTTCATTCACTCTTTCCCTGAGACTGGTCAGCATCTTTACGACCAGAATTTTGGACTCTTTATCAAGTAGATAATATCTCCATTTCATTAAGGCTTTTCCCCCTCCTAGGTTTTACCTTGTTCGTTTGTTTTTCATTGCATATATTCATTGCTTATGAAACATGTAGTGACTCAAGACGCTCTTTAAAAAAAGATTTACTTTGGCTTCTGGACAACAGTTAATGGAAGTGCCAACTGCCTTAATCTACTGTGTGATAAAGGTGAAGACGGTTTCCATCTTTGGGATGATGTTACGGACTGAATGTCATTTCTACCCCTCCAATTCATATGTTGAAGCCCTATCCTTAATGTGAATGCATTTAAAGAAAGAAACTTTAAGCAGGTAATTAAGTTTAAGTGAGGCCTTAAAGATGCAGCCCTAAACCAATGAGAACTGATGTTCTTATTAGAAGAGGAAGAGATTTGGTGTGTGCATGTGCAGCCAGGAAAGGTCATGCAAGGATACAGCAAGAGAGCAGTCTGCAAGCCAGGAAGAGATGCCTACCAGAAACAAACCATGCTGACACTTTTATCTCGAACTTCCTGCCTCCAGTACTGTGAGAAGTTACATTTCTGTTGTTGAAGCCACGCAGTCTGTGCTATTCTGTTATGGCTACCTGAGCAAACTAATACAGACGATGATGGATATTTTGTCTGCTCTAACACTAGGATAGAACTTCATCCTATTCTGAATGCTCTCAAGGTAGCCTTTGACCATCCACAGTGCTCTTGATGTGTTAATGGTCAATATTCATACAAAGTTAATTTTGGTGGGTAAGATGGGTGATGGAGTTATCACCAGTTTTAATCAAACACTAGGTCTTGCTAATTTCCTTGAGTAGCTCATATAGGGAATGTAGGAAAGAAAGTATATATAAGTTGATGAATTGATAGTTAAGTAGTTTTTCAGAAGAAACAGACTGCTTCCCCCAGTTATATTCTCTAATAACATGCCATATCTCATTCTTCTTTCTCTTCAATGTGAAGTCATATTTCGTTCATCTGGATACCTCTATAGTTATCAGAAATGTATGTATGGGGTAGGCAGGGGTGTGGGATGATGAAAAATGAATATATTACATAGACTGGCTACAGAGCACTTGAATCATTCAAGAGTTTGGGTATCAGTGAGACAGATAAAACTGGCATTCTGAATCATGAAATACTTTGCAGGAATTCTTTTTCTTGGGTGTAGTGTTATAACATGAGAGAGAGAGAGAGAGAGAGAGAAGGATAGAGAGGAAGATAGGTACTACATGTGAAACTTAAAGACTGGAGCAGGCAATCCACAATTTTCTATTACCCACAATTTTGCTTCTGAATTTCCAGGACAAGGTAACTTTGGAGCACTAAGGCTATGCAATAAAATAGCTCATAATCTAATGCTGAAAGTTATTTTAAAAGAATGGATTCCCTGAATATTGTGAGTACAAGTAGCACAATTATAATAAGATTCCAGTCTCCTAAGATTATTAGAAAAGAACAGGAATTATTGATTCCATTACAATAAAGTGATAAATCCTATAAAAAAAAGAAAAAATAATAATCGGGGTAGAGTGAAACTAGGCTTAATAAAGTTAGAAACCATCACAACAAGAGGCCAAGTTATATACTCCCCACTTATCAATAACATCCTGTTTTTTTCCTTCATCAGTCGCTTCTAGAGTAAATGAAATTTGATAGTTGAATCATCCATTTTGTCATCTGGTGCAAATTCAATGCAGGCTTCCCAGGTGGCGCTAGTGGTAAAGAACCTCCCTGCCAGTGCAGGAGACATTAGAGACGTGACCCTGGGTTGGGAAGCTCCATTGGAGGAGGGCATGGCAACCCATGCCAGTATTCTTGCCTGGAGAATCCCATGGACAGAGGAGCCTCACAGGCTATGGTCAATGGGGCGGCAAACAGTCAGACATGATGAAGCAACTTAGCATACATGCACGCACAGACTCAATGCATAAAGTTTCAAAGGACTCTGATCTGTTCTGAATCAAGCTACTTCTACTCAACTTCTTACACTTCACAGCATAAAATAATTCATAACACCCAATAACATATTTTTCTATCCTACTTCTATTCCCCTATCCCCAAATGTAGAAAATCCCTTGCAATAAATGTCTTATTTTTTAAAGTTTGTTATTATTATTTGAGTTTTCTACAAACCTACACTTATTATAATTCCCAACATATTGACCAAATGTGGCTCTAAATGAATGGTAACTGTTTTTTAAGAGAAAAGGGTTGACAATGCTTTTTATTTAAAATGAATCTTTTTAAGATGTTGCTGTTGTTTGTTTGCTAAGTCATGTCTGACTCTTTGCAGCCCTATGGACTGTGGCACACCAGGCTTCTCTGTCCTTCATTATCTCGTAGAGTTTGTTCAGATGCGTGTCCACTGAGTCACTGATGCTAGCTAGCCATCTCATCCTCTGCCACTTCCTTCTCCTTTTGCCTTCAATCTTTCCCAGCATCAAGGTTTTTTCCAATGAGTCAGTTCTTCACATCAGGTGGCCAAAATACTGGAGCTTCAGCTTCAGCCATCAGTCCTTCCAGTGAATATTCAGGACTGATTTCCTTTAGGATGGACTGGTTTGCTTTTCTTGCAGCCCAAGGGACTCTTAAGAGTCTTCTCCAGCACAATTTGAAAGCATCAGTTCCTTGGCACTCAGCCTTCTTTATATCCAACTCTCACATCCATACACGACTACTGGAAAAACCATAGCTTTGACTATATGGACCTTTGTTGGCAAAGTGATGTCTTTTCTTCTTAATCCTCTTCATATAAAACTTCACAAATTATAAGCTCTTACACAATACCTCATAAAACCAAACAGTTTAAAAAGTTCTAGCTTAGACTACCATAATGAGAAGGGCAACGTTAGAGACTGAATCATAAGACTTGTCATGTAACTTTGAAGTAGGCAATATTCAGACTTTTTCTAATTCTAGCAATTGTCTTACAAGTTCATGCTAAGGTCAGAATTAACAAATATTGGCCCAGGACCTACAAAATACCTAGCCGATTGTTAATTGTTATTAAAGATTCAATGGGCTAGGAGGAATACTCTAAAATCTCATAATCTCATGAGTCAGATACTTGTTTTCCAGTCAGAAGTCACTTACTAAGTGAAGACGATGAGCTGGACAGACGCTCACAAGCAGATGCCCTCTGTTCAGCAAAGAGCTGCAAATGTCTTTTGTATCTGAGGGTGTCTACATATCTGCTCCATGCTCACTGGTCTATGTCTATGTGTCTCAAGTTCAACATCCCAGGAGGGTTCTAACTGGTCTGACAAATGCTGTTTCCCTCAGAGCACAGCCTTCATACCAAACTACTTTAAACCGCTCATTCTTCAAACCATTTATCACTCACTCTTCATGCTAGCTGCCCTTTTTCTTGGGCTCCCAACACTGGCTCACCACTTGTGACTAGGGCAATGGAGTCGGGCCATTTCAGTGGAACCATTTATGGTACTTTTGGTCATCAGGGGTTATGGTTGGGACAGACATTCTCAGAGGTAAAAGACCCACTACTATATATATATATATATATTTTTTTTTTTCCCTCACTGGAGTGAATTCATGAGTAGTCAGCTATAAAATATTACATTTATTGAATCATAATAATTATGGTTTAAGTGTATTTTCTGTAGGATCCTCATTTGTATTTTCCTTTTAGACTTGGAGAGTTTTCAGAGATGGTTCCAATTAAGGGGAGGGGAGAGAACAGAGAGAGAGAGACAGGAGAGAGAGAGAGGATGGGAAACACTTCAGAGGCTGAGAGATTTGAGTCAAGGTTATTCAGGTGCCATCAAAGTAGAATCCAGGTTTCCATGCAGTGGGGTCTTCTATTCAACACACTTCACACCACAATCTCATTTTTACATTTTGTCTTGTTGTCTAAAATCAAAACAGCAAAATCGAAAGAAGAAAAATAACAGGAGTTCTCAAATTCTCTATTATTTAAATACTCCTCACTTAGAGTTAAGCTCAGTTAAGGGTCTGAGCTTAACTGGTCTGACTCGTTTCTAACCCTGCTGCTGCTAAGTCGCTTCAGTTGTGTCCGACTCTGTGCGACCCCATAGACAGCAGCCCACCAGGCTCTCCCATCCCTGGGATTCTCCAGGCAAGAACACTGGAGTGGGTTGCCATTTCCTTCTCCATCTAACCCTGCTAGAATCACCCTTTTCTTTGATCTCTGTCTACACCTCTGTAGGTCCTGGTCAACAGTATGGATGGTGTGTGCCATTAGTCTCAGGGAGCATCCAGCCAGCCTGCCTTAGTCATAAAAAGACTGCTCAGACTACAGCAGAATGTCTTCTAGAGGTAAGTGGTTTGTTATATCATCTTTAGTCAAAGGATAAAAACACTACAGATATTCTGATTTTTGTTTTTTCTTTATCGCCAGTTCACTATGACTAAACGGAAAAGGCTTATGAATTCACATGGTGCCAACCTGCATGACCAGGTGCAGTAACTTTTCTTGTTGAAATCAAAATTTAACCCCAACAGGCACATATGTAGCTTCTATACCTGATTCTTACTCTCTCCTCATGTATCATCCTTTTTCCTTACACAGCTGCTGAGACCTTATCTCCTTCGGGAAAAAAAAAAAAAGGGATTTCACCCTTCTCCCAATTCAGGTACTAACTAAACTTCTTTTTCTTAGTGATTTGAGTCAAGCCCATGCCATATTCTTATGAAAAGAGGAACCAAGTACACTGCTTTTCACACATAACAAATAATTCCATTAAAATTCATCTCATATGGCCTCACAATTGCACTTTTTAGCAGAATGATAGCCTGGGCCAAAGCTCATCACAAAAAAAAGACATGAGAAAAGTGAAAAGCTCATCATGCCAGAAAACTCACACTGATGTTGGACTAACCAATGAGTTCATCTTATGGTGCTAATTTTTCTCCATTCTAACCTTTAAAGAGATGCTTCCACCTGGAAAGATGAATGGAGCTTAAAAGACGGTGGAGTGAGCTGATGGGATACAGCACCTTCTGATTTAGACAAAGGTGCCTTAGTAAGTGGTTACACAGAAAAATTAAATTAAATGGAATCATCCTAATCAGGGAGTAGATTTTAAAATATACGTGTAATATATGTGTGTTTAATATCTAACTCACTCTGAGCAATTTCAGAGGCTGAAGTCTTTCTGCATTAATCATAACGGTTAGGTGTTGGCTCTGCTTATCCTAAACTCAGACATGCTAAAAGGAAGGGAGATTAATCTGATAAAGGCAACAGTACTTCTAATCGGACTGATGGGAAAGTGTAATATGGGTGTATGAGATGAGACAATGTTGGGTGAATTATAGAGAAGTGATGAACTCCTTGAAGCTGAAGCAATCAAATAGATAGCTCTCAAAATTACCAAGGCATCTTTATTCAACACTTCAGGACAAGTATTCCCAACTCAGCCTTCTTTACAAAGAGCAGAAGCACTTTGTTGTATTTGGTGAAATGAAATCTTAATAAAAGAGTATCAGCTAAAGCTGCTACCCATCACTTACCAAAATTAAATGCTAGATATTAATTTCCTTTCTAAGAGGAGGAGATGACATTTTGATATGATTTTCAATTCACAAAATAGTTAAAAATCCCAGAGAAGAGCAAATGAACAGTTTTTTAAAATGTCTCTCACATGTTTGTGCATTGTGCACTCTTTTTAATTAAAAGGAATGTGAAACATTTGTTGCTCATCCTTGTCTTATAAATAACTTAGCAAGCCATTATTTTGTCTTCAGAAAAAAAAAAGATAATTGTCTCTAAATTATTATGATTGAGTAGAATAAAGTCAAGATATCTTTGTAAATGGTAGGGAAGAGCAAGTATTTCCTTCTGGAGTGTTTTGTTTTACAATTTGCTCCTGTCTGACTAGATAAAAATTTTAAAAAATGAGACCATAAAAAAAATCCCCCTAAAAGCTACCCCTAATCTCACTATCAAGAGATAACTACCATTAACAGTTTTGCCTTACACAAATGCATACATACATATGTAATATATAAATAAGCACATGCAAATATGTTATATATATATATACACATTATATATGTGTGTGTATGTGTACACATACATGCATGCACATATATATATATTTAATGAAATCAGACTACACAGTTATCTTTGAATCCAGCTTTCTTTTCTTAAAAATATATTGTAGGCATTTTTTCAAATTAATAGGGAAAGATCTATGTTAACATATTTAACATTGTCACAGTATTACATTTTATGTGTCTATCATTTAACTTAACATACTAGTAAATGCTTCTCTGGTGGCTCAGATAGTTACAAATTTGCCTGGAATGCAGGAGACCTGTGGAGAAGGCAATGGCAACCCACTCCAGTACTTTGCCTGGAAAATCCCATGGACGAAGGAGCCTGGTGGGCTGCAGTCCATGGGGTCGCTAAGAGTCAGGCACGACTGAGCAACTTCACTTTCACTTTTCACTTTCATGCACCCCACTCCAGTATTCTTGCCTGAAGAATCCCAGGGACGGCGGAGCCTGGTGGACTGCTGTCTCTGGGGTCACACAGAGTCGGACACGACTGAAGCGACTTAGCAGCAACTTAGCAGCAGCAGGAGACCTGGGTTCGGTCCCTGGGTTGAGAAGATCCCCTGGAGAAGGGAAAGGCTACCCACTCCAGTATTCTGGCCTGGGGAATCCCATGGACAGAGGAGCCTGGTGGGCTACAGTCCATGGGGACACAGAGTCAGACATGAATGAGCAACTTCACTCACATCCTAGTGAATATTCAAGTTGTTTTCAACCTTGCCACTATGAACAGGATACATCTTTGATTTAAAACCTGAAGTCATACAAATATGAAAATTTTTATTTAGGCTACTTCATGCTGTGAAACATTAATACTAGATAAATACTCTAATGGGTAATGATACTTTATAAACCTTGAAACTGTAATCCCACTTGGCATTATACGTATGTTTTTCTACTAGCTCAGAATATTTCATATTTCCCCTTGTGTATTCCTTTGGAAGAGTCACAGAGTGGTTATTGCTCTCTGCATTTAACTATTGACTTCCAGTTGAAGCATCCAGTTATAAATGGGAGAGAGGCAACACTAACTAAATCTGAGGAACACAGTTGCTTGTATCTATTTCATGTTCTTTCCAACAGGCCACAGCCTTCCCCAGCTGTTCTTGGTCTGGGAGGACCCTGGGAAATTAACTAGCCTGATTCCACATTCCTGTCTCTTTGCCTTCAACTGTAGTGCTCTATTCTGTCTTCATTCAATATCTCCTTTAACTTTGGCTGAAAATGTAAGAATACCTCTGATTAGGCTTCCTTTGATTATAATCACTTCTCTACTCTAAAATGTCTTAGTAATTAAATGCAGTATTCATTGAGAGTTATTTTGTGATCTTGAATTTTATGTGGCAATCGCTGTTCTCTAGTCGGCAAACTTTGCTCATCAGAGACCCAAGATGCTATTTACTTGAAATTCCCTAAAGGTCCCTTGCAATTTAAATAACACATATTGAATATAGTATTTTAAATAATACTGTACCATACAGTAATGAGAAATATTTTAGGTTGTGGATACCATCAATACTTTCTCATTATATTATGTAAAACTATTTATCTACTGTTTTAATTAATTTAAAGAGGAAGGTATTTCAGGTGTTAGTTCCACTTTGAGTTTATTTTGAAGAGATTTGAAATATAAAATCCATGATTTTCAAATGTTGAAAACCATTAGACTAGCATGAAAGAAATATATGGAGCTGTATTTCATAAATTATAGTAGTGTGGTTTTTTAAATGCTTCATAGTTAAGTCAATCTCATTTGATTTTTTATATTATTTACTACAGTAGTTTTTGGAGAAGGCAATGGCATGGAGAAGGCAATGGCAACCTACTCCAGTACTCTTGCCTGGAAAATCCCATGGACAGAGGAGCCTGGTAGGCTGCAGTCCATGGGGTTGCTAAGAGTCGGACACGACTGAGTGACTTCACTTTCACTTTTCACTTTCATGCATTGGAGAAGGAAATGGCAACCCACTCCAGTGTTCTTGCCTGGAGAATCCCAGGGACGGGGGAGCCTGGTGGGCTGCCGTCTATGGGGTTGCACAGAGTCAGACATGACTGAAGTGCTTAGCAGTTTTTGAAGTACCTTTTAGCAAAAATGCATACCTTTATACAATTTGTCCAGCTTTTGAATACATTTTTCCATACTTTGAGAAGAGATCAAATGATGGCAATACAGTTTGGAAATCCTAGGAGGAAAAAAATCAACAATTACCAAATAGGTCTTAACTGATTTACAGTATTTTGTTATAATTTATATTATATTAAATTGCTAGATAGATATCATCTAACTGCACAGCAAACCTCCCATCACATCCTCAAAAAGAACAAAAACAAAATTAGCATTAATTTTCATTAATCGAAAGCCAGATACCTGAAGCTTTCTTAAGCACATAATTTTGGCTTTTTTTTTTTTTAAGTTTTTAAGACTGCATGGATCACAACAAACTGTGGAAAATTCTTAACAAGATGGGAATACCACACCACCTTACCTGTCTCCTGAGACCTGTGTGCAGGTCAAGAAGCAACAGGTAGAACCGAACACTGAACAACTGACTGGTTCAAAACTGGGAAAGAAGTATGACAAGGCAGTATACTGTCACCCTATTTAACTTATATGCAGAGTACATCAGATGAAATGCTGGGCTGGAAGCATCACAAGCTGGAATCAAGATTGCCAGGAGAAATATCAACAACCTCAGATATGCAGATGATACCATTATAATGGTCGGAAGCAAAGAGGAACTAAAGGGCCTCTTGATGAAGGTGAAAGAGGAGAGTGGAAATGCTGGCTTAAAACTCAACAGTCATAAAACTAAGATCATGGCATCCAGTGCCATCACCTCATGGCAAACAGAAGGAGAAAAAGTGGAAACAGGGACAGATTTTATTTTCTTGGGCTCCAAAATCACTGTAGATGGTAACTGCAGCTATGAAATTAAAAGATGCTCTCTCCTTGGAAGGAAAGCTATGACAAGCATAGAGAGTGCATTAAAAAACAGAGGTATCACTTTGCCAACAAAGGTCCATACAGACAAAGCTATGGTTTTTCTAGTAGAAATTCATGTACAGATGTGAAGAAAAAAAGTGAAAATGTTAATCACTCAGTTGTGTCTGACTCTGTGACCCCATGGGCTCTAGCCTGCCAGGCTCCTCTGTCCATGGCATTCTCCAGGCAAGAATACTGGAGTGGGTAGCCATTCCCTACTCCAGAGGATCTTTCCAACCCAGGGACCAAACCCAGTCTTCTGCATTGCAGGCAGATTCTTTACCATCTGAGCCACCAGGGAAGCCCATGGATGTGAGAGTTGGACCATAAAGAAGCACTGAAGAATTGATGCTTTCTAACTGTGGTGCTACAGAAGACCTTGAGAGTCCCTTGGACAGCAAGGAGATTAAAACAGTCAATCCTAAAGGAAATCAACCCTGAATATTCATTGGAAGGACTGATGCTGAAGCTGAAGCTCCAATACTTTGGCCACCGGATGCAAACAGCTGACTTACTAGAAAAGATCCTAATGCTGGGAAAGATTGAGGGCAGAAGGAGGAGGGAGTGACAGAGGATGAGATGGTTGGACAGCCTTACAGACTCAATGGACATAAGATTGAGTATACTCCAGGAGATAGTGAAGGACAAGGGAAGCCTGGCGTGCTGCAGTCCATCGGGCCACAAAGAGCTGGAAATGATTTAGTGACTAAACAACAACAGCCAAATAACAATGTTGTGATAGTTTCACAAGCACAGCAAAGTGACTCAACCATACACATACATGTATCCATTCTCCACCAAATTTCCCTCCCATTCAGGCTGCCACGTAACACTGAGCAGAGTCCCCTGTACAGTAGGACCTTGTTCATTATCCATTTTAATGCAGCAGTATGTACATGTCCATATCAAACTCCCTAACTATCCCTTCTGGTAACCATAAGCTCATTCTCTAAGCCTGTGAGTCAAATACATAGCTTTTAAGAGTTGTAGATGACAGCCTGGAGAAGTTCTGAGCAACACAATGGCATGGGCCCCTGTCTGCATAGAGCTCACAGCCTACATGTTTTACCTTGACCTTGACAATGGTGGATTTAGCTCCTTTGGTGACACAATTTTTCTTCTGCATTTCCCCTCAATGAATTGTCTCTAGCAAAACCTTTGTTTACTGAACATGTTACTTCTCAGTCTTTATACTTAGAGATGCCTCCACCTCAACGGCTTTATCTCTGTATCCTCATGGTTCATTCTTCCCTTTCATCACACCCTTGTTCAAAGAGACCTTTCGTGACTACCTGCACATAAAATAATACCCCTGAAACTCTCCATTATTTTAATGGTTCTATTTTCTTCATAGCTATTGCTACTCTTTAATACCGTATGTTTATTTTGTGTCCTTCATGGATTATAAGCTTCATACAGGTAAGTGCCCTGTTTTATGCAAAAGAGTATTTGCTGACTGAATGAATGAAAAGGGAAGGGTGTTACACCCAAATACTTAAAACAGAGGGACACTTGTGGTATCACAGAACTGGTTCACACAAATGCTGAAGAAGTGCGGAAGGCAGAGAGGACAGATCATTTTTTGTTGAGTAACCAAAGAAGCAGCATTTGACTGAGAACAGGAACGAATGCTTTTCAGGTAGGTTAAACTGGCAGTCACTAGAGAGGTAAAACACTAAATTGACAGTGGATTTTGTAAGTAAGTGGTCAGACCGTATAAAAGCATATGTTTCTCCTTTGCAAAGGATGTTTATCCTCAATGGAAATGGTTTGGGATAATTTTATTTAAGAAAATCTCAGAAGGAAGGACCTCTGCCCAGGGTCGACCTCTTTAGAGGGTTCCTGCATTACAAACACACGGAAAATAAATGTATTGGAGAATATGCAGGAACCTTTGTCACCAGTGATCTGGCTCTCCCCTCTGGTACAATAGAGCCCCAACTCTAAGTAATCGACTTCTATGAATAATGCTATTCAGGCCCCAGGGAAAAGCCCCACATCCGTTGCTTTGTGTTTATGGAACAAAGCATCTAAGCCCAAGTGACAGGAAGGACAAGAGGTTGTAACAGACACTGCTTTAGAGTATGAAAAAAATCTGTGTGACAAAAATGCTTAAGTAAAAGACAAATTCATTAGTTTGAGCAAAATCCTTCCTTTTGGATAGCATGAATGCAACAGAACTTTATATGATGAAGTATTATATTCTTGGGGCGCTGAAATCCATATTCTGGCTTTCTTTCTATTTGATCCTGTGATTCTAGGAGGCACTCAGTAATCAACGTAGCATTTGCAAGAGTTGCACATGACATAGAGGGTATATTTTGAGATAGTAATTCATATTACTTTTATTTTATTTTTTTAATTGATTTTTATTTTTTAGTTTGTTTTGCTTTACAATACTGTATTCGTTTTGCTATACATTNTGCCCAGCAGTGGGATCGCTGGATCATAAGGCAGTTCTATTTGCAATTTTTTAAGGAATCTCCACACTGTTTTCCATAGTGGCTGTACTAATTTGCATTCCCACCAACAGTGTAAGAGGGTTCCCTTTTCTCCACACCCTCTCCAGCATTTATTGCTTGTTGACTTTTGGATCGCAGCCATTCTGACTGGTGTGAAATGGTACCTCATTGTGGTCTTGATTTGCATTTCTCTGATAATGAGTGATGTTGAGCATCTTTTCATGTGTTTGTTAGCCATTCTTATGTCTTCTTTGGAGAAGTGTCTATTTAGTTCTTTGGCCCATTTTTTGATTGGGTCATTTATTTTTCTGGAGTTGAGCTGCATAAACTGCTTGTATATATTTGAGATTAGTTGTTTGTCAGTTGTTTCATTTGCTATTATTTTCTCCCATTCAGAAGGCTGTCTTTTTACCTTGTTTATAGTTTCCTTTGTTGTGCAGAAGCTTTTAATTTTAATTAGATCCCATTTGTTTCTGACATAAATCACAGCAGGATCCTCTATGATCTACCTCCCAGTGTTCTTGCCTAGAGGATCCCAGGGATGGGGGAGACTGGTGGGCTGCTGTCTATGGGATCGCACAGAGTTGTACACGACTGAAGTGACTTAGCAATAGGTCTGAAGGTAGAGGCTATACATACAACTTCCATCTTAATTCTTTGCCATGACAGAGCAATGCCACTTTGGGGACCAAGATTACATGAACCAAATATTCCTATTGTTCAGGGCCTATGCAGCTGTCATCCCCCTCTCCCTACTTTCTCCTTACTTAAGGATCTCTGACTCGTGCGTTACCATTTCCTTCTCCAGGAGATCTTTCCAACCCAGGGGTTGAACCTGGGTCTCCCACGTTGTAGGCAGACGCTTTACTGTCTGAGCCACCAGGGAAGTTGGCCCTTTAGATTGAGGGAAAGTATGTCCCTTCATTGGTTCCAGTAATAAATCAAGATTAGTCAAAGCCAATCATGATACCAGTATTCCTCTTTTCCATGTATTTTCCCAGCCTTTTCAATAGTGTGTGTAACCATGGAACTCAGGTTCCAGGTAAAATGACATGACAAGAACTTCCTCGTTCTATTGGGGAATTTTGAGGAGAGATTATCTCTGCCAATAAACAGCCATAACTTTCAGAAAGAAAACTCATTTTTCCTAGATCTTTCTTTTTAGCTTAAAATGTTGGGATGGATAAGTGATGCCTGGAGTTGTGGAAACTATCTTGCAACACTGAGGCAATAAAGCAAAAGAATGAAAATTTGACACTTTGAGTATTGTAGAGGAGAACCATGGAAATCCTGCATTCTCAACATTGTTGAACCTCTGAAATAAATCTGAATATACATGACATGAGCAAACTCAGGAAGACAGTAAAGGATAGGGAAGCCTGTGGGTCTTCAGTTCATGTGGTTGCAAAGTCTCAGCATGACTTAGCAGCTGAACAACAACATCACTTTTTTTTTTTTTTTACTATATTAAATATTCTTAGAACAAAGATATTTGCAGGTTTCTGGTTATTTGCAGCCAAATTAATCCTAATACACTCAACTTCAAGCGGAGAACAGGAAGAAATGCAGGTGACAGTCAAATATTTGGACATCACATTTGATAAAGGTATATGGAATTCTCTGACAGGCCTTCCCTTCTATGACTAGATAAATTTGTTTCACTTGCTTTCAAATAATATAAATTACGTTCGTAGACAAAGAAGAGCAGTATCCCAAAGACTTGTGACTCCTAGAATAAAGAGGTTTTATGGGCTTCTCAGGTTGCGCTAGTGGTAAGGAACTTGCATACCAATGAGGAGACATAAGAGATACAGGTTTGATCCCTGGGTCTGGAAGATCCCCTGGAGGAGGAAATGGCAACCCACTTCAGTATTCTTGCCTGGAAAATCTCACCAACAGAGGTACCTGGCAGGTTACAGTCCATAGGATTGCAAAGAGCTGGACACAACTGAAACAACTTAATACACATGCATGCATGCACACACACACACACACACACACACACACTTTGAACTTATTGTAAATGGTAGTCTCTGTGGACACAGTTTCATTAACACAAAGCTCTAACTCTGGCTATAATAAATAGACATTTTAATCTTAGGTTTCAAAATCTAAGCCTCTGTTCTGCCATATAAACTCAGTATAGGAGAGAATGGCAATTTTAGTCTAGACATTGTAATAAATCCATCTGGTTAATTTTTTGTACTGCCATCTCATTTGTTTTGAACTTCACTGGTCCTCCTTTACAAATATAACATCTGCATCTAAACAATAATTCATAAGGAAGATGGTATTGGTTAGAAATGTAGACTAGACTTATTTTCAAAGTGAATGTTTATATTTTTAGCTAGCCAAATAATGTATCAGTGCTTTCACATAGTTAAAAATTCAAGTAACACAAATAAAGTCAAAGTGTCTGTTGGTATTCTTACCAGAGGGACCTCCACTGTATGTGATTCTTTCAGATCTTTCCTACTTATGTGTTTACAAAAGCTTTATCTAAATAAACAGTAATGTTATATATTCATACATATGTATGTATGCATATATATGTATACATGTAATACTTTTGTGTGTTTTCTATTTACATAAAATATTTGTATTAGGTGCATCATTTTTTTTCCACCCTATATGTCTCTTCTTTAACCCAGATCTCCTGCATTGCAGGCAGATTCTTTACCATCTGAGCCACTGCACATAAAAAGAAATAAATCTCAGCCAGGTTTAAAACCTGAAGGTAATTTATAACAAGACAGTGAGACTGCACCTGTATCAATAGGCATCACTCACGAATACCCAGCACAAAGGTGACCTGGCTTAAGACTTAGAGCAATGTCCTCACCTGAAATTCTAGGAAATCCACACTGGAATCTCTAATACAATTACCTGAGACTCTGATTATGTGCAAATCTAATAATCCCATTTTATGGATACCTGAGGCCTAATGCATTATGCCCTTGCTCCAAAAACGTGATTAGCAGCGTAATACTTTATGCTCATATTTTTGTGAACATAAGCTAGTTTTGACAGAGGAGAGGTCACACATTCCACTGAGAAAAATGAATCCTGTAAAAAAATCATTTTGTCAAAAGAAATTTCTAGAGTCAAGACATAAAATACTAACTGAATTTTTTTAAATGAAAGGAAAGAGTTGGCTTCATGCCATATCAGATGACTGTAAGTTTCGTACAAGGCAATTTATTTAATTATTGGCACTGGGTTTCACAGAATATGGTCAACAGAAAGTGGATATGTTGCTGGAACATGGAAACTAGAATAGGTTAAAAATGTTGTGACAGGTTTTTGGTTAATGACTTCATATCCTGTAAAAGGCATTAATTTTCTTCAAGAGAGTGCTTATGTTTTGCCTTTTATGTACCACTATGTCTAATTTGTTTTATGCTCTAGCAGTGGAAATTATTTTCTTCCTTCCAATTTTATATGGCAAACACAAATGAATCTCAAGTTAAAAAAAAAATTGTTGGTTTAATTTGACCATTCTCTGCTTCACCATAAAAGTACATACTTTATTTTGAACTAAGTGGGTAGAAATAATAACTGGTCTTCAAAACATTGAAATTCATTAAGCTTACAAAAAAATTACCTTTGGAAAATAGTTATCATTCTCATTCCAGGAAGACTTAAAAGGATCAATGTACCTGGGAAAAGCTGAAACAATAGTAATATTTTAAATCTAGCAGCTGGATGGGACCTTGTTTTAGTTAATTATTTCTCATAAGAAAAAGGCAGGAAACCTGGATTACTAGGAAAACTTAGCCAGTCATGTCTAATAAAACTAGGTCTGAACAATTCTTGTTCATATATTAAAACAATTGTGTATATATTTATTCATTTTTGCAAATTAAGCAATTTCAGATTCATTATTGTGAGAAGCTGAAGGAATTTGGGGTGTCAGAAGTTTGAAGAGTTTTACATTTTTGCTGCAAGTTTCCTTTTTTACCTCATGAAGAGTAAAACTTTGGTAAAACATAAAATTAATACCTTCATTTTTAAAATGAGTTCCAGAAAAACATCTACTTCTGCTTTACTGACTATGTCAAAGCCTTTGACTGTATGGATCACAATAAACTGTTGAAAATTCTTAATGAGATGGGAATACCAGACCACTTTACCTGCCTCCTGAGAAATCTATATTCAGGTCAGGAAGCAACAGTTAGAACTGGACATGGAATAACAGACTCGTTCCAAATAGGGAAAGGAGTACATCAAGACTATATATTGTCACCCTGTTTATTTAAATTATATAGAGTACATCATGAGAAATGCCGGGCTGGATGATTCACAAGCTGGAATCAAGATTTGCTGGGAGAAATATCAATAACCTCAGATATGCTGATGACAGCACCCTTATGGCACAAAGAAAAGAGGAACTAAAGAACCTCTTGATGAAAGTGAAAGAGGAGAGTGGAAAAGTTGGCTTAAAACTCAACAACTAAGATCACAGCATCCAGTCCTATCGCTCATGGCAAATAGATGGGGAAACAATGGAAACAGTGACAGACTTTATTTTGGGGGGCTCAAAATCACTGCAGATGGTGACTGCAGCCATGAAATTAAAACACGCTTTCTCCTTGGAAGAAAAGTTATACCAATCTAGACAGCATATTAAAAAGCAGAGACATTACTTTGCCACAAAGGTCCATCTCGTCAAGGTTATGGTTTTTGCAGTAGTCATATATGGATGTGAGAGTTGGACTATAAAGAAAGCTGATCACTGAAGAATTGATGCTTTTGAACTGTAGTGTTCGAGAAAACTCTTGAGAGCCCCTTGGACTGCAAGGAGATCAAACCAGTCAATCCTAAAAGAAATCAGTCCTGAGTGGTCATTGGAAGGACTGATGCTGAAGCTGAAACTCTAATACTTGGGCATCACATCATCTGATGTGAAGAACTCACTCTCTGGAAAAGAGATGCTGAGCAAGATTGAAGGCAGGAGAAGAAGGGGATGACAGAGGATGAGATAGTTGGATGGCATCACTGATTCAATGGACATGAGTTGGAGCAAGCTCCGGGAATTGGTGATGGACGAGTAGCCTGGCGTGCTGCAGTCCTTGAGGTTGCAAAGGGTCAGACACAACTGAACAATTGAACTGAACTGACAGATTCAGCTGCAGTGAACCTTCATGTACGAATCTTTGTATGGACATATCCTTTCATTTCTCTTGGACAGACAACTAAGAATGAAATCTGGGCCATATGATTGTTGTTGCTATTGTTGTTTAGTCCTTCATTCATGTCCAACTCTGCAACCCTATGGACTGCAGCACGTCAGGCTTCCCTGTCCTTCACCATCTCCCAGAGCATGCTCAGTGTCCACTGAGTTGGCAATGACATCCAACCATGTCGTCCTCTCTCATCCTCTTCTTCTCCTGACTTCAGTCTTTCTCAGCATCAAGGTTTTAGTATGTTTAACGTTCTAAGAAACTGCCAAACTATGTTTCAAAGGGGTTGTACTATTTTATATGTTATATTCCCACAAGCAGATATGAGACCTCTGATATATGTTTAAGATTAGGTATTTTTATACTAAAAATTTATTGATCACTTGCAGTTAACTTAAATGTTGTTTCCAAAAAATATCACTTAAAAGTCGTTTTACTTGTTTACTTTTGTTGTTGTTGTTTATTCTCTAAGTTGTGTCCGACTCTTTGCGATCCCATGGACTGCAGCACCCCAGGCTCCTCTGTCCTTCACTGTCTCCCAGAGTTTGCTCAGATTCATGTACACTGAGTCAGTGAAGCTATCTAATCATCTCATCCTCCGCTGCCAAGGAAGGATAAACGCACAGTGGTTGCTAAGCATAGTTTGATGTTTAAACTCCTGAGTTTTTGTGACTTCCTTCTGGACTCCCTGCTTTGGGGAATATCTGAGAAATTAAATGATCTCCTTATGACTGTTTTGATGCGACCTTTCCTTTATGCCATGTATACCTAAAAGAGTAAGATATCAGTAGAAATCCAGACTCTGGAGTTCAACAAACCTCACTCCAAGTAGGGAATAAATACAAATTGGGCACAGCAAATGCAAGAGAAATTAGTGTCATCCTGTTTAGAATTTTATGATTCAAGAGGCTCTAGGAAATGTACACTAAGTTTACGCCAATCACTCATGGAATGCATAAAGGTAGACTATAACATCCCATTGAGTGGGCTGGCTCATCATTATTACTATTTATTTATTTTTTGCTAGATTTTTAAAATTTAGTTATAATTGACAAATATTTTAAAGTCTGTATCAAGATGATTGGATTTATGTATGCATTGTGAAACAATTTTCCCCCATCAAGTGAATAGACACATCTAGCCTCTCACATATGCATCAATTTTTGGTGACAACATTTAAGCTCTACTCCTCTTTCATTTATAGAAAACAGCGTTACTGATTGTAGTCATGTCACCACGTTATATGGTAGATCCTCACGACTTCTTCATATTATAACTGAAAGTTTTTACTCTTTTACAAACGTCTACCTATTTTGCCCACCATGAAGCCCTTGGCAATGACTACTACTGTTTTGTTATTGGTTCAACTTTTTTTTTTTTAAGGTTCACCTATGTGTGATACCATATTCATTTCACTTCACTTGATGTTTTAAACCATGGAGGTAATTCTTGCTTATTTAGGCAAGGCAAATAATTCAAAGTATAAACTTAATAATCTGCATAAGTACACACTTCATTATGAAATCAATACTTTGGAGTAATATTATTAATAGTCACATACTATTTCACATTCATTTTTATACATATACAAACACTACAGGAATACTCAAAATTACTTTCAAGCTTAAGTCATTCTGACCTGAAATGACTGACTTTCAGAAACTTTTTTAAATTTTCTGTTATTTTAGAAACTGAGATCAATTTAATTAATGCAATAATTATTTTTAATAAACTTTATTTTTAAAGAACAGTGCCTCTGACTTTATTTATGTATTTTATATTCAACATAAGAGAAGTGTGACTTAAATTATACAAAAATACTAATTAACACAATTCTTTAAAGCAAAGTTATGTAAAAGATATTAAGTAAAAGATATAATTCAAGTATTTACCATAGAACTGTACAGTTTTACACCTCTATACAATTTAATTTAGGATCAAGAGAAGGATGCTTCCCTCACTGTTCCAATTCAACATTTTTTTATATTAGAACAAGAGATATAAAACAATACTAGAATGGAAAGAAAAATTGTCAACTTTATTTACTATATTATGATTCCATAAAAATTCAAGTGAGTCTACAGTTACATATTTGGAATCAATAAAAGCTTAGCAATTATTTAAAAATGGAAAAATCATTTTTTCTCTATTTAGCAACAATTGATTAAAACTTCTAATTAAAATAGACTGAAGTAAATAGTATTGTTGGCCTCCCAGGTGGTAAAGAGTTTGCCTACCAATGCAGGAGACACAAGAGAACAGGTTCAGTCCCTGGGTTGGGAGATCCCCTGGAGTAGGAAAGGGAAACCCACTCTAGTATTCTTTCCTGGGAAACCCCATGGACAGAAGAGCCTGGTGGGCTACATCTATGGGGTCATAAGTAGTTGGACATGACTGAGCAACTGAGCACACACACACACACACAAACAGTACTAATAAGAACAACAACAAAAGGTATTTAGAGATACATTAAATCAAATATATGCAGACCTTATATGAAGAAGAAAAAGATATGAAATAATTTTCATATTATTTTACTAAAAGATACAAAATAATTCCTAAATATTTTCTATGTTCTTGGGGAGAAAAAATTAAATCTTGCTAATGTTAATTATCCAATAATTAATTTATAAAATCAGTTGAACAAAGAAACCTGTATAATACTACGCATTGTAGCATTGCTTGCAATAGTGAAAGACTGAAAATAAAAACTTGGTTCATTTATACAAGATTAGATATATAAACTTCAACTTATTTATATAATGTGATGCCACAAAGTAAATGAATGAATTTTACTTCAATGTTCAATAAGGTAAGTGTCAAAAAAAATGTGAAATAAAAAATCAAGTTTTTCATGTAGAAGTATATATGTATGGTACAATGTTCATAATTACATGGAAAATAGACATTATTTATGTTTCTTTACAGATAATAGATAATGTCACAGGATAACTTCAAAATGTTAAAAAAAGGGCACATGAGACACTAAATGTAAGGCAGAGACTTCTTGGGATGTAGAAAAAAGGAGCATGGTATCTGGAAATGTTAAAATTTCATAGAGCCATTCATTGGTGTTTAATGGGTGTAGTTATTCTGTATGTTTGAATTTTTTCTTTAAAAAAAATCCAATACAGCAAAATTGTCCTCCATCCTTAAAAGAGATAATGCCTCTTATTCAAGTTGCAGCAGTAAATATTTGGTTTGCATTTAAGAACTCTATTGTGCACTGTATTCTTAATCATATTCATCATCACTCGATTTCTATGAGAGACTCTAAAACCAAGACTCCACTGTGAGGTTGATACATTTACATCTCTTAACCTATACTCAACCCAATGAGTCTCTCTCAATCTCCTCCAAGACAGAGTTGGCAAAGACTTTGAATTAAAACACTGGGCTCATTTATTTGTTTATGTATAAACACTGGAAGCATTTATATATGCTTCAGTTCAGTGGTATTCCCAAATTTAATCCTTCATGTACTCAAGCTCAGAACCCTAAGCAAGGGTATTTGGATGCCTTCTGCTGTAATTTCCTTCCCTTCCTAAATATCTATCTTGGATACAGCATTATTAAACCAATAGCATTGTGCAATGGTCCTTCACCATTTATGTATCTGACACTAATGAATACTGGTGGCAAAGGCAATAGAATTCAATGGAATTCATATTTAACATTATTTTTTTTAACTTTATGTCCCTTTACCATCATTTAAATATAGTTTTTTTTTAAATTTTTTTAAAATATAGTTCTTGAAAAATACTGTATAATATCATTTATATGTGGAATCTAAAAATACAAAAACCAAAAAAAAAAAAAACTGAATATAAGAAAAAAGCAGTAAACTCACAGATAAAGAGAATACACCAGTGGTAACTAGTGGTAACCAGTGGTTGGGAGGGGGCAATATGTGGGTAGGGGAGTGGGAGGTATAAAGTGGGTGTAAGTTAGGCTCAAGGATGTATTGTACAATACAGAGAATATAGCAAATGTTTCAGAATAACTGTAAGTCAAAAATAACCATTAAAAACTGTATAAAAAATTAAAAAATATAGGTAGAAAATATTTTTTTAATAAATATATGTCTTTAGTACCCTAGTCACACTACCTTATATACTCAAAACCTCTTACATATCTTCATGAAAGCTACAGATGTTCTGAATTGTTGACCTGACATTGCATCATTACATTTGCCCATTCTGCTTTGACAGGCTTTGCTATATGTGTGTGTGCACACAAGTGTGTGTGTGTATGTGACTTCCCTGTTGGCTCAAATGGTAAAGAGTCTGCCTGCAGTGAGGGAGACTTGGGTTCAGTCCCTGAGTTGGGAAGATCCCCTGGAGGAAGGAATGGCTAACCAACTCCAGAATTCTTGCTTGGAGAATCCCATGGACAGAGGAGTCTGGTGGCTACAGTCTGCGGGATTGCAAAGGGTCGGACACAACTGAGCGACTAACACATTGACTGTCATATACATATATATGTGTGTGTGTGTGTGTGTGTGTGTGTGTGTGTGTATGGTTTACATGTGGGAATGTGTGTTACACTGAAGCAATAAAATTAGTAGGTTATAAGACATTTATTATAACATGTAATGGTAGAGATAAAAGTTATGAGAAGCGTTAATCTAACCCAAAGATACCTATCTAATTGGACAGATAGCCATAACTCTATGTCAAAATCTATTTTAACTGAGCACCGAGGGCATACTTATTAATTCAAAGGGGCTTTAAATCATAGTATTTTGCACAGGACACATTATTCTTTAATTTATCAAGACTTTAACATTTTAAGACATTTCTCCACTCTATACCTAGTCCCAATGCAATTTCAACTCCCACCAAAGCAAAACAAGGTGTCAAAGACACCTGAATTTTCTTTAAGGGTTTCTGTCTATCCAACTCCAACCAGAGTCTTTCCCTTCTAAAACATTTCTTAATTTCTGCATTAAACTTCCTAACATTAAACTTTCTTCTAGTGTTGAAGATTGTACATTCTGGAGTCAGACTACCTGATTTGGTTGGAGTTTCTGCATTTTTCTCTGGTGGCTCAGTTGGTAAAGAATTCACCTACAGTGTAGGCCTGGGTTCGATCCCTGGGTTGGGAAGATCTCTTGGAGAAGGGAACGGCTACCCACTCCAGTATTCTGGCCTGGAGAAGCCCATGGACTGTATAGTGGGACGTGACTGAGTGACTTTCTATTTCACTTTCACTTTCTGCATTTTTCTGCCTATACCTTGTTAAATCTTAATTTCCTTAACCAGAATATGTGATAATAGTGATACTCACTTCAATAGAATGGGAATTAATCAATACCCTTATAATTTTTAGAACTATATTCAGCATTTAGTCAAATGCTCAACATATTTTAGGTATGACTGTTATCATGGTCATAGTCTCCTCCATTATCACTGAAAAAAGCAAATTACTCTATAATCTGCAATCAAAGCAATATTCCTTGGTTGTCAATATAACAACACAGCTCTTATATCAAGTATCTAGCAAAATCATCTCCCTCTATGCTTAACAGTCCTCCTCTTTTCTCCATATGCCCAGGTTACCCCTCAACATTCTGTTGCTGGTCAAGCTCTCAGAATGCTCTCTATCTACTAAAGTCGACAAAAGTACTCTTCTTGTCCTGTTTCGCTCACCAGAATTTAAAGTCCATAGGATCAAGAACCATGTCTTTACATTCACCAGAACCTGAAAAATTCACCAATATGACAGGAAGGCCTTGTATGCAAATTCAAACAAGTTAAGAGAGTTTATGTGCACTATTCACTGCAGAATCTCTAGTGCTGAGAACAAATCTGAAATAAATAAATAAAATTTGGAAACCATCAAACAATGTTGTTGAGAGAGTCAGGTGATGGTTCTGCTAAGCTCAGTTTTCTCACATGCAAAATAGAAATTATAATATTGCCTATCTCACAGGGTATTGTGGTAAATGAGCTAACCCATGTAAAGCACTTTGAACTAGCTTTGACATGAGAACTCAGTAATAATAACCAACACCACCATTATGATTTTATTAAATACTGAAGCTTCATCTTCAATATAAATGGAATGGCTCCAAAGATAGGATTAGAAAAATCCTAGCCCTCTCTCTAATGAAATATGAATCTCATTTTTTTAAAGCAAGGGAAAAAATACAAAAGGTTCATTGTAATACAAAATATGTTAAACCTTCAAAAGCCATTCGAAGACTTCAGCTTTCTCCCATGATGTAGCAACAAGGACTGAATTTACCTTCCCACCTTAAACAACTAAAGTGAAAGTGACAGTAAAGTCGTTCAGTTGTGTCTGACTTTTTGCGACCCATGGACTGTAGCCCACCAAGCTCCTCCATCCATGGGATTCTCCAGGCAAGAATACTGGAGTGCATTCCCATTTCCTTCTCCAACTAAACAACTAAAGGACCAGACAAAATATATGAAATTATGCTTTTCAGACTTTAACTTCAAGAGAGTAACTCCTGAAAGAAAGAAGCTGAATTGAACCATGAAATTGTCTGAGTCTACTCCTGAAGTGTCCCCAGGCCTCAGGGCACAAAGGAAAAAACACTAACAGACTATGGTATCTTGAGGTCAGAATATAAAATTTAGAGACAGAGGAGGCAAAGGCAGCCAGATCACCTATAGGTAAAATTATGAGATGTCTATGAGAAAATATGAGAACATTTTAATTATAACCAGGTAGGCAAAGAATTCATAAAAAGGCATGAAATTCAAGTTTAATTAAAAATGATAAACTGACCAGCATCATTAATAAGTCTTATTTTTCAAATGACACTGTTAAAAAAATAGAAAGGCAAGCTATAGACTAAAGAGAAATATATACAAAATAGATATTCACAAAAGAGTTTATATTCAGATTTTACCCAAGAGTTCAAATCTGTTGCCATTTTTAGTGGATGTCTTCTTGTGGATTTTAAATATATGTATGTATATATATATATATATTTATGTAATTAATTATCCGAATTATGTATTTAATATATAACATATTTACTGTGATAATTAATTATTATATAGGTATATATTTAATATACATAAAATAAACACTAAATTATACATATTTAAAATCCATAAAAGAAGACAACCAAGAAATAGGGCAAAAGATTAATAATTAAGTAATAATTCTTCAAAGAAGATGTATGAATGGCTAATACACATATAAAAAGATGTTTTGATATTCTTATTCATTACAGAAATGCAAATTACATTCAAAATGGGATACCACTACATCCTATCCCTAGAGTGGGCGAAAAAAACAAAGAGACAAATAAAGACCTCCAAGGGATCAAGGGTGTTAGGTTACAGGTAAACTCATTCTGCCAGAAGGAATGTCAGATGGTACAAAAACTTTGGAAAGCATTTAGGCATTTTCTTTAAAAGTTAAACAAACATACCATATGACCTCACTCCAATCCTAAATATTTATTCCTAAGGAAAAAAAAAAGCATATATTCACCAAAGTCCTGTATGTGAATATCGATAGCTACTTTATGGAAATAGTGACAGACTTTATTTTCTAGGGCTCCAAAATCACTGCAGCCATGAAATTAAAAGACGCTTGCTCCTCGGAAGGAAAGCTTTGACCAACCTAGACAGCATATTAAAAAGCAGAGACACTACTTTGCCAACAAAGGTCCCTCTAGTTGAAGCTATGGTTTTTCCAGTAGTCAGGTATGGATGTGAGGATCGGACTATAAAGAAAGCTGAGTGCCGAAGAATTGATGCTTTTGAACTGTGATGTTGGAGAAGGCTCTTGAGGGTCCCTTGGACAGCAAGGAATCAAACCAATCAGTCCTAAAGGAAATCAGTCCTGAATATTCATTGAAAGGACTGATGCTGAAGCTGAAGCTCCAATATTTTGGCCACCTGATGCCAAGAACTGACTCACTGGAAAAGACCCTGATATTGGGAAAGACTGAAGGCAGGAGGAGAAGGGGACGACAGAGCCAAGATGGTTGGATGGCATCACAGACTCAATGGACATGAGTCTGAGCAAGCTCTGGGAGATGGTGATGGACAGGGAAGCCTGTCATGCTGCAGTTCATGGGGTCGCAAAGAGCTGGACATGACTCAGTGACTGAACAACAACAAAAGTAGAAACAATCCCAACGTCCATGATATGGAATACTAAAATGAAATACTACTGATCAATAAAAAGGAATACACTATTGATACATTCAACAACTTGATTAAATCTTAAAATCATTATGCTGAAAGAAGCCAGACTGAAAAGCATATATATGATTCTATCTACGTAAATTTGTAGAAAATTAAAACGAATCTGCAGGAACAGAAAGCAGAGTGGTGGATGTGAAAGGACAGTGTGAGAGAAAGGGGAGGATTGCAAACGGGCACAAGGAAACTGGGGACAGGGAGATGCTTGCGGTCTCTTTTGTCATAATGGTTTATGAACGTACATGTATGTCAAAACTCATCAAATGGTAAACTTGATATGAATTTACTGTACATCAGTCATCACTACCTGAAACATAAATTTCAATTTGATTTTCTATGAAAATATTTATTGTTTACAGTAGTAAAATACAGATAATGCAGATAAGGCAAAGAGCCTCCATGACAACCACTCTCAAATTTTACTTGCTTCCACCAAGTTAGCTACTATTATTAGTTAGGTATGTATGGCTCCCAGATCTTTTTCAAAGTATTTTCCTGTATTAGTCTATGTGTATTAGAAGATTATTTATAGGCATACATCCATTTGCATAGCCTAGGATTTCATAATTACATGTATGTATGTATGTGTGTTTAGAAGCAAATGATAGTTGTTGTAGTGCAGAAACCAACACAACATTGTAAAGCAATTATCCTCTCATTAAAAAAGTAAAAAAAGAAAGAAATGATACTATAAAATACTTTGGGATGTCACCACACAAGTATACATATATTCTCACACTTTTAATTGCTGTAAGATAGTCCATGTATGGCTTTATCATATTTTAATTGCTCCCATTGATATGAGTATTTTCAATTTTACAACTTTAAAAATAGATGTTACATACATCATTATAAATCTATGCATAAAATTTTTTCCAGAACCATAATAAGATGTAGAGGAACTATGTTCAAGAACGCATTCCTCACTTAAATGGGACAGATATAACCAGATCACTCTTTGATCTATTATTAACTCCCTAAATTGGCAGAAAGGGAAGAGGAACTAAAAAGCCTCTTGATGAAAGTGAAAGAGGAGAGTGAAAAAGTTGGCTTAAAGCTCAACATTCAGAAAACAAAGATCATGGCATCTGGTCCCATCACTTCATGGGAAATAGATGGGGAAACAGTAGAAACAGTGTCAGACTTTATTTTGGGGGGGCTCCAAAATCACTGCAGATGGTGACTGCAGCCATGAAATTAAAAAACACTTACTCCTTAGAAGAAAAGTTATGACCAACCTAGATAGCGTATTGAAAAGCAGAGACATTACTTTGCCAACTAAGGTCCATCTAGTCAAGGCTATGGTTTTTCCTGTGGTCATGTATGGTGTGAGAGTTGGACTGTGAAGAAGACTGAGTGCCGAAGAATTGATGCTTTTGTTCTGTGGTGTTGGAGAAGACTCTTGAGAGTCCCTTGGACTTCAAGGAGATCCGACCAGTCCATTCTGAAGGCAATAAGCCCTGGGATTTCTTTGGAAGGACTGATGCTAAAGCTGAAACTCCAGTACTTTGGCCACCTCATGCGAAGAGTTGACTCATTGGAAAAGACTCTGGTGCTGGGAGGGATTGGGGGCAGGAGGAGAAGGGGACGACCAAGGATGAGATGGCTGGATGTCATCACTGACTCGATGGACCTGAGTCTGAGTGAACTCCAGGAGTTGCTGATGAACAGGGAGGCCTGGCGTGCTGTGATTCATGGGGTTGCAAAGAGTCAGACATGACTGAGTGACTGAACTGAACTGAACTGAAATTGCTAAATAATGTAGTAATGCAACCCTGAATATTCATTGGAAGGACTGATGCTGGAGCTGAAATTCCAATACTTTAACCGTCTGATGAGAAGTGCCAACTTATTGGAAAAGACCCCGATGCTGGGAAAGACTGAGGGCAGGAGAAGAGGGCAACAGGGGATAAGATGGTTGGATGGCATCACAGACTCAGTGGACATGAGTTTAAGCAAACTCCAAGAACCAGTGAAGGACAGGAAAGCCTGGCCTGGTACAGTTCATGGGATCACAAAGAGTTGGATATGACTTAGTGACAGAACAAAAATAAAAGATAATATTCACCTATCATGTCTTTGTCTCATTTAAAAATACATTCTAGGGGCTTTAATTTATATAGAGCTATGCATCTCAGGAGCCAAATCAATAAAACTAACACTTCTTCTGTGTGATACTAAATTTGATCTTTAAACAAGTGTCTATTGCTAATGCTAACCAACTTGGAAGTGACTAGGAAAATTGGAAAGTCTAGATAACAATAATTTGGCTGATGAGTTGCTGTTTCAAATGACTATCACCCAGACAAATCCACAGTTGACTTTAAGCAGTCAAACTTCATTAATGCTGATGACTAACACAGAAGATGGACTGTCAACTTAAAAATTATTCATGTCCTCCAAACAACTGGCTGTTGCTGCTGCTGCTAAGCCACTTCAGTTGTGTCCAACTCTGTGCGACCCCATAGAAGGCAGCCCACCAGGCTCCCTCATCCCTGGAATTCTCCAGGCAAGAACACTGGAGTGGGTTGCCACTTCCTTTTCCAATGCATGAAAGTGAAAAGTGAAAGTGAAGTTGCTCAGTCGTGTCTGACTCTTAGCGACCCCATGGACTGCAGTCCACCAGGCTCCTCCATCCATGGGATTTTCCAGGCAAGAGTACTAGAGTGGGGTGTCATTGCACTCTCCATACAATATGATAGATTGCATTATTGACCCCAATTATTTATTCCTTCCTGCAATCATAACTTTTGACATGTGACTTTGAGGCTCTTCCTCTTGACTTTGGGTCCAGCCATGTGACTGACTTTGGCCAATTGACTGTGGCAGATATGAAGTGTGTCAGCTCAGAAAGTGAAAGTCTTAGTTGCTCACTCACGTGTGACTCTTTGCTATCCCGTGAACCCACCAGGCTCCTCTGTCCATGGGATTCTCCAGACAAGAATACTGGAATGGGTAGCCTTTCCCTTCTCTAGGGTATCTTCCTGACCCAGGGATTGAACCTGGGTCTCTTGTACTGCTGGCAGATTCTTTACCATCTGAGCACCAAGGAAGCCCATACCTAGCCCTTAATAGATTTTATCCATTTTGACATGCATTCTTATATTTTTGTCATTGCTACTGGAAGAATATACCTGGATAATCTGTTGTTCCAAGATTAAGGATAAACACAACAGACTCAAAGTGCTGGATCATGAAACGAAACCTCTCTGGCTGTTATAACTTAAGTTAGCTAAGCCAGAGACATGTAAGAGAGCCCAGATGAGATAAGCAGAGGCACACTGGTTGCTCTCTAAAGAAGATCCCCCTTTTTATCCTTCACATGTGTGAATATCACTGAAAATTTTTTGCTACTGTTTGTTACACGGCATACTGTGCCAATAGCTAACTGGATGCATATCAGGTGATTTTGTTTGTGTGTGTGTATGTGTGTTTTCTCTTAAGCTTGCTTGTTATTTTACATTCTGTTGCCTGGTTATGTGTTACATGTTGCCACCAAAAACAGGGTGAAAATATTAAGATTCATTAATCCACAAGTAAATGGATTTTACTTGTTAAACATGAGAATTCTAGTAACCTTAGCTCAAGCCTTAGCTCCAGAATCCATCATCCACATGAAATCTTAAGTGACTTTATATCACTCTGAACTTTGGTTTTATCGTCTATAGGCAGGGGATGCTTGAGTATTTTGCCTCAACCCCAGTCTTGGCAATCAATTAATGATATTTATCATTACCACAAAGCTGAACAGGGCAAGTGGATTATCTGCCAGGTGTTTTGCTTCCCTCCTCTAAATCTAACATGAACTATTACCTAACATTTTGTGCTGTGTGTTGTGTGTTCAGTCACTCAGTCAACACTGCTCTTTGTGATGCTATGGACTGTGGCCAGCCAGGTTCCTCTGTCCGTGGGATTTTCCTGGCAAGAATACTGGACTGGGTTTCCATTTCCTCCTCCAAGGGATCTTCCTGACCCAGGGATCAAACCCACATCTGCCATGTCTACTCCCATATTACTTAAATAAAAAGTTTTATAAAAATAAAATATGATATAAATAATCAGTCAATAACATTTATACAACCCCCAGATTTAGAATCCTAGTCTCATACTACGGTCGGTAGAATCATTTCTTCCATTGCTCTTATTTTATACGTGAGAATATGGAGAACTCTAAAAATAAAAGCTATTGCATGCAGCAAAACTCAAACTAGAAATCTCCTCTTTATCACTAGTTTAACATTATAACCAGGAGGCCTCTCTAAACCTCTTGTGGCCATTAAGTCATCTCCATGATTTTACTAACTGCCACTTTATGAAGACTCTGTCTTAATTTATAGCATTTTTTCAATGTACTAATGGCAATGAAAATGAGAGAATTTTACACATGTGGGAATAAATCCACAATTAACCAATAAACCTCTATTTTCTACATTATTGAATATAAAAAAGCAAAGACTAAAAAGTTAAAATATCTTCCAATGTTTAATTAAAAGTCGAAGTATCTCATCATCTTTTTTTCTTGCTTGCTTTAACTAATTCTCTGATTAATGCATATGTAAATCTTACTTCAAATGTAACTCTTGATTTTTTTTAGGAAAAAAGACTAAATAAGAATTCCATGTAAGTTTAAATTTATAATCCCCCCATGAGGAAAAAAATAGAATCTGAAGTGTGTTTTTAGAGGTGCAGAACAAGAGAGCCTCTGAGAATTATTCTTATTCTGAAATGATTAAGAAAAGAAAAAGGAAATGGTACAGGTTTGGGAATAAAGAAGGAAAAAAGAAGGATGAATTAAAAGTATCACTGTCTACCTCATCTAGCAGAAGGCTCCTGAACTTGGTTAACTGAAGAATAAGGTTCATATCTACATTTGATCCAATGTTGATTTAATGGGAGAAATAAATTTGTTGTTAATGAGATATGGAGATAACCCCCAGGAGGTTAAGCAATGTAACAACCAATCTGTCAAGTAATGTCATTGACTTCAAGATACAGAAAGACAATTCAGACAGAAAGGACGCACAATCAGAAGTGATACCTAGTTTCAAGAGGTAATGATGCGTCAAACAAGGGGTCAAAGCAACACTGTAAGCCAGCTTCCTCTGTAGAAGAAAACTTATTTTCCGGTTTAAGACTTCCAATAATGTTTTGGCTCACCAGTTAAAGTTTTCTAATTATATTTATATCAGACCATTGTTTTCTGATTAATTATAACAGAATCTGCACCCCTGTCTGCAAAACCTATGCCTGGGCACAAGTGGATGCATGTGTCTTCATGTCCATGAATGTGTAGCACAAATAAACAGGCACCAATCACACATCTCCTCTCCACTTCTATAAGGTATTGATATGACACTAACTGTGTACATCTGATGCTCAGAATACCCATCCTTTTGCTCCACGGCCACCATCTGGGCTACCACCAAAGCCAGCTAGTCTGTGAATTTACTCTTGATAATCTCGGAATCCAAACTAGAAAATAAAGAAGGGCTTAGTAATTCAGGGCCAATACTACAAAAGCAGTGCAAATAAAATCCAACGGGCCTTTCAAAAACACTCAGTATTTGCCTAACCCTGGGTGTCAGAAATTGAAAGATGAGTAAGACACAACATCTAATTTCAAAGTATTTGTGATCTAGTAAAGAAATGTCATAGGCTGTCTGGATGGTGTACAGCAGGCTGGACTTGATATGTAAAGAATGGAAGGGCTTTTGGACTCTGTGGGAGAGGGAGAGGGTGGGATGAGTTGGCAGAGTGGCAGTGCAACATGTATGATATCATAAGTGAAACGAATCGCCGGTCTAGGTTCAATGCAGGATGCAGGATGCTTGGGACTGATGCACGGGGATAATCCAGAGAGAGGGTGTGGGGCGGGAGGGGGTAGGTGGGGGTCGGGATTGGGAGTTCATGTACACTCGTGGCTGATTCATGTCAATGTATAGCAAAACGAATACAGTATTGTAAAGCAAAACAAACTAAAAAATAAAAATTAATTTAAAAATAAAAAAATAAAAATAAAAGAATGGAAGGCTATTAAATTAATAGTTAAAGAGGATTTTAGGGTGGAGTGAAGCAAGATTTTCATTCTCCCCAGTATTTATTGACAGTCACAGGATAAGAAGTAGTGAATGTAAGATAACCACCTACCTCCCACAACCAGTTCTGTAAAGAATTTGAGACTGCTTTGCATATAATCAACCCATAAATTGCACTCATATTTTTCCTGCCTTCTTAATCTTGAAGAGAGCAAAATTATGCCTACTTTGACCTGTTTGGAGATATCTCTTACATTGATCTTCTGTGGTTTTTCTCTTTTTAAATATATTTTAAACCAAATTTTTAAAATAATAAAAATTACATATATATTAAATGTTATGAAAAGTCTGGACTATCAAGTAGGAAAAAGACAATTTTAAATGACTCATAATTCAAATACTAAAGAAAATCACTGTTGACATATCCTTACTTCACTTGTTCATTCATTTATACTTTCAACAAATCTCACTGAAAGCTTACTATGTGCTCTACTTGCTGGCCTTCTGGAGGTCTTCCTTGCATAAACAAACACTGTCTTTCACAAAACTGGGATCATGTATGTAGATACATAAGTTTGTATTTTTATTTGTTGATATGCAGTGAACATTTTCAGGTATCATTAAACATTTTGTTACATTTATCAAAAAATTCAGGGTTTTATTATAGCACACCTCTTCACAGTATATTGTCCACAGTCATGTGTCTACTGGGAATGTCTGACTATATGCATTGTTTTCAACATCGAAATTCTACAAATGACCAAAGCTAAAAATTCCTTCATGAAATTAGTGGAAGCTCCTTGAGAGCAAAGATTATACTTCCTATCTTCCTTTGTCTCCTGTAGCATAATACACAAAATTAAAAATTGATAAGTGAAACTCAGTGACTACCAATTTTATTTAATCTTCCTACCCTTTAATCTTGTATCTATCATGTACCTTTATCACAGAAAACATTGCTTCAATATACTCAATGATTAACCTGTTTATTTTTCCCTCTTCTTTTTGCCTATTCCCAGACAAGACAGAATGCTCCAAATTTCAGCTAATTTCAAAGTAAAGTATCCTCAGATGAATTTATTTGAAAAGCATAAATTTCAAAAACAGATGTAGAGAACAAACATGGACTCCAAGGGGATAAGAGTGGATGGGATGAATTGGGAGATTGGGATCGACATATATACACTATTTGTTGCTGTTTAGTCACTAAATCGTGTCGGATTCTTTTGTGATCCCATGGACTATAGCCCACCAGGCATCTGTGTCCATGAGATTCCCCAGGCAAGAATACTGGAGTGGGTTGCCATTTCCTTCTCCAGGGATCTTCCCGACCCAAGGATCAATCCCATATCTCTTGCAGGTGGATTGGCAGGAGACAATCAACAGGTAATTGCCAACAGACAATCCTCTTGTTGGCAGGCAGGTCCTTACCACTGAGCCACCAGGGAAGCCCATTCACTCTTGATGCTATATATAAAATAGGTAACTAATAAGATCCTATTGTATAGCAGGGAACTCTACTCAATGCTCTCTGGTGACCTGAATGGGAAGGAAATCCAAAAGGAGTCGCGAAGCGGTGGAGAAGACTAGGTGACTGAATGACAATAGCTGATTCACCTTGCTGTACCGCTGAAACTAACACTGCACTGTAAAGCAACTATTCTCCAATAAAAATTAATTTACAAAGTAGGGTACCCTATTCCAACATTCACTTGCCCACTGATTTATAATCTCCCATTTGTCTGCTGTACCATCCATCCCTGAATAGATTGTAAACTCTATGAGGGTCCATGCAGATTATTACTACATCACCAGTGTCTGACATATAATATATATGTAACAATTAGTTGAGACATGAAGGAATAAATCGTTCAGAAGGAAAGCTGGAATATTCTGGACCATGATGTCAGTAGTTGGGTTAGGAAGCTAATATGGGAAGTGTCAGAGGTTTACAAAATAATTGGATGTGTGATGATGACCTTATCCATTGGGATCTATCTACATTCAGACACTTTCTCAGCAACTCTCTTCCTCACCTCCATTTCCAGTACTCCAGACAATCCCACTTGGGGAACTGGTTCTTTCACTGAAAGGAGGGTCTTTGAGATAATTTTAAAGAACACTATTAAGATTCTTTATCTAGATTATTGACTTACACAGTAATCTCTCATTCCTGACCTGCTTCCAGCTTTGAAGAACTAACACTGAAGCATTCTACACATTACTTCCTGGCCATGTCCTCATGTCCTGTGGCTGCAAGCACTCCCTCTCTGGACTGCTGTGTGAGGGATTTGAGGGACAGAGCATGGGCTATGGTGTCATTAAGCTCTACCCATGTAACTTGACTTTACCATTGTTCAACACAACAAGACTCGTTTACCAACTTGTCTTGTTCTAGCATTATCATCAATCAGAAGGTAATAGGAATTTGGATGGGTGGTTGTGAAATGAAAATAATTTGCATCTGATCTATAACAGGAAACACAAACTATTAATCCACTTTCTATGTCATGATTCTTTACCAACTGAGCTAACAGAAGCAGAAGATATTAAGAAGAAGTGGCAAGAATACACAGAACTCTACAAAAAAATCTTCATAACCCAGATAATTACAATGGTGTGATCACTCACCTAGAGCCAGACATCATGGAAAGTGAAGTCAAGTGGGCCTTAGGAAGCATCACTATGAACAAAGCTAGTATACATGATGAAATTCCAGCTGAGCTATTTCACATCCTAAAAGATGATGCTGTGAAAGTGCTGCACTCCATAAGCCAGTAAATTTGGAAAACTCAGCAGTGGCCACAGGACTGGAAAAGGTCAGTTTTCATTCCAATCCCAAAGAAAGGCAATGCCAAAGAATGCTCAAACTACCACACAATTGCACTCATCTCACATGCTAGTAAAGTAATGTACATTGTCACCTTGCTTATTTAACTTCTATGCAGAGTACATCATGAGAAACGCTGGGCTGGAATCAAGATTACCAGGAGAAATACCAATAACCTCAGATATGCAGATGACACCACCCTTATGGCAAAAAGTGAAGAAGAACTAAAGAGCCTCTTGGTGAAAGTGAAAGAAGAGAGTGAAAAAGTTGGCTTGAAGCTCAACAATCAGAAAACTAAGATCATGGCATCTGGTCCCATCACTTCATGGCAAATAGATGGGGAGACAGTGGAAACAGTGACAGACTTTATCTTTTTGGGCTCCAAAATCACTGCACATGGTGACTGCAGCCATGAAATTAAAACACGCTTGTTCCTTGGAAGAAAAGTTATACCAGTCTAGACAGCATATTAAAAAGCAGAGACATTACTTTGCCAACAAAGATCTGTCTAGTCAAGGCTATGGTTTTTTCAGTGGTCATGTATGGATGTGAGAGTTGGACTGTGAAGAAAGCTGAGCACCAAAGAATTGATGCTTTTGAACTGTGGTGTTGGAGAAGAGTCTTGAGAGTCCCTTGGATGCAAGGAGATCCAACCAGTCCACCCTAAAGGAGATCAGTTCTGAGTGGTCATTGGAAGGAATGATGCTGAAGCTGAAACTCCAATATTTTGGCCATCTGACGCAAAGAACTGACTCCTTGGAAAAGACCCTGATGCTGGGCAAGATTGAAGGCAAGAGGAGAAGGGGATGACAGAGGATGAGATGGTTGAATGGCATCACTGATTCATTGGACATGAGTTTGAGTAAACTCCAGGAGTTGGTGATGGACAGGGAGGCCTGGCGTGCTGCAGTCCATAGGGTCGCATAAAGTCAGACACGACTGAGTGACTGAACTGAACTGATGTCACGACGATCATCAATATCCGGGGCTATTTCTAAGCCTGCCAGATTTGCCCTCACAGTAATTCTTCAGATTTAGTCTTGTCTCACTCTCCACAAATCTGTAACCTACTACTGCCCACACTCCCATCTCAACAATAACATTGCAGAACTGATTTACTGTAGCTATGCGACATGTTACAAAGTTACCTTAAAACAGGAGCTGCTGCTGCTACTGCTAAGTCGCGTCAGTCGTGTCTGACTCTGTGCGACCCCATAGAGGGCAGCCCACCAAGCTCCCCCGTCCCTGGGACTCTCCAGGCAAGAACACTGGAGTGAGTTGCCATTTCTCTCTTCAGTGCGTGAAAGTGAAGTTGCTCAGTCGTTCCCGACTCCCAATGACCCCATGGATTGCAGCCTACCAGGCTCCTCCGTCCATGGTATTTTCCAGGCAAGAGTACTGGAGTGGGGTGCCATTGCCTTCTCCAAAGCAAGCTGAAATAAAAAAACTGAAAAGCCAAAGAAACAAATTAAGTATATTTTTAACAATGCTTATACAGATCTTGTATTTACCTTCAGAATCAAATAAATCAATAATTATTAAGCATGTTTCAGTTAATTCTGTAACTTTGTATTAATATTCTTATTTTATTCTGTAATGGTCAAGAGAAGACAATGATTAATGCTATCATGTCTGAAAAAGCTCTTTACAGTTTTCTTTTTCTGGCAATTTTATATTTCTAGGACAGTGTTTTTTTTACCATCTTAACCATTTTTAAGTATTAAGTATATTCAAATTGATATTCAGAATCAGATTTGTTCATCATCTCAGAGGATAATACATGTAACATTTTGATTTTGTCTGTCTTTGGGAATATGGAAAATATAAGAGAGTGAACATGTTTGATAATTTTTAATTTGACTTTAAAAATAATGATGAAAATTAAAAGAAGCTTCATAGATCTAATTGCCAAAACATCTAAAATGCCCTTATTAAACATACCTTGAATCTGAAAAATACATATTTTGAAGGGGAAAAAATAATCTCATATCAAAAGAAAAAAAAAAGATCTCATATAAAAATAATGATCTCATATCAAAATAATTAAGGAATTTATGAGAGTTGGGCCAAGAAAATATTTTGCGTCTTCTCTAAATTTCCTAAAATGTCTTTAATTGGTTTTAAAAAATTAACATAAGGATAACACTTCTATAACTGAAAAAGTACTTCATCTTTTATTTCTCCAAAAGGCTGAGCCTTGTTTAGGTGAAGCAGCTAATTAGTGAATAAGACCATATGTAGATAGATATAAATGTATGAATATCAATACATGTACATCATTTCTATTCATATAAAATCATGGTAACAATCTGAGGGATAATAGACTAGTTTACTAGAAAATATCTTCACTTTCTGACACAGGCAAACTCAAATTAACCTTTCTATGGTTACATCAAATTCTTCCTCATTCTTGACCTCATTCTTAGTGTCCTTAGAAATTCTTTCCAAATCGCCCTGACCCCCAACATACTCCTTGCAAGTTTACCCCTGAATGGAGCTCATTGAGATTTCCTGCCCTTAATTACCGAAGAACTCATTTCCACTTCTGCTTTTTGTTTTCCTCTAATGCCATTATTATAAAGCCAATTCAATTGGCAAGACATATGTATGCAGTTTGTGCCATGAAACTTTGGTTGAGCCCTTTCATCTACCTATTTCCTCCTATACAAATTGAGCTACCTTACTTTGTGATTAAAATTGGACAAATATCCCACTGTTTTCCTTTCTCTCTTTATTTTTTGTTTACTTTTTTTTTTACCTCTCCCAGAGTCTGCCTCCTTATATAGTTTCCAAATTCATTGGTTTACCTAACCTACCTAACCATCATGTCTTTTCCTCCTTCTACCTAAGCATCCTACCTAACCATCATGTCTTTTCCTTCTTCTATATAATAGATGGTTCTAATTAATGCCTCCCCAAGATAGTAAAGAAAAGTTGTCATTCTGAGCATTAATATTATGTGTTAACTAATATGTAATTTTAATTCAAGTTTTAATACTCAGGATCCATGGAATATCCAAGTTTAACACAGAGAACATTTGGGGAACATCCATATTAATGCCATTTATAAAAGGTGTTGATTACAGTGTTCAAAACTAAAAATATTATTGAGTTTTATTGGGAGCATACGGACAGCCAAAGCTTGATCATAAATTAGGAACTTTTTCTTTGCCACCCTGGCACCATTATAGTAAATCAACATTACATATTTCTTAGTATTCATTTTATTTTAATGGACCAGTAGGGGATTCGGAGATGGGGAAAGTGAACGTTAACAATCTTTACTTAGAGAACATCATTGGTCTTCTTTGGAAACTGTGATTTATCTTGTTTCATCAAGCAAGGTAATAAGTATTTTGTCTTTCTGGTTAAGGGTTGGTGCTTATCTTATTGAGCAGTCCTTTTCTCATGATTAGATATTTCAGCAAATTTTAAAACAGTTTCAAAATGCTTAACTTGTTTTTTCTACTTCCTGGACTCAATGATATATCTGGAAATAATACCCATCATGTCTGTTATTTGTATCAATAATCATTAATAATATTTTGACAGTTTGACTACCTTAATTCAGCCAGGTCCACATCTGTATTTGAAGGATAAGTGAGAGTATACTCCTTCACTTGATTGATGGATAGTGAAATTTTACTCTAATTACCAAAAGTCCTTTGGAATTCTCAGACTCACTGTGAGGATAGAGTTTATTGGCTCTAAACTGAGATCATTGTATTTTAAAACTAAGACCCTGGGCACATGTGGATGCAGTAGAGATACTTATAGGAGTCTTAGCTCTGAAAAGATCCTTACCTGCAACAATTAAACAAATCAATGTTATCACCACAAGGGACGAATTTGGTTCTAGGACAGTTTGTGGCAAGTGTCCTGAGAGTTCCAAGCATGCCTCTGGAGTCAGGCTGCCTGCGTGTTTACTCCTTCTGGGGCAGGGCACTTAATTGCCCTGGGCTTCACTATTCTCAATGAATAATGTGAAATGAATAATAATAATACTTACAGAGTAGGTTTGTTTCATGGATTACAGATGTAGACCAGTACCTGGAAATGAAAATTCACTGATATACTGATAAAAGTTATGAACGGTATCATCAAAAGGGGCAGAAGTGGAATAGCTTCACCCCATTAGATAACTCTTATCCTTCAATACCTGTGTTTTATCAATGCTTGGTTCAGCTTACTTTAACTGTTTTTCTGCCCCATTACCAGGGAAGTGGTAAGGCACCCATTCTCATGGATTTGGGGATAGGGGCCATACCCCCCCCCACCAAGTTCATTAGGAGGTTACTCAATCATGGATGAGTCTTTTGTCTTGACTAGGCCCAATTTTTGTTTTGACTAGGCCTAATTGCTTCCCTGGTGGCTCAGATAGTAAAGAATCTGCCTATAATGCTGGAGACCTGGGTTCGATCCCTGGGTTGGGAAGATCCCGTGGAGGAGGGCATGGCAACCTACTCCAGTATTCTTGCCTGGAGAATCCCCATGGACAGAGGAGCTTGATAACAGTCCATGAGGTCACAAAGAACATGATTGAACAACTAACTACCTACTACACACAACTATCTACACACAAGCAAAGCATTACAGACAAGTGGATATGTAGGCTTAAGGCTCACTATGAAAATCCAACACAGAATAGCATTTACATCAATGGCAATGACAGTTACGGTGACTCTTTGCAGAATGCCTTTGTGTATGTTTGCTAGCACCAACCTGGCTGGCTACCATCACTTCTTCCTTGGTCAACTGAGAGTGAAAGAGTGTTAGTTGCTCAATTGTGTCTGACTGTAGCCCACCAGGCTCCTCTGTCCATGGGATTCTCCAGACAAGAACACTGGAGTGCGTTGCTATTTCTTTCTCCAAGGGATCTTCCCAACCCAGAGATTGAACTCTTATCTCCTATATTATCAGGTGGATTCTTTACCACTGAGCCATGCGGGAAGCTAAGTAGCCTCTAAATTGGTTTTACCCAATCCATTCTCAGTTCCCATTAGAAAGTATAGCCAGGAAAATCCTTTAAAAATACACATTTGATCATTCCATGCTTCTGTGGAATGATTGCTCTTAGTATAAAGATCTGGAAAAGACCTGAATCAGCCACCTCAATCTATTTCACTAGCTTGATTTTATGCTATTCACACTGTATTTTCTGACAACCAACCTCACATTTATATTTCTGTTCTCATAACACAACCTAATTTTCCCCATCTCAGAACATTTGAACGTGGCCTTTCCCCTGCGTGGAGCTGGTTCCCCCTGTGCCTAATTCTAACTCGACCTTCAGAGTTCATGAAGTGTCACTTTCTCAAGGTAGTCTTCACTGCCCACCTAATCCATATCAGAGTTTCTTAGCAATACCACAGTTATAAAGAATTGATGGCAAAATTTGGTGTTAGTATGTTTCCTCCAAAAGAATGCATGTTCCACACATGCTAGAATTTCACCTTGGTTATTACTATGTTCCTATTCCTAGTACAGAGAAGTATGATTACTGATACAATTACTGATGTAATTGTATGAGTGGAATCTATGAAATGAAAGCTGAAGAGTTCACAAAATATTTTCACATAGTTTATCATATTTGATTCTCTACCAAAATATTCATTTAGTAAATAACAATATTCCCATCTGATAAATGAGAAAACTTAGTCCTACTATGAAGGTAAAGAAATGTCTTTCTTAGTGAGACAAATATTTCACACTGCTCAGTTTCTCCCTGACAGTAACATTAAGGAATGTTTGTGAATAAATCTGTCTTCCCCCAAAGGTGTACAACACTTGGATAAACTTATTTTCCTTAGTAACAGAATATAGAAGTATCATCAGTTTATTGGTCTAGGCCTTCTTAAATTAATGTTATATTTATTTTAGCTTATATAATTAATTGGGCCTTAGATTTAGTCCTACTGATTTAAAATAGAACTTTCTTTTATTTATCCTAAAACATCATCTTGTTCCATGAGTGCTGTGCTTAGTTGCTCAGTCGTGTCTGACTCTTTGCCACCCCCTGGACTGTAGCCTACTAGGCTTCGCTGTCCATGGGATTCTGCAAGCAAGAATACTAGAGTGGGTAGCCATTCCCTTGCCCAGGGGATCTTCCCAACCCAGGGATCAAACCCAGGTCTCCCTCTTTGCAGGCAGATTCTTTACCATCTGAGCCACCAGGGAAGTTGAAAGTAAATCTATCTGAATCCCTCTTTTAATGTTTCTGTAGTCAATAGACTACTTCAATTAATTTAGTAACATCAACATTTTTTTCATATGTAACAGAAATGATGGATCCATAGAATAAATATCAGTCTATAGCCCAAAGTACTCAAGATAAGAAGTCAGGGTGGTTTGTTATGGGGCTACATGTTTGAGTGTGTGTTTGTGTATGTGTGTACAAATTTAATTTTCTTTTTCAATCTAAATGTCATTTTTAAGCATTTACTGTATTTCCCCTTATTCCCTAGAGAATTTAAGGCAATTTCTCCTTTGGCACTTTTATTAGTATGCCTTAAGTAATACTTTCAGTGTGTTCAATCATGAAATTCCTCTTCCAGTTTGCTCTCAAACCTATAAAATAGGCAAGTCTGAAACTTCAAATGCTTACTTTCTCAACATAAGATTTGACATTTAGAAAGTATGTCAAACGACTTTCTGCTGGTTTGACACACATCCGTGTAGTGTGTCCTAAACAATTGCAGCCACTAGGCACTAGAGAATGAAACTTTAAGTCTGTTTCTTATATTCTTTACATGTTTTTCTACTTAAGTGCAAAAGCTTTACATAATATTGAGCATGAAATGAATTTTAAAAGCTCACACCATCACCTCATGTCAATATGTTTAATGAACTCTTTTGTCAATCTTGTTGGCATTTCAGCAAGGAGAGAACAGATACCAGAATTAGAGTTCTGGTTCTACTTTATTGATTTGCAGCATGTTAGTAATCTTTTTGTGAGTTAATTTGTACATTAAAAAGATAACAATAATTATAGCAAGATGTCCAAAGATCCAAATTATAATGATGCAAGCCATTCCACAGTTTCAAAAGCAAGCACTGAGGTCTTGAACTATAAAATGATATTGATGGGAATAGGTCACTTATGATTGTCTTACAAAGTAAAGCAATAGAAACACTGACTATATATCACCTTTCTATAACCTCTAAATGTAAAACCACTTTCTCCCACTATTTCTAGCTCATCTCTTCCCAAGTACAGTGTTTTCTTTCTCTCACTCATTTTCTCAGTCAAGTCAATGGCATTCTGTGGCAATTATTTTAACGTATATCTGTAATACCTATAGACACCAACATGCTACATTTTCTTCAGAAAACTTTCTAAGATTATCCATTTATTCCAGCTGGTTTCATAATCCCTGAATCAAATAATGTTTCTATTGTTGCTTTGCTTTTCTAAGATGATGTGTCTACTTTATGTAATAATTAAAACCTCTTATGTAATGTTATTTAAAATATTTGAAGCGAGGGAATACTTGGATCTCTTAAAATTTGAGATCAAAGTTATCCAGAAGTTGAGAAAAAACATAAAAATCCCTTTCTTAAAAGATGTAGCAAAAATTAAATAAACATAATCATGTCACTTGAAGATAATGATAGCTTTGTGCCCTCTTTTACTAATGTATTCTCTGTGTGTGTATTCTATATGGGTGTATGGCTTTTTTTTCTTTCACTGTTACACTGGCTGGGAGTTCCAAAAAATGTTGACTAGAAGTATTTGGAATGGATATCTTTGCCTTACTCCAATACAATTTGTACATAGAAAATTTCCAAAGCATCTTCAAATAGTCTGGTGCAATAAAAAGGAATTCAACAAATTCACTAAGTCAAAATATTTGTATACCCAAGCAATGAAAACTTACAAAAGGAATTTTAGAATAAAATTATTAAAAATAGCATCAGAAGACACGAAACACTTGAGAATAAATCGAACAAAATGTTTGCAAGACCTCCACACTAAAAATCATGAAACATGGGTAAAAAAACATTCAAGAAAATCTCGGTAAGCAAGGAATACTGCTGCTGCTAAATCACTTCAGTCGTGTCTGACTCTGTGCGACCCCATAGATGGCAGCCCACCAGGCTCCGCCATCCCTAGGATTCTCCAGGCAAGAACACTGGAGTGGGTTGCCATTTCCTTCTCCAATGCATGAAAGTGAAAAGTGAAAGTGAAGTCGCTCAGTCGTGTGTGACTCTTAGCGACCCCATGGACTGCAGCCTACCAGGCTCCTCCATCCATGGGATTTTCCAGGCAAGAGTACTGGAGTGGGGTGCCATTACTTAAATACTCAATATTGTTAAGAGGTTCATTCTCTTCAGATTAATGCATAGATTAAACGCAATTCTCTATCAAAATTTTAACACCTTAATCATCAAAAAGTCTACAAATAATAAATGTTGGAGAGGATATGGAGAAAAAGGAACCCTTAAACACTGTGGTGAAGCAACCACTATGGAAAATCGTTTGGAGGTTCCTTAAAAAAGTAAAAAGAAAAAAAACTAAAAATAGAACTATGACATGACCCAGCAAATCCACTCCTTTGGTCTATCCAGAAAAAAATGAAAACATTAATTCAAAAAGATACATGCACTCCAATGTTTATAGTAGAAGTATTTGCAGTATCCCAGATGTGAAAGTAACCAAAAAGCCCATCCACAGGTGACTGGATTAAGAACATGTGGGTGGATATGTGTGTGGGGGGGGTGGGGTGGGTGTGTGTGTCTGTGTGTGCATTGGAGTAATGTGTGTGTGTGTTTGGTCAGACTCCCAGTCAAGTCCCACTCTCTGTGACTTCTTGGCTGTAGCCCACTAGGCACCTCTGCCCACGGAATCTTCCAGGTAAGAAGCCTGGAGCGGGTTGCCAGTTCCTAAAGCAGACTATCTTCCTAACCCAGAGACTGAAGCCCTGTCTCTTGCATCTCCTACACTGGCAGGCAGACTCTTTACCACTGCACCACCTGAGAAGGTTCATATTGCAGTAATACTTAGTCATAAAAAAACAATGAAGTATTGCCATTGGCAGCAATGTGGATGGACCTAGAGAATATTATGCTTAGTAAAATAAGTCTGACAGAGAAAGACAAGTGCTATATATCACCTATTTATGGAATAAAAAAAAATACTAATGAATGTATATAAAACAGAAAGACTCACAAAAAAAAAAAAAAAAAAAAGACTTGTTGCTTCCAAAGGAGAGAGGGACAAGAGGATGGGTATGAGATTAAAAGATATAAATTACTACATGTAAATGATTTCCCATAGCACAGGAAATTGTACCCAATATCTTATAATAATCTATAACAGAATATAATCTGCAAAGATACTGATCTCTATCCTGTACATCTAAACGTGACACAATATTATAAATCAAATATATGTCAGTAAAAAAATGAGCTGCCTATTTAGAAGAAATAGACAAAATAAATCTAAGATGTATATGCAAATACAAAAAGACATGGAAAAGCCAAATACACTTTTAAGTGAGATAAAAATCGGAGAATTTATCACTGAAGGGAAGTGAAAACATATGCCCACAGAAATATATCCAAGTATATTCTTACTCACAACATCCAAGAAATGAAAATAACATGACTATCCATCAAGAGGATTAAATAAAACAATATATCCAGGTGCTCATACATTGAAATAATAATCAACAATAAAATGAATAAATCTTGACCCATGTAGTAACATAAATAAATCTCCCAAATATCAGATAATGTAAAAGCAAACAATAAAGAGTTCAAACTGTATGATTCCAATTATATTAAATAAAAATATAAGTTATGTAACATTTTCATAGTGTTTGGTGAGGAAGGGATATGAAGGGCTGGGAGGTTATAAATTGCAACATACAGTTCAGTTCAGTCGCTCAGTCATTTCCTACTCTTTGCAACCCCATGAATCGCAGCACGCCAGGCCTCCCTGTCCATCACCATCTCCTGGAGTTCACTCAGACTCACGTCTATCAAGTCGGTGATGCCATCCAGCCATCTCATCCTCGGTCGTCCCCTTCTCCTCCTGCCCCCAATCTCTCCCAGCATCAGAGTCTTTTCCAATGAGCCAACTCTTCACATGAGGTGGCCAAAGTACTGGAGTTTCCGCTTTAGCATCATTCCTTCCAAAGAACACCTACGACTGATCTCCTTTAGGATGGACTGGTTGGATCTCCTTGCAGATGGTTTCTTGGTATTATAGATGAAGCAATCAATGAGTTTATTCTTTTTTCTGCTTTCCCTCTTTCCATTAAAAAAATTTGTTTTTAAGTTGTCAGGTCATATACCACGTATATTCTATTCTGTCCCTCTTTTTCCCCCTCTTTTAAATTTTATATCTGTTGGTAGATACATTTACTGCCATTGAGAAGTCTTTTAACCGCGGCTTCCTCAGTCATCCCTTGGCTGATTACAGTTTTTCCTCTAGTAGTTTCCTTTGGAAGAACATGTTGCTGCTGCTGCTGCTGCTGCTAAGTCGCTTCAGTCGTGTCCAACTCTGTGCGACCCCATAGACGGCAGCCCACCAGGCTCCGCCGTCCCTGGGATTCTCCAGGCAAGAACACTGGAGTGAGTTGCCATCTCCTTCTCCAATGCATGAAAGTGGAAAGTGAAAGTGAAGTCGCTTAGTCGTGTCTGACTCTTAGCGACCCCATGGACTGCAGCCTACCAGGCTCCTCCGTCCATGGGATTTTCTAGGCAAGAGCACTGGAGTGGGGTGCCATTGCCAAGAACATTATTCCCTGAATTCTGGAATGTTCAAGGCAATTTGATAGTATTAACCATTGGAAGGAGTGTGACTAAAAACTCTGTTTCTGGCAAGAGTATAAATTGGTACAACCACTGGGAAGCAGGTTTGCAACAACTTAACAAGTTAAACATTCACTACTCTATAACTCAGAAATTTCATGTCTACTTAGGGTCAACTCATGCACAGGTTTTCTGAAGTCACATAGAGGGCTGTTCATAACCAGATTCTTTATAACAGTAAAAATTGAATGACCACCAAACAGCAAATGATAAGTAAATCAAGGCACATTTGTCAAATTTTATACATCAGTCAAAATGAATAATCTATAGTCACATTCAACAGTATAGACAAAATCTTAGCAATATGCTATATTTTACTAATTCTCATCCTTGTCATTTTAACACTTGTAAAATTGTGATATAAATTAGAATTAATGGTATGCCATTGTTTAAACAGGTTTTGTGAAGTCACATAGAGGGCTGTTCATAACCAGATTCTTTATAACAGTAAAAATTGAATGACCACCAAACAGCAAATGATAAGTAAATCAAGGCACATTTGTCAAATTTTATACATCAGTCAAAATGAATAATCTATAGTCACATTCAACAGTATAGACAAAATCTTAGCAATATGCTATATTTTACTAATTCTCATCCTTGTCATTTTAACACTTGTAAAATTGTGATATAAATTAGAATTAATGGTATGCCATTGTTTAATTAGAAGATATTTTTTCTTATTATATAAAATAACACTATCTCACATTTCATGGGGACTTGTATTCAAGGACATATATTAATAGCATGTGACATAATCAAGTGTCAGAAGATTACATTCAATATGGTGCCCTTTGTGTAAGGCTGAAACAACTAAAACTGAGCGATTTTATTTATGAACATGTATATATGACAATGCTATGTGCGTCCAAGGGGATAATAAAAAAAGCCAGGATGGTGATTCCTTCTGGTAGGGGAAGTCAAATTGATGAGATATGAAAGAAAGGTAGATGAAAGTTACTGTTTGAGTTCTCATGTTGGTTTCATGGATATTTAGATTATTATTTAACATTTCTTATTTTAAGAATAACAAATTATCATAAATCAAAGAAATACATGTATAATACATAAATGACATGTATGGACTAAGAGTGAAAATATGCTTTGAGCCAAAATTCTGACTAGGTTTATACACCCTGAGGTTGAAACTTTATATTAGAAGTAAAATTTGGCTGGTTCATACTGACCTTGAGTTTAAGTGTTAAAACTACCTTCTGACATTGAAAGTTATTTTTGAGTAATCTGACATCTACCATCATCTACATTTCTTTTTTCTTTTTTGTAAATGATGTCATATTTTTGCTTGGATTTCCAAATGATTTTCTGACTGTTTAAAGACAGTGGATTTACTAAGATATGTCTGTTTTGTTGGAGGTGGATTAAATTTTCCTAATATACAGTGTGCTTTTTCAATAGGTAGGCTTAGATCATGTATTTCAGAAATACTTTCTATAGTTATATTTTCAAATATGCATTCTATTCTACTATCTTGACTTTCTTCTTTTGGACTCTGTATGTCTAAGATACACTTTACTTGTCTTCTGAATCTATGATTTTATTTCTAATCTTGTTGATATTTTTCTCTATTTTGGCTTAATTTTGCTTGCTTTTCTCACTTCTTTCCTGCCTGTCTCTTATTGTGCTTTCCATAATATCTATTTTATATATATATACATTTTGCTCCAACGTACCTCTCTTTCCTTCCTCCTCCATTGCATTGTTATTAATCATGTATAATGGACTATTATAATGAAGTGTAAGTGAAGTGAAAGTTGCTCAGTCGTGTCCAACTTTTTGCGACCCCTTTAGACTATACAGTCCATGGAATTCTCCAGCCCAAAATACTGGAGTGGGTAACCTTTCCCTTCTTCAGGGGATCATTCCAACGCAGGGACAGAACCCAGGTCTCTGGCATTGTAGGCAGATTCTTTACCAACTGAGCCACCAGGGAGGTCCATTATCATAGTGATTATATCTTTGTTAGTTAGAAGTACATCAATATAGCTATATCATTATTATTTTATACAGTTGTCTTTTAAATCAAGTAAGAGAAGAAATAAGTAAAAAATGCATTTATATTATGTTATACATTTTCCTATGTGTGTAGACAGAATAATGACTCCCCAAAGATGTTATGTCTTAATCCTCAAAACCTGTGATTATGTTACTTTATATAACAAAGAAAAATTAAGGTTCTAGATAGAATTAAGACTGTTCAGCTGCTGACTTTAAGAGAGGGGAGACTATTCTGCATTAGCCCAGTGGATAAAATATAATCCCAGTGTTTTTAAAAGTGGAAAAGCGAAGCAGAAGAGAAAATCAGAGTGATTATGAGAAGGACCCAACCCACCATTTCTGTCTCTTAAGATGTAGGAAGAGAACCACAAGTCAAGGAGTGCAGATAGCTTATGAAGCTGAATGAGAGAACTTAGTGGATTTTCCCCTAGAACTACCAGGAAAGAATGTAGACTAGCTGACACCTTGATTTTAGCCCAGTGAGATCTGTTTTGGACTTCTAAACTTATGAGATAGTATTTTTGCATCATTTTAGGCTGCTAAGTTTTTGGTAATCTGTTAACTAAAGCCATGACTTCCCTGGTGGCTCAGACAGTAAGACATCTGCCTACAATGCAGGAGACCTGGGTTCAATCTCTGGGTCGGGAAGATCTCCTGGAGAAGGAAATGGCAATCCACTCCAGTATTCTTGCCTGGAAAATCCCTTGGATGGAGGAACCTGGTAGGCTACAGTCCATGGGGTCGCAAAGAGTCAGACATGACTGAGACTTCACTTTCTAACTAATGCCATAAGAAACTAACAGACTATGTAATTATCTTTACCATGTTCTTTGCTTTTTCATGTGAATTTATTTATTTATTTTTTTTTTTCAGCCAAGGGGGTGTCTTTTAGAATTTATTGTAAAAGTAGATCTGCAAACAATAGTTTCTCTATCTTTAAAATATCTGGATATGTCTTTATTTCACCTTAATTTTTGGATAGTTTTACTAGATATGTACTTTTTAGTCGACTTTTTTTTTTAATCTTAGCATTTTGAATATATCATACCACTTTTTTCCGGCCTCCATTGTTGTGATGAAACTGTTAATCTTACTGAGGGTCCTTTATGGTGAATCGCTTCTCTCTTGCTATGTGGAAAACTTCTTTTTGTCCCTTGGCAGTTTGAATATGATGTGTCTAGGTATGGATCTGTTTGAATTTATCCTACTTAGGGCTTGTTGAGCTTCTTGGCTGTGTGGATTAATGTTGTTCATCAAATGTGGGAAGTTTTCGGTCATTACTCTGTGTGTGTGTGAAGTTGCTTCAGTTGCAGTTGTGTCTGACTGTTTGTGACCCCATGAACTGTAGCCTGCCAGGCTCTTCTGTCCATGGGATTCTCCAGGCATGAATACTGAAGTGGGTTGCCATGCCCTCATTCAGGGGATCTTTCTGACCCAGGGACTGAATGCATGTCTCTTATATCTCCTGCATTGGCAGATGGGTTCTTTACCACTAGGATCACTTGGGAAACCTCGTTATTACTATTTAAAATCTTTTTCTGTGCCCCACTATCCTGCCTTTTTCTCTTTAAAAATGGCACCTCTGTGTATGCCCCTCTGAACTTCACCTGGTTCAGTATGGTGTCTTCAGCCTTCTTTTGCACACCCCTGGTTTCTTCATCCAATGCTGTACCTCCTTGGAAGGTGATCCCTTCATTTTGGCTGATGTTTTTGATATTTGCTACTCCAGATACCCACAGGCACCTTCCATCTTTTTCTCTCTCTCTTCCCCAGCATGTGATATCTATTCAAAGTCAGTCCTGTGTACAACAGGTCTCATTCAGGGTGAGGTCCTCACCTTCTGGGGGAATATTTTGCTGGTGATTTCTGAGGTCTTTTACTGCTAATCCCTCTGTGTGCTCCTTTGCTCTCTCATTTCTGCATTCTGCTCAGCTGTTTTTTAAAACACTTCTATTTCAATTTAGACTTCGTGGGATTTTTGTTTTTCCCAGTTGCATGAAAACTGAGTTTGTGGCTTTAAAAACTGTTTTTTTTTTTTCTCCTGTGTTTTTTCAAGAGAAGTCATGGGAAGATGCATTAAATGAACACTATAGCTGTACCAAATAGCCCCCATATATGTTAAAATTTTTTCGAGTGTATTTTTAAAACCTATTTACAATGTTAGAAGAAAGACAAGACAAAAACAAAGTTGGCCCAGAGTTTCAGTCAGATGTTGTGCCTGTCATTTTGTTCATTTCAGTGTACAACATTCAAGGGATTGGAGTGTGATGTTACAAGAGATTGGTCACATGTCTAAGGTGAATTTTGAGCAGGTTGAAGAAAACCCCTTAACAGGACCTATATCAACTATGAAACTGTTATCATTTCTTGGTGAATTCTTCAGTTAATCTTAGAAAAATAAGTCAAAGATGCAAAGAAAGAGAAAAGGCAATGGAATTCTGCAAACAGAATAGAAGATGCAAGTTGAGATGATGTTTTGGGCTAATGAGTAGGACAGAGAAAAAGTGATTTCTTTCTCTGATTAGACAAGCAAGCACACAGAAGTGAACAAATGGGTTTTTGATGTAAAATGTAGTTTCAGGGACTTCCCTGTGGCTCAGTGGTGAAAAATCCATGGGCTAATGCAAGAGATACAGGTTCCATCCCTGTTTCTAGAAGATCCCGCATGCCGTGCAGCAACGAAGCCTGTGCACCACAACTGCTGAGCCTGTGCTCTGGAGCTCACATGCTGCAGCTACTGAAGACCACATGCCCTAGATCCCATGCTCCACAAAACAGGCCACCACAGTGGGAAACCCAAGCACTGAATCTAGGGAGCAGCTCCCACTCACTGCAACTCGGGAAAAGCCCACACCGCAATGAAGGCCCAGCCCAGCCAGAAATAAATAAATACAGTTATTAACAAATCAGTTTCAGAGCCTTGTGATATTTCCAGAAAACTTTCATTTTACATTTGTAAACCAAGAGCAAGTTGTTCCTATTGATATACTTCAGTTTAAGTGGTATCATGTAATTTTTAAAAGTCTTGCTATGTATGTTATACTGTGTATTTAGCTACTACTCATTTTAACAGGAACTTCCCAGGTGTTGTTAGTGGTAAAGAACCTGCCTGCCAATGCAGGAGATATAAAAGACTCAGGTTCAATCCCTGGGCCTGTAAGATCCCATGGGGAAGGAAACGGCACCCACTCCAGTATTCTTGCTTAGAGAATCCCATGGACAGAGGAGCCTGGTGGGCTTCAGTCCACAGGGTCACAAAGGGTCAGACATGACTGAAGCGACTAAGTACGTATGCACATTTTAATAGAAAAGCCATCAATGACTGGATTATCAACCTCATCATATGTCTGTTATCTTTTCCAAACTCATTGCATTTCTAGTGTTGTATGCATCACCATCCATCAGAAGACAAGGTCAGCTCTGCAAGTCTTGTGCTTTGAAGACAACCAACCAGCCTCTTTAGCAACAAAAATGTCAGGAAGACCTAAAGAGCTTGATATCAGATATACTAATAGAAGCTAGAGAAGATCTGTTTGTGGAAGGGGATCCTCTCCATAATCTCCAAATCCCAGCATAGATGGCTGCTTACTAATTTTTGACTGCTGAGTCTAGACATAATAACTCTTGATGAACTCACCCGGACAAGATGGAAAGGCCTACCGTGGAATGCTGGGATGGGATACAAGAGAGTGGCAGCAAAGGCTGTTTCTGTAATGTGATCTTGCCAGATGGAGTGTTTCATCCTAGGTTAAAAGGTCAGTGCTATGATCTCATTCTTTTTTTTGCAAACATTGTAATGATTGACTTTATTATAGGGATTAAGATCTATGATTAAAGTGATGTAATGTCAACAATCCTTTTTTAATCCTATATTGATTCAACAACTGCTTTGTATATGCTTTGGTTTAGTTAAATATGATGGAATATTTAGCTCTGAATTCCAACAACAACAATGGACATACTTACAGTGCAGCTGTGGAACTGATAATCTTTCTTTATGACAGTGTTATAGAATGGAGTTATATTGTTACTCTGAATACAACAAGCATGTCTCTTCATTTGTCTACTATATTAAAATATATTTATATTTAAAAATCATGTATTTTTTGTTTTGAAAACACTTAAACTTTGAATCACAGACCAGATTGTTTAATTTTTTTTTTTTAGGAAACTTTATATAATGAATAATACAACCCACTGATAATTGTATCAGTATTAAAAAATGATTATTTGGGGGACATTTATAATCCCTTATGATAAGTGATGCTTGTATATGAATGCTGCTTTTGAAATGAGTTCAGGTCATTTGAAAAATAATAGCATGGGTGTTTCTCCTCACTTACCGGCTAAATTCTGGATCAATACACTCTGAGTGGCAAAGCTGAGAGAATATACTGGAGAAATGGTGAGTGGGTGAGAAATAGGGGGAATTGAAGTAGATGTTCTGAAGTCCTGTGATACCTGAAAGAATTTTAGAACAAAAATGTAAAAGCACACGAGGTTGCTAAGTTTACATCATGCCACACCCTCCTCCCATCCCCAACACAAAACACAAGCCTGTATATTTATTACTTCAGGAAACAGCACAATAGCAGGGCTACCTGTATCATCTGTTTTGAAGTCACAGTCTGTCTGCCTCATCCCCCTCCCACACCTACAGTCCTCTTCTGATAAAAATGAGGGAGGCCAGACACCTTTGTGGGGTTTTGGGCAAGAGCCATGTTCTACAGAGGAACTCCATAGGGAATGGTGACAAACTGATCAATTTGATCCTTTATAATACATATGGCTTCCATGAGACATGCAGAAATGGAAATTGCATCCCAATGTTTGCTGAGACGTGGGTTGATGCTCCATGGGGCCTGCCCTCTACCCAAGTCTTTGGGATCAAGAGGGACTGAACAGTCAAGAGGAGGAGGATTACTTGTGAAAATTAACATGCTCCTGAATCTCTATAAGAGACCCTTGTCACTGAAGGTCACCAGACTTGTCTTTTGTAACCCTGAAAACCACTCTGTACACCAGCAACTAGGCATCTGCTTTAGTGTCTCTCTCTCTATTTCATGTTTCTTCCCAGACCAGAGAAAGCAAGACGTTGCAGAAAGAACAAAGAGGACACACTTTGGAGTCCCTGGGTTCAGATTCTTGCCTTTGAGCTCAATATCAGCCACCGTCAGATTATTTAGTTCCGATAATTTAATTATAGTCTGTCCAGATTACCCCCCAGATTCTTACAGGGTTCAATAAAATCAGAGCATATCAAACATTAATGCAGCAAATGAAGATTTTTGAAAGTTATAAATGATTGTAAATTTCATTTCTTAGCTCACCAAATGTCTTCAATATTGTCTTTTATATATTTTGCATCCTCTGAGCTGCACAGTAAGATGAGGGATCCGGATCTTCCCAAACCAGCGATCAAACCCGGGTCTCTGGCATTGTAGACAGAAGCTTTACTGTCTGAGCCACCAGGGAAGCCCGAGGCATCACCAGAAGGTGCTTAATAAATGCTTGTTCCATGTATGACCACTCTAAAATCATGACCCTTGTAATTCGTTCAGGACTGGAGCCATGTTTAGAGAACAGAACAAAGAAAAATTCAAATCACTAACAAATCAAATGCAGAACTCTAAGGCAGCTCTTACTAAAATCCTTTTCCTCTCCTGTTTTCTCAGTTCAGTTCAGTTCACTCGCTCAGTTGTGTCTGACTCTTTGCGACTCCCTGAATCGCAGCACGCCAGGCCTCTCTGTCCATCATCAACTCCCAGAGTTCACTCAAACTCACGTCCATCGATGCCATCCAGCCATCTCATCCTGTCGTCCCCTTCTCCTCCTGCCCCTAATCCCTCCCAGCATCAGAGTCTTTTCCAATGAGTCAACTCTTCACATCAGGTGGCCAAAGTATTGGCTTACAGCTTCAGCATCAGTCCTTCCAATGAACACCCTGGACTGATCTCCTTTAGAATGGACTGGTTGGATCTCCTTGCAGTCCAAGGGACTCTCAAGTCTTCTCCAACATCACAGTTTAAAACCATCAATTCTTCAGTGCTCAGCTTTCTTCACTGTCCAACTTTCACATCCATACATGACCACTGGAAAAACCGTAGCCTTGACTAGATGGACCTTTGTTGACAAAGCAATGTCTCTGCTTTTGAATATACTATCTAGGTTGGTTTCACTTACCTTGAGCATGGGGTATCTCTTCACGACTGCTCCAGCAGAGCCACTGCACCTTACCTTTGACGAGGGGAAAGTCTTGAAGCTACTGAAAGAATAAGACTGAAAACCAGAAGCAGGAGGCTTAAGTCCAAAACCTGAGAACACCAAAGAACACTTAACTCAAGGGAATATTAATCGATAAGAGCTCATCCAGAAGCCTCCAAACCTACACTGAAACCAAGCACCACCCAAGGGCCAACAAGTTCCAGAGCAAGACATACCACACAAATTCTCCAGCAACACAGGAACATAGCCCTGGACTTTAATATACAGGCTGCCCAAAGTCATGCCAAACCCATAGACATTTAAAACTCATTACTGGACACTTCATTGCAGTCCAGAGAGAAGAAATCCAGCTCCACCCACCAGAACGCCGACACAAGCTTCTGTAACCAGGAAACCTTGACAAGCAACTTGTCCAAACCCACCCACAGGGAACAACTTCCACAATAAAGAGGAACCACAAAACACCAGAATAAATAAAGACCACCCCAAACACAGAAATCTAAACAGAATGAAAATGCAGAAAAATATTCAGCAGGTAAAGGAACATGATAAATGCCCACAAGCCAAACAAAAGAGGAGGACTTTGGGAGTCTACCTGAAAAAGAATTTAGAATAGTGATAGCAAAAAGGATCCAAAATCTTGGGAGAAAAAAAAAATGGAGTTGCAGATAAATTGATTGGGGACAAGGATTGAAAAGATGTAAGAAATGTTGAACAAGGGCCTAGAAGAAATAAAAAGAGTCAATCAATAACAGGTCAAACATCCATTTCTGCTTTGTTGACTATGCCAAGCCTTTGATTGTGTGGATCACAATAAACTCTGGAAAATTCTGAAAGAGATGGGAATACCCGACCACCTAACCTGCCTCTTGAGAAACCTGTATGCAGGTCAGGAAGCAACAGTTAGAACTGGACAGGGAGCAACACCTGGTTCCAAACAGGAAAATGAGTACGTCAAGGCTGTATATTGTCACCCTGCTTATTTAACTTCTATGCAGAGTACATCATGAGAAATGCTGGGCTGGAAGAAACACAAGCTAGAATCAAGATTGCCGGGAGAAATATCAATAACCTCAGATATGCAGATGACACCACCCTTATGGCAGAAAGTGAAGAGGAACTGAAAAACCTCTTGATGAAGGTGAAAGAGGAGAGTGAAAAAGTTGGCTTAAAGCTCAACATTCAGAAAACGAATATCATGGCATCCAGTCCCATCACTTCATGGTAAATAGATGGGCAAACAGTGGAGACAGTGGCTGACTTTATTTTTCTGGGCTCCAAAATCACTGCAGATGGTGACTGCAGACACTAAATTAAAAGTCGCTTGTTCCTTGGAAGGAAAGTTATGACCAACTTAGACAGCATATTAAAAAGCAGATACATTAGTTTGCCAACAAAGTCCATCCAGTCAAGGTTATGGTTTTTCCAGTAATCATGTAAGATTGTGAGAGTTGGAGTATAAAGAAAGCTGAACACTGAAGAATTGATGCTTTTGAACTGTGGTGTTGAAGAAGACTCTTGAGAGTCCCTTGGACTGAAAGGAGATCTAACTAGTCCATTCTAAAGGAGGTCAGTCCTGGGAGTTCATTGGAGGGAATGATGTTGAAGCTGAAACTCCAATACTTCAGACACCTGATGCAGAGAGCTGACATATTTGAAAAGACTGTGATGCTTGGAAAGATTGAGGGCAGGAGAAGAAGGGGATGACAGAGGATGAGATGGTTGGATGGCATCAACGACACAATGAACATGGGTTTGAGTTGACTCTGGGAGTTGGTGATAGACAGGGAGGCCTGGTGTGCTGTGGTTCATGGGTCACAAAGAGTCAGAAACAACTGAAAGACTGAACTCAACTGAACTGAACTGAATGAATAATGCAATAAATGAGATCAAAAACACTCTGGAGGGAACCAACAGTTGAATAAGGGAGGAAGAAGATAGGATCAGTGAGGTAGAAGTAGAATGGTGGAAATAAATGAAACAGAGGAAAAAAGAAAAAAAATAATAAAATAAATGAGGACAACCTCAGAGACCTCTGGGACAATGTTAAACACACCAACATTTGAATATTAGGAGTCCTTGAGGAAGATAAAAAGAAAGACCTTGAGAAAATACTTGAGGACATAATAGTTGAAAACTTCCCTAAAATGGGGAAGGAAATAGCCACCCAAGTCCAAGAAAGCCAGAGAGTCCCAATCAAGATAAACCCAAGGCAAAACACACCGAGACACACATTAATCAATTTAACAAAGATCAAACATAAAGAACAAATATTAAAAGCAGCAGGGAAAACAACAAATTACACACAAGGGGATTCCCAGAAGGGTAACAGCTGATCTTTCCATAGAAACCCTTCATTCCAGAAGGGAATGGCAGAACATAATTAAAATGATGAAAGAGAAAAACCTATAGCCAAGATTACTGTACCCAGCAAGGATCTCATTCAAATATAAAGGAGAAATCAAAAGCTTTACAGACAAGCAAAACCTGAGAGAATTCAGCACCACAAAACCAGCTCTCCAACAAACACTAAAGGATCTTCTCTAGACAGGAAACAAAGAAAGGGTCTATAAACTTGAACACAAAACAACAAATTAAATGGCAACGGGATCATACTTATCAATAATTACCTTAAATGTAAATGGGTTGAATGCCCCAACCAAAAAACAAAGACTGGCAGAATGGACACAAAAACAAACAAACAAAAAATATATTGTCTACAAGAGTCCCTCCTCAAAACAAGGGAGACATACTGACTTAAAATGAAGGGCTGGAAAAATATATTTCACAAAAATGGAGACCAAAAGAAAGCAGGAGTAGCAATACTCATATCAATTAAATAGACTTTGAAATAAAGGCTGAAAAAAAAGAGACGAAGAAAGACACTACATAATGATCAAAGTGTCAATCCGAGAAGATATAATGATTATAAATATATATGCACCCAACATAAGAGCACCACAATATGCAAAGAAAATGCTAAGAAGTATAAAAGGTGAAATTACCAATAACACAATAAGAATGGGAGACTTTAATACCCCATTCACACCTATGGATAGATCAACTAAACAGAAAATTAACAAGGAAACACAAACTTTAAAAGATACAATGGAACAGTTAGACCTCATTGATATCTATAGCACATTTCACCCCAAAACAATGAATTTCACCTTTTTCTCAAGTGTACATGGACTCTTCTCCAGGATAGATCACATCCTAGGCCATAAATCTAGTCTTGGTACTTTCAAAAAAATTGATATCCTTCAAAGCATCTCTTCTGACCACAATGAACTAAGATTAGATGGGAATTACAAGTAAAAACTATTAAAAAGTTCAACATATGGAGGCTAAACAACACGCTTCTGAATAACTAACAAGTCACAGAAGAAATAAAAATACAGGTAGAAATGGATGAAAATGAAAACACAACAACCCAAAACCTATGGGACACTGTAAAAGCAGTGCTAAGGAGAAGGTTCATAGCAATAGAGGCTTACCTCAAGAAACAAGAAAAAAATTCAAATAAATAATTCAACTCTACACTTAAAGCAACTAGAAAAGGAAGAAATTAAAAACCCCAGGATTTGTAGAAGGAAATAAAAATTAGGGCAGAAATAAATGTAAAAGAAACAAAAGAGACCATAGCAAAAGTCAAAAAAGCTAAAAGCTGATTCTCCTTTTGAAATTTGGAACCAGTCTATTATTCCATGTCTTGCTCTAACTATTACTTCTTGATCTACATACAAGTTTTTCAAGAGACAGGTAAGGTGGTCTAGTAGTCCCATGTCTTTAACAAACTTCCAGTTTGTTGTGATCCATACAGTAAAGGACTTTAGCATAATCAATGATGTATAGAGGAGAGTTGGGCTATAAAGAAAGCTTAGAGCTGAAGAATTGATGCTTTTGAACTGTAGTGTTTGAAAAGATTCTTGAGAGTCCCTTGGACTGAAAGGAAATCCAACAAGTCCTTCCTAAAGGAGATCAGTGCTGAATATTCATTGGAAGGACTGATGCTGAAGCTGAAACTCCAATACTTTGGCCACCTGATGGGAAGAACTGACTCACTAGGAAAGACCCTGATGCTGGGAAAGATTGAAGGCAGGGGGAGAAAAGGATGACAGAGGATGGGATGGTTGGATGGCATCACTGATTCAATGGACATGAGTTTGAGTAAACTCTAGAAGTTAGTGATGGACAGGGAGGCCTGGAGTGCTGCAGTCCATGGGGTCGCAAAGAGTAGGATACGACTGTGTGACTGAACTGAACTGAACTGAAAAGTCAATGAAGCAGATATAGATGCTTTTTTTGAATTCCCTTGCTTTCTTTTTGATACAACAAATGTTAGCAATTATATTTATGGTTCCTCTGTTTTTTCTAAACCTAGCTTGTACACCTGAATGTTCTTTGTTCACATATTGCTGAAGACTAGCTTGAAGGACTTTGAACATATCCTCACTATCATACCAAATAGCCACAATTGTATGGTAGTTTGAACATTCTTTGGCATTCCACTTCCTTGGGATTGGAATGAAGACGACCTTTTCCATTCCTGTAGCCACTGCTGAGTTTTAAAAATTTGCTGACATATTGAGTGGAGCACTTTAACAGTATCATCTTATGCAATTTTTAAATAACTCAATGGGAATACCATCATCACCAGTATCTTTCTTTGTAGCAAATGCTTCCTAAGGCCCTCTTGACTTCACTCCAGGATGTCTGGCTCTAGGTGAGTAATCACACCATAGTGGTCATCTGGGTCATTAAGACTTTTTTTGTGTAGTCCTCCTATGTATTCTTGACACCTCTTCTTAATCTCTTCTGCTTCTGTTATGTCTTTACCATTTCTGTCCTTTATCATGTCCATCATTGTATGAAATATCCTTTGATATCTACAATTTTCTTGAAGAGTACTCTAGTCTTTCCCATTCTATTGTTTTATTTATTTGCATTGTTCACTTAAGAAGGCTTTCCTATCTTTACTATTCTCTGGAACTCTGCATTCAGTTGGATACATCTTTCCCTTCCCCCCTTGTTTTTAGCTTCTCTTCTTTCCTCAGCTATTGGTAAAGCCGCCTTAGACAACCATTTTTCCTTATTGCATTTCTTTTTCTTTGGGATGATTTAGGTCACTGCCTCCTGTACAATGTTATGAAATTTCATCCATGGTTCTTCAGACACTCTGTCTACCTTATTTAATTCCTTGAATCTATTAAACATCTCCACTGTATAATCATAAGAATTTGAGGTAGGTCATACCTGAATGGCCCACTGATTTTCCATACTTTCTTCAATTTAAGCCTTAGTTTTTCAATAAGGTACTGACAATGAGCCACAGATTTTTCTGACTATATAGAGATTCTCCACCTTAAGCTTCAAAGAATATAATCAGTCTCATTTTGGTGTTGACAAAATTTAATGCCCATGTATAGAGTCGTCTCTCATATTGTTGGAAAAGGGTGTTTGTTATCACCAGTATATTATCTTGACAAGATTCTGTTAACCTTTTCCCTGATTCATCTTGTACTCCAAAGCCAAACTTGCCTCTTTATCCAAATATCTCTTGACTTTTCTACTTTTGCATTCCAGTCCCTATGAAGAAAAGTCCATATTATCATAACCTTTACCTTAGTCATGTGTGTGCTTAATTGGTCCGTTGTGTCCGACTATTTGTAACCCCATGGATTGTATGTAGCCTGCCAAGCTCCTCTGTCCATGGGGATTCTCTAGGCAAGAATACTGGAGTGGGTTTCCATGCCCTCCTCCAGGGGATCTTCCTGAACCAGGGATCAAACCCAGGTCTCCTGCATTGCAAGGCAATTCTTTACCATCTGAGCCACCAGGGCTTCCTTAGTGGCTCAGAGGTTAAAGCATCTGCCTGAAATTCAGGAGACCTGGGTTCAATCCCTGGGTCAGGAAGATCCCCTGGAGAAGGAAAATGGCAACCCACTCCAGTACTCTTGCCTGGAGAATCCCATGGAGGGAGGAGCCTGGTAGGCTACAGTGTCACAAAGTGTCAGACGTGACTGAGCGATTTCATTTTCTTTCACTTTCACGATGAAAAGTATGTCTTGTTTGTGTGTGTGTTCATTCTAGAATGTCCTGTAGTTCTTCGTAGAATCAACAACTTCAGCTTTGGCATCAGTGATTGGGACATAAACTTGGATTACTATGATACTGACTTGTAATTTTCTTTTTGTATGTGTGTTATCTGTACTCACATTTCAGTCAAAAGGAAAACCTTATGACATTTATTTGGACACAGTCTTGCTTCTGTCTCTTATACACATCTGGAGAATCCCATGGAGGGAGGAGCCTGGTAGGCTACAGTGTCACAAAGTGTCAGACGTGACTGAGCGATTTCATTTTCTTTCACTTTCACGATGAAAAGTATGTCTTGTTTGTGTGTGTGTTCATTCTAGAATGTCCTGTAGTTCTTCGTAGAATCAACAACTTCAGCTTTGGCATCAGTGATTGGGACATAAACTTGGATTACTATGATACTGACTTGTAATTTTCTTTTTGTATGTGTGTTATCTGTGTCTGGTTTTAGTATCAGCTCATAGAATTAGTTTGGGAATGTTCTTTCCCCTTTGAATTTTTGAAATAGTTTCAGAAGGATAGATGTTCTGTCTATGTTCCTAGAGGAAACAGGCGGAACACATTTTGACATAAATGGTAGCAATATTGTTTTGTATCTCTTAAAGTAAAGAAAATTAAAGTAAAAATAATTAATTAAATGGGACCTAATGAGAAGGCAATAGCACCCCACTCCGGTTCTCTTGCCTGGAGAATCCCTTAGACAGAGGAGCCTGGTGGGCTTCAATCAATGGGGTTGCGAAGAGTCGGACATGACTGAGCGACTTCACTTTCACTTTTTTACTTTCATGCATTGGAGAAGGAAATGGTGACCCACTCCATTGTTCTTGCCTGGAGAATCCCAGGGATGGTGGAGCCTGGTGAGCTGCCGTCTATGGGGTCGCACGAGTCGGACAGGACTGAAGCGACTTAGCAGCAGCAGCAGCAGCAATTAAACTTAAACGGTGTTTCCTAGCAAAGGAAACCATCAACAACATTAAAAAATAACCTACTGAATGTGAGAAATATTTGCAGATGATATGACTGATACAGGATCAATATTCAATCTATATAAACAGTCACTGTAGAAACAGTATGGAGTCTTCTCAAAAAGCTAAAAATAGGCCTACCATATGACCCACCAATTTCACACTTGGGTATAGATACAAATACAAAACAAGACATTAATTTGAAAAATATATTTTCCCCAATATTCAGAGCAGCATTACAATTGCCAAGATATAGAAGCAATCTAAGCACCCATCAACAGATGAATGTGCAAAGATGAGATTCCATTTGCAGCAAATGATGAACTTGGAGAGCATTATGCTAAGTGAAATGTCAGACAGAGAAAAACAGACTGTGGTATCACTTATATATTGAACCTAAAAAGTACAACACAAGAAGCTAGTGGATATAAGTTTAAAAAAAAAAAAAAAGCAGATTCACAGATGTAGTGCACAAAGTAGTGGTTACCAGTGGGAGTAGAGGGCAATTTAAGGGTAAAGGAGTAGGAGCCACAAACTATTGAGTGTAAGATATGCTCAAGGATATATTGTACAACATGGAGAATATAGCCAATATTTTGCTATAATTTTAAATGGAAAGCAAATTTTAAGACTGCATAAAAATTAAAATATAATAAAATAAATATTAAAATAATATGTGGAAATTTTACAAAAAAGTTACTATAGGCCAACAAATATAGTTGACAAATATAGTTGCGGCTGTTGCTGCTGCTGCTGCTAAGTCGCTTCAGTCATGTCCGACTCTTCACAACCCCATGGACTGCAGTCTACCAGGCTCCTCCATTCATGGGATTTTTCAGGCAAGAGTACTGGAGTGGGGTGCCATCACCTCCAATATAGATGCAAACAATTTCAAAAATAGTAACAAATAGATTTCAACCATATGTTAAAAAATAACACACATTACCAACCAGGATGTATTTCAGAAATGCAAGGGTGGCTCAATATCTACAAATCAATCAATGAGGTACACCACAGTAACAAAAGGAAGAATAAAATTGACAAGATCATCCCAATAGATGCCAAAATGCATTTGACAATGTTAAATATCCATTTGTGATAAAATTTCTTATCAAAGTTGGTGGAAACATATCTCAATATAATAAAGGCCATTTATGAGAAACCCACAACTAATGATAAACAGAATGGTGGAAACTTAAAAACTTTCCTTCTAAAATCAAGAAAAAGACAAGGAACCCATTCCTGTCACTTTTATTTAACACAATTTTAGAAGTCCTGGCTACAACAATGAGAGATGGAAAATAAATAAAAGGCATATAGATTGGAAGGAAAATCAGTATTTCCAGGTGACATACTACACATGGAAAATCCTAAAGTCTCTACCAAGAAAACTGTTAGAACTAATAATCAAATTCATTAAAATTTCAGGGTAGGAGATTAACATAAAAGCATCTGTTGCTCTTCTATACAGTAATAATGAACTATCATAAGAAAAAAGTTAAGAAAATAATTCCAATTAATATTATATCTAAAAGAATAAAATCATTTTACAATTTTTACGGAAAGATAAAAGACCTTGAATAGCCAAAACAATTTTGAGAAAAACAAAGCAACAAACTAGAGGAGTCAGGCTCCCTGATTTCAAGCTGCACCACAAAGCTACAGTCAAGACAGCATGGTACTGGCACAAAATAGAAATACAGATCAGTAGAACAGAGTAGAAAGTCTAGAGATAAACCATGCACCTATGTTCACCTAATCAATAACAAAAGAGGCAAGGATATTCAATAAAGAAAAGACAGTCTCTTCACTAAGTGGTGACAGGGAAACTGGACAGCTACATGTAAAGAATGAAATTATAATACTCCTTAATACCCTACTCAAAAATAAACTCAAAATAAATTAAAAATACAATAAACTTTAAAAACTTAAAATAGATTAAAGACCTAAATGTCTAGCCCAGGAAAACATAAGCAGAACACACTTTGACATAAATCATAGCTAAATCTTTATTGACTCACCTCCTAGAGTAATGAAAATAAAAACAAAAAAAAAAGCAAATGAGGCCTAATTAAACTTAAAAAGGTTTTTCACTGTAGAGAAATCCATAAACAAAATGAAAAGAAAACCCTCAGAATGGGAGAAAATAATTGCAAATGAACCAACTGACATGGGATTAATCTCCAAAATTTACAAACAGATCATGAAGCTCAATATTAGAAAAAAAAAAATTGGGAAGAAAAACTAAAGAGACATTTCCCCAAAGAAAACACATCTATCTAAGAGGCACATGAAAATATGCTCAACATACTAAGTATTACAGAAATGCAAATCAAAGCTACAATGAGGTTTCACCTCGCATTTCTCAGAATAGCCATCATGGGAAGAAACCTACATGAATGCTGAAGAGGGTGTGGAGGAAAAGGAACCCTCCTACACTATTTGTGGGAATAAAAATTGGTACTGCCACTATGAAGAACAGCATGTAGATTCCTCGGAAAACTGAAAATAAAGTTATCATATAATCCAGCAGTTACACTATTGGTCATATACCCAGACAAAACTATAATTCAAAAAGATACATGTACTTCAATGTTCATTGCACCATTGTGTGCAGCAGCTAGTGCACAGAAGCAATCTAAAAGTCCATCAATTAAAAATGTATAAAGAAAATGTGGTACAACTATATATCACTCAGCTATGAAAAGGAGTGAAATAGTGCCAATTCAAGAGACATGGATATACCTAGAAACTGTCAAACAGAGTTAAGTAAGTTAGAAAGAGAAAAACAAATGTTGTATAATATTGCTTACATATGGAATCTAGAAAAATGGTACAGATGAACTTATTTGAAAAAGTAGAGATAAAGATACAGATGTAGAAAACAAACTTATAAATGCCAAGCGGGGGAAGGAGGGTGTGATGAATTGGGAAATTGGGACTGACATATATACACTACTATATATAAAATAGATAACTAATGAAACCTACTGTATAGCACAGGAAACTCTTTTCAATGGTCTGTAGTGACCTAAATGGAAAGAAAATCTATTGTAAAAAAGAGGGGATATATATATCCATATAATTGATTCATTTTGCTGTACAACAGAAATTAACTCAACATTGCAAGACAACTATACTCCAATAAAGTTATTTTAAAAAATAACCAAGGAGGTGAAGGACATATGCTCTGAAAAACAAAACATTGACACAGGAAATTGAGGATAACAAATGCAAAAGAATGAAAAGATATTCTGTGTTTATGGAATACAAGATTAAAAATTGCTAAAATATCCACACTACATAAAGCCATCTAAAGATTTAATGCAATCCCTTTCATAATACCCATGACATTTTCCACAGTATGAAAACAATAAAAAATTATATGGAAAAATAAAGGCCAAAGCAAGTGAAAAAGAACAAAACTGGAGATATCTCACTGTGAAACTTCAAACTGTATAGCCAAGCAACTGTAATCAAAGCATTATTTTACTAACACAATAAGCAGACACATAGGTCAATAGAACTAAATAGAGTCCAGAAAAAAAAAAAAAAACAACTCTCACTTACAGTCAATTAAGCTATAATGAAGGAGGCAAGTATATACAGTGGAGAAAAGACAGTCTGTTGAATAAGTGCTGCTGAGAAAACTGGATAGACACATGTAAAATAGCAAAATTATTGCATTTTCTTAAACCAGTCACAAAATTTAACTTGATATGGATTAAAGACAAAAAAAAAAATGTAAGACAAGAAACCATAAAACTTCTAGAAGAAATCATAAGTAGAACAATGTTTTACATGAATTGCAGCAATATTTCTTTGGGTCTATCTCCTAATTCAAAAAGGAACAAAATAAACATACATTCAGTTCAGTTCAGTCTCTCAGTCATGTCCAACTCTTTGCGACCCCATGAATTGCAGCACACCAGGTCTCCCTGTCCATCACCAACTCCCAGAGTTCACCCAAACTCAAGTCCATCGAGTCATTGATGCCATCCAGCCACTCATCCTCTGTTGTCCCCTTCTCCTCCTGCCCCCTTCTCCTCCTGCCCCCAATCCCTCCCAGCATCAGAGTCTTTTCCAATGAGTCAGCTCTTTGCATGAGGTGGCCAAAGTATTAGAGTTTCAGCTTCAGCATCAGTCCTTCCAAAGAACACCCAGGACTGATCTCCTTTAGAATAGACTGGTTGGATCTCCATGCAGTCCAAGGGTCTCAAGAGTCTTCTCCAACTCCACAGTTCAAAAGCATCAATTCTTCAGTGCTCAGCTTTCTTCACAGTCCAACTCTCACAAACATAAATTAATGGTACCTAATTAAACATAAACGTTTTTCACAGTAAAAGGTTCTTTAAAGCATAAATGGAGACACAGATAGCTACTCAGTGATCTGTGGTGACCTAGATGGAAAGAAAATCTATTATAAAAAGAAAGGATATATGTTTATGTATAACTGATTCTCCTTGCTGTATAAAATCAAAGCACAGCAAATTCCCATTGGCTATCTGCACTCTGTGACAACCTAGGGGAGTGAGATTGGGTGGGAGGAAGGTTCAAGAAGGAGGGGATATATGCCTACCTAAGGCAGATTCATTTTCATGTATGACAGAAATCAACACAATATTGCAAAGCAATTATCTTCCAAATAAAAATAATAAAAATAAAGTAACATTGTTCTAAAATTTTTTTAAAAGTACAGCCTACTGAATGGGAGAAAATATTTGCAATGAGAAGAACAATAAGATGTCAATATTCAAAATATACAAACAGCTCATACAACTCCATATCAAACCTAGAGGGGTGGGATGGGGAGGAAGATGGGAGAGAGGTTCAAAAGGGAGAGGATATATGTATACCTATGGCTGATGCAGTCCATGGGGTCTTGAAGAGTCAGACATGACTGAGAAACTGAACTGACTGACTGATGGCTGATTCATGTTGAGGTTTGACATAAAACAACAAAATTCTGTAAAGCAATTATCCTTCAAAATAAAACAAATAACCAACTTTAAAAGGGCAGATGGTCTGATAGATGTTTTTCAAATAAAACATGCAGATAGCCAATTGCCACATGGAAAATACTCACTAATCATCAGAGAACTATAAATAAAAACCAAAACATCACACCTGTCAGAATGGCTATCAGTTCAATTGTTCAGTCATGTCCGACTCTTCAAGACCCCATGGACTGCAGCACACCAGGCTTCCATGTCCATCACCAATTCAGGAAGCTTGCTCAAACTCATGTCCATTGAGTCGGTGATCTCATCCAGCCATCTCATCGTCTGTCGTCCCCTGCTCCTCCTGCCTTCAATCTTTCACAGCATCAGGGTCTTTCCAATGAGTCTGTCCTTCACATCAAGTGGCCAGAGAACTGGAGTTTCTGCTTCAGCCTCATTCCTTCCAATGAATATTCAGGACTGATTTCCTTTATTTATTTATTTTTATTATTTTATTTTACTTTACAATACTGTATTGATTTTGCCAGACATCAACATGAATCTGCCACGGGTGTACATGTGTTCTCAATCCTGAACCCCCTTCTCACCTCCCTCCCCATACCATCTCTCTGGGTCATCCTTGTTGGATCTCCTTGCAGTCCAAGGGACGCTCAAGAATCTTCTCCAACACCACAGTTCAAAAGAATCAATTCTTTGGTGCTCAGCGCTCTTTATGGTCCAACTCTCACATCCATTCATGACTACTGGAAAAATCATAGCTTTGACTAAACAGACCTTTGTCAGCAAAGTATGGTTGTAGTCTAAGTGAAAAACAAATGAGTAAATAAAACAAAATTAATAGACTAGCAGATATAGAACAAAATGCTAAGATTCTCTAGTGAGAGGGGAAATTGGATGATGGACAAAATAGGGGTAGAAGATTAAATACAATCTACTATATATAAAAAATAAAATGGACATATTGTACAGTTTGGGATATAGTCAATATACTATGATAGTAAATGGAGTATAAGTTTTAAAAATATTGAATCACTACTTTGTACACCTGGAAAGTAACACAATTTTTTTTTCTTTTTAAAGTGGGCATGAGACAAGAGAATGAATGAACTGGCATTCAACTGTGCATGTTTTTAATATTATACTGTATTTTATAATATTTTATTGTTTCCCAAGCATGGTGGTACACATTTGATATTCACAGTCATATAAGATTGTCAGGAAAGTTTATCATTTATATTTTAAAGTAAGGGAATTGTAGCATACACTGAACTTCTGAAAAGCTACATAAATAACAGACAGCAGAGCCTTAGTAAACTCATGTTCTCCCAAAAGAGTGTTTTATTCCATTGCTATACAGTTTTCCAAATGACCACAATTATTGTTCAACCAGTTATTCATGTATGCCTAATCTGTGCTAAGCAATATATAATATGTTAAGGATACAATTATTTATACTTTTTGCTCATTTGTTAAAAGTTTATTAGTTCATTTTATTATATAAAATAAGTAATATATATATATAAACTATAAGATATTTGTGAAATATAAAATTATGGAAAATTACTACAGTTTCATCATAACTTCTAGTATCATATAGTTCCATTTTCATTTTGTTAAAACTTAAGGATGGGTCACTGAGGAAGGCGGGCTCAAATAGCCCACTAAGACTGTCAGTTCTCATACTCTGCTTGTAATCATTTCAATCTTCTTTAGATATTTTGTGGCTATGCTGTTAAGTTCACTGAATTTTAGAACTGTTATCTTCCTGGAACTTGTTTAATCATTTTGTATTGACCCACTTTATTACTAATAATATTTTTTTCCTTATAATCTGTTTTGTCTGATAATAACATAACACATTAATTTTTATTCCCATCTCTTTGCTTTGAATATTTATCCTTACTTAGGTTTTACATGCATTTGTCATACATAATTTGTAATTTGAAAAAAGATTTTCTATCCAATCTATCTCTGCTTTTAATTGGTGAGATTAGTCCATTTGTATGTGTTGTCCTGTCTGATATGTTTAGATTTATTTCTACTGTCTTACCTTGTATTTTTAATCATTCTGACTTTTCCATGTTTTAACTTCTTTTTTTGCCTTATATTGTTTTTTTCCCCCTCTACTGGTATTGAAATACATTTTACTTACAATATTATTTTGATTACCCTTAAGAATTGGCATAACCTATTTGACTTCAGTCAGTTCAGTTCAGTTCAGTCGCTCAGTCATGTCCAACTCTTTGCAACCCCATGAATCGCAGCACACCAGGCCTCCCTGTCCATCACCAACTCCCAGAGTTCACTCAAAGTCGCGTCCATTGAGTCTGTGATGCCATCCAGCCATCTCATCCTCTGTCGTCCCCTTCTCCTCCTGCCCCCAATCCCCCCCAGCATGAGTCTTTTCCAATGAGTCAACTCCTCGCATGAGGTGGCCAAAGCACTGGAGTTTCAGCTTCAGTATCATTCCCTCCAAAGAAATCCCAGGGCTGATCTCCTTCAGAATGGACTGGTTGGATCTCCTTGCAGTCCAAGGGACTCCCAAGAGTCTTCTCCAACACTACAGTTCAAAAGCATCATTTCTTTGGTGCTCAGCTTTCTTCACAGTCCGACTCTCACATCCATACATGACCACAGGAAAAACCATAGCCTTGACTAGATGGACCTTTGTTGGAAAAGTAATGTCTCTGCTTTTCAACATGCTATCTAGGTTGGTCATAACTTTTCTTCCAGGGAGTAAGCGTCTTTTAATTTCATGGCTGCAGTCACCATATGCAGTGATTTTGGAGCCCCCAAAAATGAAGTCTAACACTGTTTCCACTGTTTCCCCATATACTTCCCATGAGATGATGGGACCAGATGCCATGATCTTTGTTTTCTGAATATTGAGCTTAAGTTAACTTTTTCACTATCCTCTTTCACTTTCATCAAGAGACTTTTTAATTCCTCCTCACTTTCTGCCATAAGGGTGGTGTCATCTGCATATCTGAGGTTATTGATATTTCTCCTGGCAATCTTGATTCCAGTTTGTGCTTCTTCCAGCCCAGCGTTTCTCATGATGTGCTCTGTATATAAGTTAAATAGGCAGGGTGACAATATATTTTAAGTACCTCAGAATAACTCAATTCCATTCTCATTTATAATTTTACATTATTTCCAGCACTTTAATTTTGTCTTGTACTTATACTATCTAATAAGTTGTTTTACTGCTCTTGTTGCAATTCTTGTTTTTCTTCTTCTTCTTCTTCTTTTTTTTTTATTGTTATATAGTTAATTCTTTTCCTCAGTCTTGAATAATATGTTATCTGAACATAAAATTCTACATAAGTTATTTTCTCTCAAAGTTGAAGACTTTTTCTTGATTTCTAATTTCTATTACTGTTACTAATAAAGACTCCTATTTTTTATTTGTGAGTAATTTTTTTCTTTCTGATTGCTTTTAAGAATTATTTTTATATTCAATGCGTAATTTCTGTATAAACTGTATAGGATTCAGTTAGTTTTATTTAGCCTTCTTAGCTTTAACTCCAATTTTTGTTTCTTAGTGTATTTGTCTTTCTTCATTTATGTCTATAAATTCTTTCTTTCTTAAAAAAAAACTGAAGTGCAGTTGACATTTACTATACTATTTATCACAAGTATACAATTTGATAAGATTAGACAAGTGTGTACATTCATGAAAATTATCACTGCAATCAAGATAATGAAGATATGCTTCACCTCTGGTTACAATCTTTTCTTTCTTTAAATATTCCTTTAAAAAAAATTCTCTATTTTCTCTATTCTCTCCTCTGTAACTCAAAGCCAAAGTATTCTAGACTTTGTAGTTCAATTTTCTATGTATCTTAACCTGTCTTTCATATTTTTTCTTTTCTTTGTCTATGCTACACTATAGATAAATTTATTAGATTTCCTATTCAGATCATTAATTTTCTCCTAAGTGTTTATGATGCAAAGAATAGGATTGCATGACAGGGTATTATTATAAAAGCTTTCTTAGCAGTGCACTGGAGGTTTCCATTGCATAAACTCTTAGAACTATCACTGCTTCATGATTGTATTTTGATTTATTTTGCATCCCCTTACTCTTCTACTTCATTTCTCTTCCCACTATATTATATTTTTAGATTTTTAACAACTACTGATTTTATAGAAAAATATTGGTTTGGATGCAAAACTTGACATCATGTTTTCATCAGTTGTCAGGATTCAATTTGATTTGAAATTCAAGTTTCTTATAGGGAAAAAAATAAAAGTGAATAAGATTGTGTGAGAATGACTCTGGCTTGGCAAGCAGCTCACTGAAACCAGAAATTCCCTCTTCCCAGAAAGGGAGTTTGCATCCAAGTCCAGCTTTCCCTTATACTTGTGCTTCCTTCCACCAAACAGGGACCCTATTGACAACAGGTTTTTCATGTTTTGTGAAGATAGCATTACAAATAGCTTTTATATACATCAGGTCCCCTACATCAGGACTGCCTACTGTCTAGCAGTCTATATAGTTAATTCTGTAATGACTAGACTGCTTTTTTCCACATTGGTCCCACAGAAGAACTTTGTTATTTTATTGAGTCATAGACTAATGATATTGGATAATGTGTACAGATCTTGATAAACCTCTCTAGGTGATGCTAGATATGTGAGATCTTTCCTTTTCTTTTCTGGCATATGTGAAGGTCATTGGCTCATATGAGCTTCTTAATAAAGCTTATTCTTCAAGTCACACAGTGGGAAATTGTATTTCTTCCAAATACTGATGTACACAAGGTGAATTAGAGCTGCTTATCATATGCTGTTTTCTAGAAAATGTTATGACTTAATTGTAGGGATTTTGAGGCAAAATCTAGGTTTACTGTGAGAAATACTGGTATTTTTCATAATAGCAATTATTAATAGATAATATATTTATATTTACAAAGTGCCAGTCACTGTGATAAGTGCTTTACATACACTATGTTTCATCTTCAGAACTATCTTGTGAGATCAATACTATAATTATTCATGCTTCATAGGTGAGAAAACTCTGGGATATAAATGTTAAGTAACTTGTCAAAGGTTATACAACAAGCTAGTGGAAAAGCAGTGATTAAATCTAAAATCTATTCATGTCGATGTGTAGCAAAACGAATACAGTATTGTAAAGCAAAACAAACTAAAAAATAAAAATTAATTAAAGANAGTTTGCATTCCCACCAACAGTGTAAGAGGGTTCCCTTTTCTCCACACCCTCTCCAGCATTTATTGCTTGTAGACTTTTGGATAGCAGCCATTCTGACTGGCATCTGAAATGGTACTTCATTATGGTTTTGATTTGCATTTCTCTGATAGTGAGTGATGTTCATAATCTTTTCATGTATTTGTTAGCCATCTGTATGTCTTCTTTGGAGAAATGTCTGTTTAGTTCTTTGGCCCATTTTTTTAATTGGGTCATTTATTTTTCTTGAATTGAGCTTCAGGAGTTGCTTGTATATTTTTGAGATTAATTCTTTGTCAGTTGCTATGATTTTCTCCCATTCTGAAGGCTGTATTTTCATCTTGCTTATAGTTTCCTTTATTGTGCAAAAGCTTTTAAGTTTAATTAGGCCCCATTTGTTTATTTTTGCTTTGATTTCCATTGCTTTGGAAGGTGGATCATAGAGGATCCTGCTGTGATTTATGTCACGAAAATTTTGCCTATGTTTTCCTCTAGGAGTTTTATAATTTCTGGTCTTACTTTTAGATCTTTAATCCATTTTGAGTCTATTTTTGTGTATGGTGTTAGAAAGTGTACTAATTTCATTCTTTTACAAGTGGTTGACCAGTTTTCCCATCTTTTTGCCTATGTTTTCCTCTAGGAGTTTTATAATTTCTGGTCTTACTTTTAGATCTTTAATCCATTTTGAGTCTATTTTTGTGTATGGTGTTAGAAAGTGTACTAATTTCATTCTTTTACAAGTGGTTGACCAGTTTTCCCATCACGATTTGTTAAAGAGATTGTCTTTTCTTCATTATATATTCTTGCCTCCTTTGTCAAAGATAAGGTGTCCATAGGTGCGTGGATTTGTCTCTGGGCTTTCTATTTTGTTCCATTGATCTATAATTCTGTCTTTGTGCCAGTACCATACTGTCTTGATGACTGTGGCTTTTTAGTAGAGCCTGAAGTCAGGCAGATTGATTCCACCAGTTCCATTCTTCTTTCTCAAGATTTCTTTGGCTATTCGAGGTTTTTGTATTTCCATACAATTTTTGAAATTATTTGTTCTAGCTCTGTGAAAATTACTGTTGGCAGCTTGATAGAATTCTATTGAATCTATAGGTTGCTTTGGGTAGTATGCTCATATTCACTATATTGATTCTTCTGATCCATGAACACAATATATTTCTCCATCTATTGGTGTCCTCTTTGATTTCTTTCACTAGTGTTTTATAGTTTTCTATATGTAGGTCTTTTGTTTCTTTAAGTAGATGTGTTCCAAAATATTTTATTCTTTTCATTGCAATGGTGAATGGAATTATTTCCTTAATTTCTCTGTTTTCTCATTATTAGTGTATAGGAATGCAAGGGATTTCTCTGTGTTGATTTTATATCCTGCCACTTCACTCTATTCATTGATTAGCTGTAGTAATTTTCTGGTGGAGTTTTTAGAGTTTTCTGTGTAGAGGACCATGTAATCAGCAAACAGTGAGAGTTTTACTTCTTCTTTTCCAATTTGGATTCCTTTTATTTCTTTTTCTGTTCTGATTGCTGTGGCCAAAATTTCCAAAACTGTGTTGAATAGCAGTGGTGATAGTGGGCACCTTGTCTTGTTCCTGACTTTAGGGGAAATCCTTTCAATTTTTCTGAAATGGTGATTTTTAAAAGTCAACATTACTGATGTTGTTTAAATAATTTTTATCACTTAATTTTTATTTTATTTCTATTTAAATGATTTTAATGTTTATTTAAATGATTTTTCCTTTTAATTTAGTACTTGTGCACTTAGCCACTCAGTGATGTCTGACACTATGGACTGTAGCCAGCCAAGCTCCTCTGTCTATGATATTTTTCAGGCAAGAATACAGGAGTGAGTTGCCATTTCCTCCTCCAGGGGAGCCTCCTGACCCAGGGATCAAACTTGAGTCTCCTGCATTGAGTCATAGTCTTAATTTAATTGAAGGAGGATTCTCAACCCACTGAGGTATCAGGGAAGACCCTTACTTTAGTACTTAAATGAATACAAACATAAAGTATAAAATAAATTATTTATTTCTATAATGTTTATGCAATAATTGCCAGATGAATTTAATAAATAATTGCAAACAAAGCCATTAAATGAATTAAGAAATTTAATGCTATTAATGTCATAAGATACTATTATCTTAAACTAAAATATAAACTTGTTTCAAACAATCAATCTTCTTTTTTATTTTAATTAATTTTTATTTTTTAGTTTGTTTTGCTTTACAATACCATATTCGTTTTGCTATACATTGACATGAATCAGCCACAAGTGTACATGAACTCCCAATCCCGACCCCCACCTAAATTAGTTGATTAGCAACATAAGATGTAATACTAAAAACTATTAAAATAGTATTTAATGAAAAATTGTTTATTGACTAAATTCTAAGTAGTTAATATAATCATTGTTTACTGCTAGTGAAGAATTGCTGAGTGGTATAGACAAAAATAAATATATGATTTGAATATGTTAATAAAAGATACTGCCAAGAATTATTCAAGTTTAGCATCACTGTATTACTATGTGCTTTGAGATTATTCAGTCCTCCCATAATATTTAATTGAATTAAAATAAAACCTTCATTTGCCATGAAGTTATTGGACATTCATTTATGAAATAAATTATTTATCTACAATAGTATCTCTGTTCTTAATATCATTACCTTCAGTAATTGTTATTGCTTCATTAGTTCATTTTCATGGCATTGAGCCAAATTCTTAATTTACTGATAAGTAAAACAACTAAAGTTGATATGAACATGCCCCTCAGTAGTGATATACGCTGAAAAACAGGTTTTGTTTAAGCAATCATTGAAATAAAACCTCAAATGCTCTTGGAAATCTAAAGCACACCAGTGATCTCAAAATTTAGTTTGAAACTAACTCAGGGAGTGGCATCAGCAAGATGGCAGAATACAAGATACCAGCATTCATAGAGCCACAACTATTAAATAGCTGTCTATAAATTAAAACTGTGTGGATCACAATAAACTGTGGAAAATTCTCAAAGAGATGGGAATACCAGACTGCCTGACCTGCCTCTTGAGAAACCTACATGCAGGTCAGGAAGCAACAGTTATAACTGGACATGGAAAAGCAGACTGGTTCCAAATAGGAAAGAGTATGTCAAGGCTGTATATTGTCACCCTGTTTATTTAACTTATATCATGAATAACTCTGGGCTGGAAGAAACACAAGCTGGAATCAAGGTTGCCAGGAGAAATACCAATAACCTCAGATATGCAGAAGATACCACCCTTATGGCAGAAAGTGAAGAAAAACTAAAGAGCCTCCTGATGAAAGTGAAAGAGGAGAGTGAAAAAGTTGGTTTAAAGCTCAACACTCAGAAAACTAAGATCATGGCATCCAGTCCCATCACTTCATGGCAAATAGATAGGGAAACAGTGGAAACAGTGGCACCGAAGAATTCATGCTTTTTCACTATGGTGTTGGAGAAGACTTTTGAGAGTCCCTTGGATGCAAGGAGATCCAACCAGCCCATCCTAAAAGAAATCAGTCCTGGGTGTTCATTGGAAGGACTGATGCTGAAGCTGAAATTCCAATACTTTGACCACCCAATGTGAAGAGCTGACTCATTTGAAAATACTCTGATGCTGGGAAAGATTGAGGACAGGAGGAGAAGGGGACAACAGAGGGTGAGATGGTTGGATGGCGTCACCAACTCAGTGGATATGGGTTTGGGTGAACTCCGGGAGTTGGTGATGGACAGGGAGGCCTAGTGTGCTGCAGTTCATGGAGTCGCAAAGAGTCAGACATGACTAAGCAACTGAACTGAACTGAGCTGAACAAATGGAAATAGCTCAAAGAGGCCCCAAATGTTCAATTAATACTGTAAGGCAACAAGTGGGGGAAAAAATAAATAAGAGAACAACCATACAGAAATGATCACTGGAGAGATCACCTTAGCCAAGACCTCTGAAGATGACTAGAAACAAATAAGGACAAGGGCAATCAATATCAGACACATAGCAAGTATCACTGTTATCGCCAGTAGTTTTCTCTCTGGGGGACTTGGGAAGTCTTTGCCACTTAGGACTTTAACCAGCACGAGAAGCACAGACTCCTTGCTGCTTCTGAAGTGGAGAATCCCTCAGCGTTCATTAGTATGGAACACAGAAGCTTTTCTGCAAAGGATGCAGACAGCCTTTGCACTGAGTTAATCAATAGGCATCACTAATGTGGATCTCCCAAGGAGGAACATGTTGCTAACAGAGCTGCTGTTTTGTTTCCCCAAGACCCAAACTGTCAGATCCCCCCAAATTCCATGCGTGCTCCAGTCTTCTGAGCCCCGCCCATTTATTTGCAACCACTTCTCAGGTACCAGAGAAACTGCCATTGCTGGCTTGCAAATGCCCTGGATTCTGTAGCTGCTATTTATCTACTAGTGCATGTGTTCCAATCCCTGGCTCCAAGTATGCTCCATAGGCACTCACAAAACCAGATATCAATGCAACCAGCCCTACGAAGGTATGTGTCAGCTGGAGCTAGTGTGAATAGGATTCCATCAGCCATGACATATATCATAGGGTAAAGAAAAATCAGAAGCTTCACAACAGCCTTCACCACTAAACACCTCAATGTTTCTGCAGACATCTGCAGGCTTAGCCATTGAAGACCCCTTAAATCTAGCCAGCAATGATCTCAGCTAGTGTAGTTTTACATTGCTTGAACTTCCCTAGAGATGAAACTGTCATGTGCATGCATGCTAAATCACTTCAGTTACCCCTGACTGATTGCTACCCTATGACTGTAGCTTGCAGGGCCCCTCTGTCCGTGGAGTTCTCCAGGCAAGAACATTGGAGTGGGTTGCTATGCCCTCCTCCAGGGGATCTTCCAGACCCTGGGACTGAACTCATGTCTCTTGTGTCTCCTGCATTGGCAGGTGGATTATTACCACTAATGCAACCTGGGGAGACTGGGACTGGCACACCATTCAAATATCATTCTCATATCCACCCACAGGTGAATGTCTTTCTCCACCAAAATCAGTCTGCAAATTCTAGAACTGACAGTTACATCCAATTTCTTAGAGAAAATAGGAAACTTGAAAATTAGGGAGACATGATCTAACCAAAAGAAAATAATTTTCTAGTAAGCAATCCCTAGGTAATGGATATTTACAAATTGCCAAAGAGTTCAAAGTAATGTTATAAAGAAGTTCAGCAAGTTAAAAGGGAACACTAATAGACAAATCAATAAAATCAGGAAAACAATACATGAACAGAGCTAGAAACTTAAATATGGAAGTAGAAATAAAAAATGAACCAAATTCTGAAGTACAGGAATAAAATGAATGGAGTAAAAATTTCAATAGAAAGCATTAACATCAAACTTGGTCAAGCAGAAGAAAAAAATTTGTAAATTCAAAACAGGTCTTTTGAAAGTATCCAATCAGAGGAGAAAAAAGAAAGAAAAAAAGAAGAATGAAGAACACTTGCTTGAATTATGTGTCATCATTAAGCAAAAAATATAATTAGTATCATAGATGTGCCAGAAGAATAAGAGGAAGAGAAGGGGGAGAAAGATTATTGAAAAAATGAGATCTTCCCAAATTTGGGAAGATATATATATATGTGTGTGTGTGTATATATATATATACACACACACACATATATATTTCCCCAGGTATATAGAGCACACTAGGTCCTCAAACAGATTTAGCCCAAAGAAGACTTCACCAGTACATGTTATTATAAAAAATTTAAAAAAAAATACAAAGAATTTTGGAAATAGTAACAGAAAAAAAAAAAAGCTCATCTCATGCAAAGGGACTGCTATTAGGCTATCAGCCAACTTCTCAGTGGAAACTTGAAAGGCTAGAAGGGAGTAGGAAGATACATTCTAAGGGCGAACAGAAAGCAAAGAACAAACAATACTTTATCTTACAAAGATGTTCCTCAGAATTTAAGAAGAGATAGACTGTCCCAGACCAAAACAGCTGAGAAAGTTGATCAGAACAAATTTGCTTTAACGAACTGCTGAAATGAGAGCTTCATGCTGAAATGAGATGACATTAATTAGTAACTTACTCTATCAAATTTCAGTATACAGTCAAATTCAGAATATGTAAATGTAGTGTGTAAATTAGGGTTTCCCTGGTAGCTCAGCTGGTAAAGAATTTGTCTGCCTTGAAAGAGACCTCAGTTTGATTCCTGGTTTGGGAAGTCCCTTGGAGAAGGGATAGGCTACCCACCCCAGTGTTCGTGGGCTTCTCTGGTGGCTCAGACAGTAAAGAATCTGCCTGCACTGTGGGAGACCTGGATTTGATCCTTGGATTGGGAAGAGCCCATGGAGGAGGGCATGGCACCACACTCCAGTATTCTTGCTTAGATACTTCCCATGGACAGAGGAGCCTGGTGGGCTTCATTCCATGGGGTCACAAAGAGTTGGACATGACTGAGCAACTAAGCATAGCACAGCACAGTCTGTAAATCACTAACTTTAGTATGAAGTTTAAAATGCAAAAGTGCTAAAAATAAACTTAGCTACAATAATTGGTTAATAATACATTTTATAAAAAGATGTAATTTTGATATCAAAACCATAAAATATTTTGGCACCAACACACAATAATATGTGTGTGAGAGGGGATAAAAATGCAGAGATTTTGTATGTAATTGAGGTTAAGTTGTTATCAGCTTAACAATCATTAGTTAAGTAATCATTAGTCTGATTAGTTGTAATCAGACTAATATTTTTTATGTAAGTCTCATGGTAAACATTGGGCTTCCCAGGTGGAGTTAGTGGTAAAGGATCTGCCTGCCAAAGCAGGAAACATAAGAGACATGGGTTCAATCCCTGGGTCAGGAAGATTCCCTGGAAAAGGAAATGGCAACCCAATCCAGCATTCTTGCCTGGATAATCCCATGGATGGAGGAACCTGGTGAACTATAGTCTATGATGTCACAAAGAGGCAGACATGACCGATCGACTAAAACTTTCATGATGAAAGCAAAGCAAATCCTAGAGTCGATACCCCAAAGAATAAGAGAAACAATCAAAGCATACCATTATGGAAAATAATCAAATCTCAAAGCAATATAATAAAATGGGAAGAAAAGAACAAAATAATTACAAAAGATCTGGAAAACAATGATCACTGACAATATTGAGTGTCTGAGTTCAGTTCCATTCAGTTGCTCAGACGTGTCCAACTCTTTAAGACCCCATGGACTGCAGTTCAGTTCAGTTGCACAGTCGTGTCTGACTCTTTGCGACCCCAGGCCTCCCTGTCCATCACCAACTCCCGGAGTTCACTCAGACTCATGTCCATCCAGTCAGTGATGCCATCCAGCCATCTCATCCTCAGTTGTCCCTTTCTCCTCCTGCCCCCAATCCCTCCCAGCATCAGGGTCTTTTCCAATGAGTCAACTCTTCGCGTGAGGTGTCCAAAGTACTGGAG
>SJXQ01000458.1:0-10185 GCA_006408695.1 Aepyceros melampus | reverse complement strand
TCTGCATATCTGAGGCTATTGATATTTCTCCCAGCAATCTTGATTCCAGCTTGTGTTTCTTCCAGTCCAGCGTTTCTCATGATGTACTCTGCATATAAGTTAAATAAGCAGGGTGACAATATACAGCCTTGACTTCTTTTCCTATTTGGAACCAGTCTGTTGTTCCATGTCCAGTTCTAACTGTTGCTTCCTGACCTGCATACAGATTTCTCAACAGGCAGGTCAGGTGGTCTGGTATTCCCATCTCTTTCAGAATTTTCCACAGTTTATTGTGATCCACAGAGTCAAAGGCTTTGGCACAGTCAATAAAGCAGAAACAGATGTTTTTCTGGAACTCTCTTGCTTTTTCCATGATCCAGCAGATGTTGGCAATTTGATCTCTGGTTCCTCTGCCTTTTCTAAAACCAGCTTGAACATCAGGGAGTTCACGGTTCACATATTGCTGAAGTCTGGCTTGCAGAATTTTGAGCATTACTTTACTAGCACGTGAGATGAGTGCAATTGTGTGGTAGTTTGAGCATTCTTTGGCATTGCCTTAAATTTCCCTGTTCATCATGAACTCCAGGGGCTTACATAAACTCATGTCCATCAAGTCAGTGATGCCATACAACCATCTCATCCTATGTCATCCCCTTTTCCACTTGCCTTCAACTTTTCCAAGTATCATGGTCTTTTCCAGTGAGTCAGTTCTTCCCATAAGGTGGCCAAAGTATTGGAGTTTCAGCTTCAGCATCAATCTTTCTAGCGAATATTTAAGACTAATTTCCTTTAGGATTGAAGAGTTGGATCTCCTTGCAGCCCAAGGGACTCTCAAGAGACTTCTTCAATACCACAGTTCAAAAGCAACAATTCTTTGGCCCTCAGCTTTTTTTATATTCCAACTCTCACATCCATACATGACTACTGGAAAAACCACAGCCTTGACTAGACGGACCTTTGTTAGCAAAGTAATGTCTCTGCTTTTTAATAAGCTCTCTGGGTTAGTCATAATTTTTCTTCCAAGGAGCAAGCACCTTTTAATTTTATGGCTGCAGTTACAACCTGCAGAAATTTTGGAACCCCTCCAAAATAAAGTCTGTCACTGTTTCCACTGCTTGCCCATCTATGTGCCATGAAGTGATGGGACCAGATGCCATGAACTTAGTTTTCTGAATGCTGAATTTCAAGCCAACTTTTTCACTCTCTTCTTTCACTTTCATCAAGAGGCTCTTTAGTTCTTATTTGCTTTCTGCCAGAAAGGTGGTGTCATCTGCATATCTGAGGTTATTGAAATTTCTCTAAGCAATATTTATTCCAGCTTGTGCCTCATTAAGCTTGCATTTTGCATGATATACTGTGCATATAAGGTAAATAAGCATGGTGACAATATGTAGTCTTGATGTACTCTTCCCAATTTGGAACCAGTCAGTTGCTCCATGTCCAGTTCTAACTTGTTTCTTGACGTGCATACAGATATCTCAGAAGCCAGGTTAGGTGGTCTCGTATTCCATCTCTTGAAGAATTTTTGACAGTTTGCTGTGATCCACACATTCAAAAGCTTTTCCATAGTTAATAAGGAAAGTAGACATTTTTCTGAAACACTGTTGCTTTTTCAATGATCCAACATATGTTGGAAGTTTGATATCTGATTCTTCTCTCTTTATAAAGCCAGCTTGAACATCTGGAAATTCACAGTTCACATACTGTTGAAGTCTGGCTTGGAGAAATCTGAGCAGCACTTTGCTAGCATGTGAAATGACTGCAACTGTGTGGTAGATAAGATCCTTTGGCATTGCTATTTTTGGGGATTGGAATGAAAACTGACATTTTCCAGTCTTGTGTCCACTGCTGAATTTTCCGAAATTTCTGGCATATTGAGTGCTGCACTTTCACATCTTTTAGGATTTGAAATAGCTCAACTGGAATTCCATCAACTCCACTAGCTTTGTTCGTAGTGATATTTCCTAAGGCCCACTTGACTTTACATTCTAGGATGTCTGGTTCTAGGTGAGTGGTCACACCATCATGGTTATCTGGGTCATGAAGATCTCTTTTGTATAGCTTTTCTGTGTATTCTTGCCACCTCTTCTTAATACCTTCTGCTTCTGTTAGGTCCATACCATTTCTGTCCTTTATTGTGCCCATCTTTTCGTGAAATTGGTATCTCTAATTTTCTTGAAGAGATCACTAATCTTTCCCATTCTGTGGTTTTTTCCTCTGTTTCTTTGCATTGATCACTGCTGCTGCTGCTAAGTCGCTTCAATTGTGTCTGACTCTGTGCGACCCCATAGATGGCACCCCTCCAGGCTCCCCTGTCTCTGGGATTCTCCAGGTAAGAATACTGGAGTGGGTTGCCATTTCCTTCTCCAAAGCATGAAAGTGAAAATTGAAAGTGAAGTTGCTCAGTCGTGTCCGACTCTGCACAACCCCATGGACGGCAGACCACCAGGCTCCTCCATCCATGGGATTTTCCAGGCAAGAGTACTGGAGTGGGGTGCTATTGCCTTCTCTGATTGATCACTGAGGAAGGCTTATTATTTCTCTTTGCTATTCTTTGAAATTCTGCATTCAATTGGGTATATCTTCCCTTTTCTCCTTTGCCCTCACTTCTCTCCTTTTCTAAGCTATTTGTAAGGCCTCCTCAGACAGCCATTTTTCCTTTTTGCATTTCTTTTTTCTTTTATATGGTCTTAATCACTGCCTGTTGCACAATGTCACGAACCTCCTTCCATAATTCTTCAGGCACTCTGTCTATCAGATCTAATCCCTTGAATCTATTTGTCACTTGCACTGTATACTTGTAACTTATTTGATTTAAGGCATGCCTGAATGGTCTAGTGGTTTTCCTTACTTTCTTTAAGTCTGAATTTGGCAATACGGTGTTCATGATCTGAGCCACAGTCAGTTCCTGGTCTTGTTTTTTGCTGACTGTATAAAGTTTCCCCATTTTTGGCTACAAAGAATGTAGTCAATTTATATCAGTATTGACCATCTGGTGATGTCTATGTGTAGAGTCTTCTCTTGTGTTGTTGAAAGAGGGTGTTTGCTATGACCAGTGCATTCTCTTGGCAAAACTCTGCTAGCCTTTGACCTCTTTCATTTTGTACTCCAAGGCAAAATTTGCCTATTACTCCAGGTATCTCTTGACTTCCTACCTTTGCTATTCCAGTTCTCTGTAATGAAAAGGACATCTTTTGAGGGTGTTATTTCCAGAATGTCTTGTAGGTCTTCATAGAAACATTCAACTTCAGCTTCTTCAGCATTACTGATTGGGGCATAGACTTGGATTAATGTGATATTGAATGGTTTGCCTTGGAAACGAACAGAGATTATTCTGTCATTTTTGAGATTGCATCCAGGTACTGCATTTTAGACTCTTCCATTGACTATGATGGATACTGCATTTCTTCTAAGGGGTTCTTGCCCACAGTAGTCGATATAATGGTCATCTGAGTTAAATTCACCAATTCCAGTCCATTTTAGTTCGCTGATTCCTAGAATGCCAACGTTCACTCTTGCTATCTCTTGTTTCACCACTTTCAATTTGCCTTGATCATGGACCTGACAATCCAGGTTCCTATGCAATATTGCTCTTTACAGCATCAGACTTTACTTCCATCACCAGTCACATCCACAACTGGGTGCTGTTTTTGCTTTAGCTCCATCTCTTCGTTCTTTCTGGTATTATTTCTCCACTCATCTCCAGTAGCATATTGGGCACCTACCAACCTGGGGAGTTCATCTTTCAATGTCCTGCCTTTTTGCCTTTCCATACTGTTCATGGGGTTATCAAGACAAGTATACTGACATAGTTTGCCATTCCTTTCTCCAGTGTACCACATTTTGTTACAGTGTCTAGCTGTCACTAATTTACTGTATGTGTAAATGGATTAAATTCTCCAATCAAAAGGCTTAAGGTGACTGAATGAAGAAAAACACAAAGCCCAACAATATGATGCCCACAAGATTCTCACTTCAGGTTTAAAGATACATATGAAAATGCTGAACTCAAAGTTCATCTTTCAATGTCCTGCCTTTTTGCCTTTCCATACTGTTCATGGGGTTATCAAGACAAGTATACTGACATAGTTTGCCATTCCTTTCTCCAGTGTACCACATTTTGTTACAGTGTCTAGCTGTCACTAATTTACTGTATGTGTAAATGGATTAAATTCTCCAATCAAAAGGCTTAAGGTGACTGAATGAAGAAAAACACAAAGCCCAACAATATGATGCCCACAAGATTCTCACTTCAGGTTTAAAGATACATATGAAAATGCTGAACTCAATATGCCAGCAAAATTGGAAAACTCAGCACTGACCACAGGACTGGAAAAGGTCAGTTTTCATTCCAATCCCAAAGAAAGGCAATACCAAAGAATGCTCAAACTACCACACAATTGCACTAATCTCACATGCTAGTAAAGTAATGCTCAAAAATCTCCAAACTAAGCTTCAGCAAAACATGAGCCATGAAATTCCAGAAGCTCAAGCTGGTTTTAGAAAAGGCAGAGGAACCAGAGATCAAATTGCCAACATCCTCTGGATCATGGAAAACGCAAGAGAGTTCCAGAAAAACATCTATTTCTACTTTATTGACTATGCCAAAGCCATTGACTGTGTGGATCCCAATATACTGTGGAAAATTCTGAAAGAGATTGGAATACCAGACCCCTTGACCTGCCTCTTGAGAAACCTACATGCAGGCCAGGAAGCAACAGTTAGAACTGGACATGGAACAACAGACTGGTTCCAAATAAGAAAAGGAGTGTGTCAAGGCTGTATATTGTCACCCTGCTTATTTAACTTCTACGCAGAGTACATCATGAGAAACGCTGGGCTGGAAGAAGCACAAGCTGGAATCAAGATTGCCAGGAGAAATATTAATCATCTCAGATATGTAGATGACATCACCTTTATTGTAGAAAGTGAAGAGAAGCTGAAAAGCCTCTTGATGAAAGTGAAAGAGGAGAGTGAAAAAGTTGGCTTAAAGCTCAACATTCAGAAAATGAAGATAATGGTATCTGGTCCCATCACTTCTTGGGAAATATATGGGGAAACAGTGGAAACAGTGTCAGACTTTATTTTTGGGGGGCTCCAAACTCACTGCAGATGGTGATTGCAGCCATGAAAAAGAAATAAATTTACATTAAAAAAAAAAAAAGACTCTTACTCCTTGGAAGGAAAGTTGTAACTAACCTAGATAACATATTCAAAAGCAGAGCCATTACTCTGCCAACAAAGGTCCATCTAGTCAAGGCTATGGTTTTTCCAGTAGTCATGTATGGATGTGAGAGTTGGACTGTGAAGAAAGCTGAGCGCCGAAAAATTGATGTTTTTGAACCGTGGTGTTGGAGAAGTCTCTTGAGAGTCCCTTTGACTGCAAGGAAATTCAACCATTTCATTCTAAAGGAGATCAGTCCTGGGTGTTCATTGGAAGGACTGATGCTGAAGCTGAAACTCCAATACTTTGGCCACCTCGTGTGAAGAGTTGACTCACTGGAAAAGACTCTGCTGCTGGGAGGGATTGGGGGCAGGAAGAGAAGTGGATGACAGAGGATGACATGGCTGGATGACATCAGTGACTCAATCATCATGAGTTTGAGTGAACTCTGGGAGTTGGTGATGGACAGGGAGGCCTGGAGTGCTGCAATTCATGGGGTCGCAAAGCGTTGGACATGACTGAGCCACTGAATTGAACTGATCTAAATTTCCAGACATAGAAGCTGCTATAAATTCTGTGTTATCAGATTTATGAAGTGTCAGTTATAATAAAAACTATTTTTATGAAGTGCTAACTGTATTCTAGGTAATATTATAGGAAATTTCCATGTATTTTATAATTAAATCCTGACAACACTTAACATAAGTACTAATATCCCTGTTTTACAAATAAGGAAAATTAGGCATAAAAAGGTTAAAGAACACATCCAAAAATAATGCTGCTATTAATGGAACTAGATTTTGTTGAGTCCTGTCAACCACCTAAGCCCTATCTCTGGTGTCTCATCTCAGTTTGTCTTTTGGACCCCCTAAACATTGTCTTATATGACTATTAGTATTATTCTTGTTTTTGTTAACTTTTTATAACTATTATAAAGAATAAAACAACACTGAGTCCACAATCATGTTTTAATTGTTTTTCTTTTCACATTCTTAGCATTAAGAAATATACACAACAAATGTCCTGGGAAAATTGTAGATGGCCCTATGAATTCTTACATATTGCAATTCTCTTCTATTTAGTTGCACTGCACAGGTTTAAAAATGTTTTGTGACAATTACATAAATGGGAAGGAGAAGGAGTGGAATTTTTGCATGATATTGAAGTTAAGTTAGTACTAAATCAGGCAAAATTTTTAATAAATATAGGATGTTAAATATAATCCTTAGTATAAATGCAAACAATATTTTAAAATTTATTAAAGGAAATAAAAGAATTTAAACAATTTTCTAAAACATTACTTAACCAAATAAAAAAGTTTTAATGGAGAAAATTAAGGACAAAAAAATGTAAGACTTACAAAAAACAAAATGCAAAATGGCAGAAACAATTCCTTCCTTATCAGCAATTACTTTAAATATAAATAGATTAAAACAGTGGTTCCCAGCTTTTTTGGCTCCAGAGATAGGTTTCATGGAAGAGAATTTTTCCACAGATCATGGTAGGAGGATGGTTTCAGGATGATTCAAGCACTCCAAGCACATTACATTTATTGTTCACTTTATATTCTTATTGACAGCTCAACTTCATATTACTATTGATAGCTAGTGGAGATGATGGAATTCCAGTCGAGCTATTTCAAATCCTAAAAGATGATGCTGTGAAAGTGCTGCACTCAATATGCCAGCAAATTTGGAAAACACATCAGTGGCCACAGAACTGGGAAACGTCAGTTTTCATTCCAAGCCCAAAGAAAGGCAATGCCAAAAAATCTTAACTACCACACAACTGCACTTATCTCACAAGCTAAGAAAGTAATGCTCAAATTCTCCAAACTAGGCTTCAATAGTATGTGAACCAAGAACTTCCAGATATTCAAGCTGGTTTTAGAAAAGACAGAGGAACCAGAGGAATCAAAATTCCAACACCTATTGGATCTGTTGCACTGATCCTGAAGCTGAAACTCCAGTACTTTGGCCACCTGATTCGAAGAATTGACTCATTGGAAAAGACCCTGATGCTGGGAAAGATTGAAGGCAGGAAGAGAAAGGGACGACAGAGGATGAGATGGTTGGATGGCACCACTGAATCAGTGAACATGAGTTTGAGCAAGCTCCAGAAGTTGCTGATGGACAGGGAAGCCTGGCGTGCTGTATTCTATGGAGTTGCAAAGAGTCAGACAAGACTGAGCAACTGAAGTGAACTTATTTTATTATTACATTATGAATAGAATATAATAATTGTACAGTTCACTATTATACAGAATCAGTGGGAGGCCTGAGATTGTTTTACAATGGAAAGTAGCTGTAAATACAGATGAAGCTTTTCTTGCTGACCCACTGTTCACCTTCTGCTGTGTGGCCCAGTTACTAACAGGCCATGGACCAGTAATGGTCCTTGGCTCAATACTAGGGGACCCTTGGATTAAAGTCTACAATCAAAAACAGAAATTAAAAATGAATTAAAATTTATGATACAGCTATATCCTGTCTACAAGAGATTTACTTTAGATCCAAATATTTCAATAAGTTGAAAGAAAAAATAAAAAAGATGCTGCATACAAATTGTAATAAAAGAAGATTTGAGGCAGCTGTACTAATATATTAAACAAAATAATTTTTAAGTCAAAATTTTTATTAAAACAAAGACATTATATGCTGATAAAAGGATCAAATCCTCAAGAAGACATAACAATTATAAACACACACGAAAAAACAAATCTCCCAAATATATGAAGCAACATTTACCAGATTGAAGCAAGAAATAGTTCTAAAATAATAACTGGAACTGTCAAAGTCTCAATATAAATGATAGTTAGAACATCTAACTAAATGATCATTAAAGAAACAAAGATTTGAACAACACTCTAAACTAATTAGACCTAATGAATATGTGTAGAATAAATTACTGAATGATAGCAGAATACACACTTCTGTAATGTGTAAACTGGATATTTTCCCAGATAGATCATATGTTAGACTACAAGTACCAATAAATTTTACAAGCATCTTCTGGAACCACAGTGGAGTAGAGCTACAAATGAACAAAGAAGCAAAACTATGCAAAAATTAAGTAGAACACAAATAAATAACCAACAGGTTAAAAAATAAACACTAGAGAAACTAGAAAACAATCTGAAGTGAATAAAACTGAAAACATAGCATGCCAAAATTCATGTAATGCAGAAAGGCAGTTCTCAGAGGAAAGTTTATAGCAGTAAATGGCTACATTGTATGAAAGGAAAAATCTTACATCAAAAACCTAAATTTATACTTGAGAGAACTAGAAAAAGAAGAGCAAACCAAAACTAAAACTAACAAAATGAAGAAAATAATTAGATAAGATGTTTTAAAATAGATAAAGAAAAAAAGCAATAAAACTCAAAACTCATTCTTTAAAATGACCAACAAAAACTGACAAATTTTTAGGCCAACTGCTTAAGAAAAAGCAAGGGATAAACAGAAATAAAATTAGACTGATAGCTCCCCCCCCCAAGATAAGGAAGATTCAAGGGTGCTCACTTTCACTACTGCTATTCAACACTATATCAAAGTTCTAACCAGAGCAATTAGGCAAGAAAAAAATAAAAGATATCTAAATAATGAAGAAATAAATAAAATATATATATATATATATATATATCCACAGATGACAAAGCTCTCTATATAAAAAACCCCAAGAAAGCTACATAAAACTACTAGAGCTAGTCAACAAACTGAGTGAAATTGAAAGTTACAAGGTCAACACATAAAAATCAGTTTGTTTTCATTCATCATCAATGAATAATCCCCAATAGGAATTAAGAAGTCAATTCCACTTACAACTGCATCTAAAAGAATAAAAGCTCTAAGAATAAATTTGACTAAGAATCAAAAGCTTTGTATGCTTAAACTATAAAATATTGTTGAGAGAAGTTAAAGACAACCTAAATAAATAGATGGGCATGGGGCCCTGCATAGCCAACACCATATTTTAAAAGACAATTTTGAGGACGCATGATTCAGAAGCAGGAATAAAAGTCTTAGGATACACATGAAGACAAATGGAATAAAATTGAGAATCCAGAAATCAACCTACATATCAATGGCCAATTGATTTTTAAATTTTATTTATTATTGAAGATTAATTGCTTTACAGAATTTTGTTTTTTTTTTTTCTGTGAAACCTCAACATGAATCACCCATAGGTGTATGTGTGTGTATATAGATAGATAGATAGATAGATAGATAGATATCCCCTCCGTTTTGAACCACCTCCCACCCATCTAGGTTGATACAGAGACCCTGTTTTAGTTTCCTGAGCTGTACAGCAAATTCCTTTGGCTATCTGTTTTACATATAATTTAAGTCTCCATATTACTCTCCACACATATCACCCTCTCCTCCCCTCTCCCCATGTCCATAAGTCTATTCTATATGTCTGTTTCTCCATTGCTGCCCTGTAAATAGATTCTTTAGTACCATTTTTCTAGATTCTGTATATATGTATTAGAATATGGTATTTATGTTTCTCTTTCTGACTTACTTCACTCTGTACAATAAGTTCTAGGTTCATCGACCTTATCAGAACTGACTCAAATGTGTTCCTTTTTATGGCTGAGTTATATTCCATTGTGTATACTTACCACAACTTCTTTGTCAATGCATATGTTGATGGATATCTAGGTTGCTTCCATGTTCTAGCTATTTTAAGCAGTGTGCTTCAACGAACAATGGGATATTTGTGTCTTTTTCAATTTTGGTTTCCTCAGGGTGTCTGCCTAGGAGTGGGATTGCTGGGTCATATGGTGCTTTTATTCCTAGTATTTTAAGGAATCTCAATTTCATTTTCCATAGTGGATGTATCAACTTACATCTCCACTAACAGTGCAAGAGTGTTCCCTTCTCTCCATACTTCTCCAGCACTTACTGTTTGTATACTTTTTGATAATGGCCATTCTGACCAGTGTGAGTTGATATCTCATTGTGGTTTTGATTTGCATTTTTGTAATAATGAGCAATGTTGAATATCTTTTCATGTGTCTGTTAGCCATCTGTATATCT
>SJXQ01000457.1:68980-94272 GCA_006408695.1 Aepyceros melampus | reverse complement strand
CCCTCCTGTGCCTGCCCAGCCACCACTCCTCGGGTTGCTCCTCCTGGCTGCCGGCCCTGGCCTCGGGCGTGGGTGGCTCCTCCCTGCCGCCCTGACCTCGGACGCGGGGTAGCTCCTCTCGGCCACCCCTGACCTCGGATGCGGGGTGTCTCCTCCCTGCCGCCACTGGCCTCAGACATGGGGTAGCTCCTCCCAGCCGCCACTGACCTAGGACGCGGGGTAGCTGCTCTCGGCTGTTCCTGCGCTGTCGCAACCGGGCACTCTACGCCACTGCCCCTGACCTCAGACGTCGGGTAGCTCTCGGCCACGGTCAAGTGCAGCGGCCGCCTCAGCCGCCTGCGCTCAAGTGGGAGGTGGAGGGGGGTTCAGGATTGGGAACTCATGTACACCTGAGACGGATTCATGTCAATGTATGGCAAAACCAATACAGTATTGTAAAGTAAAATAAAGTAAAAATTAAAATTAAAATAAAATAATAAAAATAAAAAAACAAAAGACAATGCCCAACAAAAAACATTTTTAAAAGGAAAATTAAGGAAACGATGTCATTGTCTTTTCATTCTTGTATGTGTTTGGGGGGAAGATGTATGCATTTCCTATTGTGGCTCTCTAATAAATTACCATGAAGTGGGTGGCTTAAAATCACACTCATTTATTATCTTACAGTTCTAGAGGTTAGAAGCCTGAAATGGGTTTCACTGGCCTGTAATCAAGGTGTTGGCACATCCAAATCCCTTCTGGAGGCCCTAGGAGACAATTCTTTTGGTACCTTTTCCACATTCTAGAGGCTGCCTGTGTTTCCTGGTGGGAACCCTAAATCCACAGAAAAGACAAGTCCCCAAGGAATTCACAGAACTACTGAACAAGGCTTTGGATTTCTATTGAAAATTATTACTGAAATTCTATAAGAACTGAAGTGAGTAAGGTCTGTATCAGGAGCAGGCATGAGCGTTACACAGAAGCCATCTTCACAATTTCCGTATCATTAAAACAAGAGGTTTATTAGATTAACAGAAACATGATTAAAGTGCTTGTGTTTGAAGAAGGAGGCTCTAAAGGTACTAACATAAGTCTACCCACTACCAACTCCCCCAGGTCAGAAATATAAAAATCAAATAGTTATTGGATAAGTGTCAATTTTTGATTAGGTAACTCTTCCCCAATATTGTTATACATCATCTGTACCCAGAAAGCAGAGTTCATTAAGGCAAAAATAAATTATGCAATATGTTTGTGTGATGTGTGTTTGACAAGCTTCAAAGATCACATTTACTTATTGTGTTTAACAACCTAACAACCATCTCTCTCTCCCATCTTTCCCAACTCTGGAAGACATCTCTGCCCTTCGGGGAGTTCAGTAAAACTAAAATGTGGGATAGCCTGGACGTCTGCAGAGAAAAACAAGCAGTGAATCCAGGAAAAGAGATGCTCTCTGGTATTGAAAATACTATTGCCGAATTTACAAATGAGTATCTCCAGGCATTACCAAGAAGTCTTTAAATTGACAGCTGAATTTCAGGAGCTTGTTACTCCCATGTAAATGACTGACAGAACCTTAGTCTTTCACTGTTCCTATTTAGAATTCCCTGAGTGCCCAGGGAATGTCTCTCATGTGCCCTAAATCTGGCCAAACCTTAGCGCAGGCCAGTCATTATTATTCTAAGTGCCTCGGTCTAGGTCTTTGATAACCACTGTCTACACAGCACCACAGGATCCACCCGCCTGGGGACCATCCTGGCACCAATGTCTCCATTCTCCTGAGGCTGCCAGATCGGGAACTGCACAGGGACTAAGAGCCTGCACGCTGCAGCATGCCCTAGCCTGAACTTCCCACCTTCAGTCGGTGTCCACAGCTCTGGATCTTACCCCCAGTCAGACACAGCCACCTCTACTTTGGAGCCGGTGCTGAAGGGAGTAAGCCTTCTCTGTCATTGCCCCGGATATCAACTCTCTCACCTGGGCCACTTCCTGAACTCCAGTACCACCCTTGACTTTCTGTGATCTGATTACAACTTTTCCTCTCCTACCTAAAGTCCATCTTCTACTCTTGCAGCCTGGGCTGTAAGACTAATTCAAATAAATTAGGTATATACATGAGGGTGTTACATGATTCTCAGTTGTGGGGAAGAGAGAGGAGGAGGATTTTGCCCCAAAGGCAAAAAAAAAAAAAAAAAAAAGTTGGGTTTGGCAATCTCTGGAGTTAATTTCGTTTTTCGTAACTGCAGGGTGCTACTGACATCTAGTGGATAGATGCAAGATTGCTGCTTAAACATCCTAAAATGCACTGCACAGCTTCCCACAACCCAAATGTCAATAGTATCAAGGTTGAGAAACTCTGGCTTAGATCTGTACCTTGGAAGAGCTACTAAGTTTTCAGTTTCCCAAGCAGATTTTCTATTAGTTGTCATTTTTCATGTTCTATTTCTATTTTTCTCCAGTTGCTGTGTTTGACAGGTTGATAAGAATAAATTTAGAAGACAATACACTGCTAATTTTCCCAAGAATTTACCCAATCTGACAAGTTATGAAAAAAATACTGATATTCAAATTCCATCTAATAAATTCAGCATGTTCAACACCTACGCAACAGCTGGGTCTTTTCTTCTTCTCAATCCTGATCATGCATCTTCCTTTAAACTTTTTACAGATCGTTTTAGTCTTTCTGAATCTGAAATCCTAAACAACATAAGCTGATAATCAGGACATTTTTCCCCTTTTGATTTTTATCATTTACTGTGTAGTTGCTATTCATTCAAACCTTGATAACCAAAGACTATCTCTTGGCCCAGCTACAGCTAAAAGAAAGGAAAGAAGTAGGAACAAGCAAGAAAAAAACACCATCAACACACTGGAAATTTTTTCAAACAGAGCTCTATTAAATAGTCTAAATCTTCAGAAAGGAGGAAATTCTGGGCCTATCTTTGTACCTCCAAATAAGCCATTCAGTACTTTTTCTAAAATGTGGTTTCCCACTTAAAGGTTACCATAGCCTACAGACCCACCACATTCACATTACCTCCCCAACCTCTCTTCTTAGCACTTCTTCCCTGCCCTCTCCACTCCAACACACCATCTGTGCATGCCAAGTATGCTACCATCTCTAGGCCTTTGCAGTTACTGTTCCCCCAGTCTGGAAGGCTCTTCCCTGACCCTGTATCCACAGTGCTCACTTCTTCCCCCACCTCAAACCTTTCCTCCCCAATATATTTATAAGAGCAAAACACCAACCCTCTCTCTGCTTTTTCTCCATAGCACAATCTGACATAAAATATTATATTTGTTCTTTACCTTCACCTCTCACATTAGAAATTAACTCCAAACAAACAAGTGTAACAAAATCACAAATGCACAACTAACTACAGTTCTGGACCTACACTGTTAGCCACGCTTAACTTAATTCTGAGGGAGCAAGAACTGGCTCTAGGTATAAGCCCCCTTTTCTTGCAAAGCCAAAGTCAGCATTATTTAAACTAATAGATACAGAGCAGAAACTGTACATTGTTGTCCATTCATTTGAAAAACAAAGTGCCTAGCACGGCATTTTGCCAAGGCATAAAAGTGATATAAACTTGTGCCTTTTAAACTCTGTGACGATGAACACTTTTCTCAAAGTTTGAGAATTATCTCCACCCTGTGCATAATCAGGAACAAAATGCATCAGACAGTGTGTGGGGGGAGGAGGGGGGAGGGCTCGTCCCTTGTCTGATTTATTCCAGACTACACTGACAGAGCCTTGAACAATGACCAACTCTTAGCAGTTGTTTAATAAAACCTGTTGAGGGGCCTTCCGTGGTAGTCCAGTGGCTAAGACTCCGCACTCCTAATGCAGAGGACCCTGGTTCAATCCTTGGTCAGAGAACTCAATCCCACATTCCTGCAACTGAAGATCCTGAATGCTGCAACTAAGACCCAGTACAGCCAAATAAACATAAAAAAAAAAAAAAAAAAAAGTTGAAAGAACGAATGACTGAATTTGAAGGGGGCAAAGTGTATGGGCATTTGATATTTTCTGCTTAGGTTCCAAACCACCCCATCTTTGTGGGTGTGAGATTGTTAGTCGCTCATTTCATGGCCGACTCTTTGTGACCCATGGACTACAGCCCGCCAGGCTCCTCTGTTCATGGGGATTCTCCAGGCAAGAATACTGCAGTGAGTTGCCATTCCCTTCGCCTGGGGATCCTCCCTACCCAGGAATCGAACCCAGGTCTCCTGTATTGAAGCCAGATTCTTTACCATCTAAGCTACCAGGGAAAGCCAACCCCATCATAAAGATGGGACCTTATTATAGAATTATTATTCTATGGACCTTATGGGACCTTATTATAGGAAGCTCAGTTGTCAAGGGCACGGAAGGGAAGGGAATTTTCATAGAATTGTGGGTGGGGTGTAAAAACCTCTTTGCAAAGCGAACCTGGAATAGCTACCAAAATTTTGAATATATACACGTTTTGGCCCCCAAATTTCTCTAGGTTTACCCAGTGAAAATCACAGCACAAGTGCACGGCATCATTGCACTGATGTTTGTTGACTCAAGACTTGAGTTTTAGCTTAGGATTCACAAAGCTATAGAGCATCGGTGCCACCCAACAAAAATAACGGTGAAATATCTCCAGTCATCTTAGCTAAGGGGGAAAAAAATCCAACAAATAACAACCACCCCGCAAAAAGCTAAGGCACGTGGACTCAAAAGGCAGCTGAGGAGCCAAGACCAAGGTCTCAAGGCCCAGCTGCAAATTCCACCCGGAACGTCCCCGCGCTGCGCAAACCTCTCATAGCGGTTCCTCGGCCCGGCCGGGGAGACGCCCCCACTCAGCTCTTCCAGAAGTTTCTGTTTCCCGGAGCTGGACTCCGCCTAGTCGGGGATCAGATTCACTTTCGAGTTTCCCTTTCCCGCTCCTGTCCGCCCTTTAACAAAGACGGCCGCCCTCGCGCGCGGACCCAGCGCTGCGGTCCCCTCGCCCGCGCGCCCACGCACACGCCCGCGCGCCGCCGCTCAGCCGCAGAGGAGCGCAGGGCGGAGGAGCACGCCCGCAGGGACCCGCGCCTCCCGGCACTGCAGCAGAGCCTGCCACCATGAGGTAAGGCTCCCCCGCCGCCCCTCGCCAGCTCCTGTGGCCTTTGTTTTACGCGCCCTTCTCTCGCCTTCCGTGTGCAGGGCAGCGCTGCGGCCCTTGAGCCGAGCCCCGGAGCCGGGCCGCGGGGCGTCGGCGCTGGGGCGCCCCCCTCCCGGAGCCGGGCCGGGTGCGGGGCGGCTGAGGGCGCGCCCGCCGGGGAGGGTGGCCGAGTGGACCCCCTCCGCGATCGGCATCCGCGATCGGACTCTCGGGCCGAGTCGGGGGGCGGGGGCAGGGGCGCCGCGCCCCGGGGACCTGTCCCTTCCCTGCGGCTCGGGTCGCCGCCGCCCCCGGGCCGTGCGGGAGCTTCTGCGGCGCAGGTCCCCGCAGGCCGCAGCCCCCGCGCCACACGCGTCCGCTTCTGCCATTTTGCCTTTCTGATTCTTGGGCCTGACTTCTCCCCCTCCTTTGTGCCGTGGACAGCCTGTTCCGGCTCCACCCCATCCCCCGTTTGGGGGGCTTGCTTTCCCCGTTTCCGAGACTGGCCTGTGGTGGGGGTCCTTGGCTGACGCCCTTTCATCCGGTCCCCTACCCTGCACGGGGATGGTGAACGGTCTGCATTTAGGAAGCTGAGGCCTGAGGAGGTTCAGATGGTGGGCTCCTGCAGGCCTTACAGCCTTTTGTTCTAAATCCTGACTCGGACCACCTCCTAGTTGGGTGACCCAAAGCAAAGTTTCTTCAACTCGGTGAGGCTGTTTCTTGTCTGTAAAAAGTGATGGCATCCATCTCTTAGGACTGTGGAAACGGTTGTTGCTGAATGCCAACCTCACATATTCGCAGATGTTGACTTTTGTTACGTTTAAAAATGTTTAATAAATGCCTTACTTCTACCCTTTGTAAGAAAGGAGGGAAGAGGGAGGTATAGGGAGGAAAGGGCCGGTGGTGCCCTGCGAGTATCTGGTGGATGGGATGATCTGGAGGGGTGACCCCCACTGGGCACTGTCTACCAAGGAAAATGAAAGACTGCTCCTTCCTGACAAAGAAACAAACACAATGAAACAACTCCCCACCACACACAACAAAATTGCCTAAAGATAAGTGTTGCCTCTTCAGACACAATAGCCTGTCTCCCCAGCTTCCCAGAGACAAAGTTAAAAAAGTAAGTAGAGTTGGAAAAGTAACATTTGTCCTAGTGCCCAGCTGTGCATAAATTCCATAGAGTGTAGGCAAGGCACTTACATGGCTGACTGAATGTCCCCTGGAGATCTCAGCCACATGACAATCCCTCCTCCTCCGCCTTGGCCAGAGGCAGATGTTCATTTCACTCTGTGGATGGGCAGAGGCCTGTAAGCCCATATTGTGGATTTGAGCAGGCTGTTAAGGGCGTAGCATGTCTTGCCCATGATTTTGGTGCATTTACACCAGAGAAAGGAACAACTACCAAGGGACAGTCATACCATGTTTCCCAGTCAGGACCTTAGGACCTTAGTCCAAAACCTACTTTCAAAATCTAAACAGAGAGCCAGACAGCATGCCAAGATGGAAAAACAAATAGGATAGGGAAGGCTGAAGTGGCGGAAAGTTTGGAACCAGTAGCAGGATGGAAAGAACTAGCAGGAATTCCCTCATCGGAAATTCAAGTGCTTTTTTTTTTTTTAATGCTAGGCTCATGCCTCTGGGTTTGAAATGCCAGAAGCTACCAGTATATAACTGCATTCATTCATTCACTCTGCAAGTATTTATTATTGAGCTCCTCTTATATACTGAAATCATAGATTCTGGGAACACATGGGTGAAAAAAATCAAACCAGAACAAAGTCCCTATTCTCATTTAAATGGGGGAAATAGACAACCAAAAATAAGTGGGTAAATAATCAACATAAATAGCCAAAATGAATGAATAAATAACATAATTCAGAAGGTGGTAAGAGCTATAAGGAAAATAAAATACTGTAGTGGGCCAAGAGAGTGACAAAGAATGGAAGGGATTATTTTAGATACCTTTGCCACAGATGGCCACTTGGATAGAGAGTTTTTGAGCCAAGTTAAAGGAAGGCACTAGTCACACAAGGATTTGGGAACAGAGCTTTTTAAGTAGAGAAAAACAAGTGTAAAAGTCTTTGAACTTGATATGTTCAAGATAGGAAGAAGGTCAGTATGTCTAAAACATGATAAAGAGGAGGAAAGGAGAGAAGGTTGGATGGGTACACAGGTCCAGCATCTTTAGAGGCTTTTAAAACGTGGCAGAGACGGCCTTTTGGACTCTGTGGGAGAGGGAGAGGGTGGGATGGGTTGGCAGAGTGGCAGTGTAACATGTGTGATATCATAGGTGAAACGAATCGCCAGTCCAGGTTTGATGCAGGATGCAGGATGCTTGGGACTGATGCACGGGGATGATCCAGAGAGAGGGTGTGGGGCAGGAGGGGGGAGGTGGGGGTCAGGATTGGGAGTTCATGTACACTCGTGGCTGATCCATGTCGATGTGTAGCAAAACGAATACAGTATTGTAAAGCAAAACAAACTAAAAATAAAATAAAATAAAACGTGGCAGAGGCTAGATTAAGGGTGTTTCGAAGCTAGTAGGAGATTTTAAATCAAAAGACTGACATAATCTGGTTTACATTTTCAGAAGTTTACTAATATTATATGGGGACTAAGAGTAAAAACAGGGAGACCAGATTTTTAAAGGTAATAGTCTTTTAGACTAGCAAAATTGCAGTGAAAATGGGGGGAAAGAAGGTGGATGGATTTGATATATCTGGGTGGTAGAATGAACAGAATTTCCCACTGGATTAGATGAGGGGTTGAGAGAAGAGGAATCAAGAGATTACTTCTAGGTTATTTGGCCCGTGGGACTAAGAGGTACCAAAAAAAGATGGGGAAAACTAAGGTATGAACAGATTCAAGGAACCCAGATTTCTGTAATGAATATATTTACTTGAGATCCCAACTGAACTTCTAATTGAAGATGTAAACTGAAAACTAGAAGTCTGGAATTCAGGAGGAAGCAGACATAGAGGACATACCTTGGGAGATCATCAGCATGTACTATATCTTATAACTGGTTTATGGGGAAAAAAGAGGTTTTAATTTCCTTACATTAATAATGGTGATAATTATATTTTGATAACTAATATTTTTATTCTTTCTTCAGATCAGTTTACACACATTTCTACTCAGATCCTTTATTGTTTGAAATAATCAATCCTCTGTGTCACTCCACAGCATGTCCTAGTGAGCTCCATCTCAAAATAACTCCAACAATGTAGAATGCTGTGACTTCAGATTGAGGGCTTATGTTTGAAACCATTGTTTTCTTATCCTGAGACTTTTAACTGTCTGGCGTGTCTTTCTCAATGAGCAGTTACACAACCTCTACCCGCTCTTTGAGCTGCTCTAAAATCTCTATGTTTTTCTTTTAAATCCTTCCCAGGCAAAGTGAATTTTACATACATTAGACATAGCCTGTATTTTATTTTATTATTTTTTTTATTTTTATTTTTACTTTATTTTGCTTTAATATACTGTATTGGCTTTGCCATACATTGACATGAATCCGCCACAGGTGTACATGAGTTCCCAATCCTGAACCGCCCCCCCCACCTCCCTCCCCATATCATCTCTCTGGATCATCCCCATGCACCAGCCCCAAGTTTCCTGTATCCTGTATCGAACATAGACTGGTGATTCGTTTCTTACATGATAGTATACATGTTTCAGTGCCATTCTCCCAAATCATCCCACCCTCTCCCTCTCCCACAGAGTCCAAAAGTCCATTCTATACATCTGTGTCTCTTTTGCTGTCTTGCATACAGGGTTATCATTACCATCTTTCTAAATTCCATATATATATATATATATATATATATATATATGTTAGTATACTGTATTGGTGTTTTTCTTTCTGGCTTACTTCACTCTTTATAATAGGCTCCAGTTTCATCCACCTCATTAGAACTGATTCAAATGTATTCTTTTTAATGGCTGAGTAATACTCCATTGTTTTCTTATCCCGAGACTTTTAACTGTCAGCATGTCTTTCTCAATGAGCAATTACACAACCTCTACTCACTCTTTAAGCTGGTCTAAAATCTCTATGTTTTTCTTTTAAGTCCTTCCCAGGCAAAGTGAATTTTACATACATTAGACATAGCCTGTATTTTAAAGCAAATCATTCTTTTAAAAGAACTCCAATTTTTATATGAAAGATGTTGTATAGCATTATGGTTAAAAGGCACAAGCTTTTTTTGAATTAGTCAGAAGTAACTTTGAATCTGTGCTTGGCCACTTTATAGTATATAACCTTGGATGTGTAATTTAAACCCTATTTCCCAGTCCTCATCCATAAAGTTGTAAAAATAATAAGATGTTATAAAAGTAAATATAATTTGTGTAAATTGCTTGGCACTCTGCCTGGCTTGGGTAGTGTATCAAGTGAATGGTTTGGGGGGATGTTTTGGGTTTTTTCTGTTTGTTTGTTGTTTTTTTTTTTCTTTTGAGCTCTCATCTGATTCTGGAAGTATATGTTACATGTTAACATTTGTACTGTTGAGTTGAATCTGTAGTGAACCTAGGTCATATGCATAAAGTTTTCTTCTCAGGTATATCCCTGTTTGCCATTTAATGTAGCTCTTCACCTTGAATAAAATGGGGAAAATTTCAAGTTAAAGGAGAAGTCTAACCTACTGAGCTTAAGGTTTTCTTATACATTAAGCTCTATAGGCCCAGTGTCTTCAACTGTCCTGTCACACACAATAACCACTAGTCATGTAATATTTAAATTAACTAAAAGTAAATAAAGTATAAAATTCAGTTTGTAGTTGTGCTAGCCACCATTTCAAGTGATCCTTGGTCATGTGTGGCTAGTGGCTGCCATACTGTATAGCATAGATAAGAACATTTCCAGCTTGGCAGGAAGTTCTGCTGGAAAGCTCTGGTCTAGAACCTGCAATCGCTAAAATGTGGGACCTGTACATACGTGCTTATATGTATACACAGATGATAAAAGAAAGAAAATAAATAAGAAAAAAATTATAAAATTAATAATATAAGTGAACATGTCTACTAAATATCTAAATATATTATTAAGTAAGCTATTAATGTTTAAATTTAGTATTTATAAAAATTGGGACACATTTCATGAAGTATACTATTAGGTTATAAATATGAAGGGGTTTTATTTTTCTGATCACTACTACTAATTCTGTTAATTAATCCAGTTCTCCAACTCTTTGGCCACTTTTGGCTATTAGGACAGCCTCTTTCCAGTTCCTGAAACTCAGCCCAATTCATTTTAAAGCCTCAATCTCATTTTGATTCAAAGCCCGCTCCCCTTCCTCCCCAGCTCCCAGAAAATGCTGATAAAAGTGCCATGAAGAATAGGAAAATGTGACAGACTAGACTTCAGGATGGCAGGCAAGGTGGAGAAGCAGTTTAACCTATGGTGGTCAGGGGTGAGCTTCTTTGAAGAGCTGAGATTTGAGCCAAGGCCAGAATTATGAGAATAAGTAAGCCCTCTACTTCCTAGGGCTTCCCTGGTGGCCCCGATGATACGGAGCCGCCTGCAGTGCAGGAGACCTGAGTTCGATCCCTGGGTTGAGAAGATCCCTTGGAGGAGGGCATGGCAGCCCACTCCAGTATTCTTAGCTGGAGAATCCCCACGACAGAGGAGCCTGGCGGGCTACAAGTCCATAGGGTCGCCAAGAGGTGGACACCTCTGAGCAACTAAGCACAGTACTCTCCTAGGAAGAGTTCACAGAGTGAGAGAATAAAAAGTGCATTAAAGTACACCAGCACATAATCCCAGTACTCTGATGTTTTTCTTAACACTTATTAAAATCTGGAATTACGTTGTCCATTGATTTGTTTACATGTTTATTTTCTGTCAACCCTTATTGTTCCTTCCTCTCCTGTAATGGAATTACCATGAAGAAAAGGCCTTTTTCTGTCTTGCTCATTACTATATCGACTGCAGCTAGCATATTGCCGGACATGTATGACATGAGGTGATCAATAAATGTTTCTTGATAGAAATATTACTATAGTTCTCATAAACGTTTATACAAATATGCATACGTACATATAAGGGGAAGAGTCCTGTGTGCAGCAGAAAGGGAAATAAATACACACACACTGTTCATCCATAATTAGAACATTTCTTTCTTTGAGAGAAGCCTTAAGCAGCTTTGTTCTGTAAATTTCTTGTGACCCTTAATTATGTCTAATACTAGATTCAGAAAGTCTTTCCTGACTGCCTCAGCACTACCATAAGCAAAACAAACAAAATTAGGTATATCAGTCAGGAATTTGTCAGCTTCAGACAAGAGAAATCCAGTTCATACTGGCTTAAGAAAAGAGAGATTATTTCCTTAAAAATGAAGAAGTATAGGGATTGATAGGGTGATCCGGGCAATACCGGGTTTCAAGAATTTAGTCAGCATCACAAGCAATGTGTCTTTATTCCTAAGCTCTGCTTTTCTCTGTGTTTGAGTCTCTCTTAGGCAGGCTGTCCCCAAGGATTTGGAAAGATGGCCACCAGCAACTCCAGCTTATATTCTACCAGCTTAAAATTTTCGGAAAGAGAGAGTTCCAGCAAAGCCCCATTTCAGCAAAATTATGTTTTAATCGAATAAGTCTGAATAAATCACTGAGGCCAGGGAATGGCTGGACTATTGCGTGCCTTCACACGCTGGAGGAAATGTAGCAGCCTGTCTCAGATCACATGGATTGAGACGAGGGGGAGATGTTGCTCCGCCAAATGAAAGCCACAGATGTCTACAACACTGGACTGTGTGCCTTTCCCGAATCACTTCCATGGCACTGTACTGGAATGCTGATTTGTAATTGGCTGTGTATTATAAGCGCTGTATAAGCAGGCCTGTGTCTTATTCATGGTTACACCTCCAGGGTTATTCAGAAGATCTTGCACATAGAAGCCTATCAGTAATGAGTAAATATTCCCTAACCCTCCTTCTTCTTCATCTTCCTGGTTTCAGAGATGAAACTAGGCCCTGAAGAAAGTACACTATGCTTCACAAAGGGAGTTTAACAGATAATTTGTGACGTGAACACTAAGGGCAGTAATAGGTGACGGTCTTTATTGTTGCCCACAACCCTAAAGGTCAGAAGGATGTGCACTTAACATTAAAACCTACTAAGCCTCCTTTTGCCTTTTCCCCATTTTCTCTAAATCTTTGTTATTTCTCAAACGTATACTTCTTCCCATCTCTTGGTGTACCTGTTCCTATCTGACTCTGCTTTTTTTCTGTGCGGAGTTCCCTTTCTTTCTCTGCAAAAATTATGTATTCATGTGGCTTCTCTCTCTCCTTCAGTTTTTTCTTTTTCTTATTTTTCACTTTCTCCTCTTTTCCTTCACTATTCATAATATAGAAATGAAATTTTTATGTTATTTATTGTGCATATATCTATTATTCTTAATTTTCAAAGCTAGTAAATAAAATAATTTAAATTCCCCTCTCTAAAAACAGGTGTTCCTTGTGGGTTAGTGACTGCCTAAAGGAAATAGATACCTTGTAAGATAGAAAACACTGTTCTGTAAAGCAAAACAAACTAAAAAAATAAAAATTAATTAAAAAAAAAAGAAAACACTGTTCTCTCCAGAATTGGTTTTGCAATAAATAATGTGAATTTAATGGAATATTTCTAGAACATACCTATACACAGAGGAAACTAGTATAAACTTACAGAAGCCTAGTGCTTTAACTGTAAAATCAAATAGATAAAATAGGTTAAGTGAAGAACTATATTTAAGATTTAAAATTTTATTATTTTCTTTATTTCTTCAGAAATTAAAAAGTAGCGTTTTTTATTTTTATTTATACTTTATTTTACTTTCAATACTGTATTGGTTTTGCCATACATTGACATGAATCCGTCTCGGGTGTACATGAGTTCCCAATCCTGAACCCCCCTCCCACCCCGTATCATCTCTCTGGATCATCCCCGTGCACCAGCCCCAAGCATCCTGTATGCTGTTTCGAACATAGACTGGCGATTCGTTTCTTACATAATAGTATACGTGTTTCAATGCCATTCTCCCAAATCATCCCACCCTCTCCCTCTCCCTCAGAGTCCAAAAGTCCGTTCTATACATCTGTGTCTCTTTTGCTGTCTTGCATACAGGGTTATCATTACCGTCTTTCTAAATTCCATATATATGTGTTAGTATACTGTATTGATTTTTTTTTTAATCTTTAACAGTGAAATTCCTAAGGACTGCTTGAAGACCATTCTTTTGGAGTTAGAATGTCACTTCACATGGAATTTACTTAAGGAAGACATTGATCTGTTTGATGTAGAAGATACTATTGGGCAACAGCTTGAATTTCTTACCACAAAATCCAGACTCACTCTTTACAACCTATTGGCGTATGTGAAACACCTAAAGGGCCAAAATGAAGATGCGCTAAAGTGCTTGAAACAAGCAGAAGAAATTATACAGCGAGAGCACTCAGACAAAGAAGAAGTACGAAGTCTGGTCACTTGGGGAAACTATGCCTGGGTTTATTATTACATGGATCAGCTTAAAGAAGCTCAGAAGTATATAGACAAGATAGGGAACGTCTGCAAGAAATTGTCTAGTCCTTCTAACTACAAGTTGGAGCGTCCAGAGATTGACTGTGAGAAAGGATGGGCACTCTTGAAATTTGGAGGAAAATATTACCAAAAGGCTAAAGCCGCTTTTGAGAAGGCTCTGGAAGCAGAACCAGACAATCCAGAATTTAACATCGGCTATGCCATCACAGTGTATCGGCTGGATGATTCTGACAGAGAAGGGTCTATAAAAAGCTTTTCTCTGGGTCCCCTGAGGAAAGCTGTCACCCTGAACCCAGATAATTCCTACATTAAGGTTTTTCTCGCACTGAAGCTTCAAGATGTGCATGCAGAAGCTGAGGGGGAAAAGTATATTGAAGAAATCCTGGACCAGATATCAGCCCAACCTTATGTCCTTCGTTATGCAGCCAAATTCTATAGGAGAAAAAATTCTTGGGACAAAGCTCTAGAACTTTTGAAAAAGGCCTTGGAGGTGACACCAACCTCTTCTTTCTTGCATCACCAAATGGGACTTTGCTATAGGGCACAAATGATCCAAATCAAGAAGGCCACTCGCAACAGACCTAAAGGAAAGGATAAACTGAAAGTTGATGAGCTGATTACCTCGGCGATATCTCATTTCAAAGCAGCTGTGGAGCGAGACTCTAGTTTGCATTTGCCTACACGGACCTGGCCAACATGTATGCTGAGGGAGGCCAGTATAGCAATGCTGAAGACATTTTCCAGAAAGCTCTTCGTCTGGAGAACATAACTGATGATCACAAACATCAGATCCACTACCACTATGGCCGCTTTCAGGAATTTCACCGTAAATCAGAAAATACTGCCATCCACCATTATTTAGAAGCCTTAAAGGTCAAAGACAGGTCATCTCTGCGTCCCAAACTGACCAGTGCTCTGAAGAAATTGGCTTCTAAGAGACTCGGGTACAATGCTTCAGATGTGCAGAGTTTAAGTGCCCTAGGGTTTGTTTACAAGCTAGAGGGAGAAAAGAGGCAAGCAGCTGAGTACTATGAAAGGGCCCAGAAGATAGATCCAGAAAATGCAGAATTTCTTACTGCTCTCTGTGAGCTTCGACTTTCCATTTAAGTACACACTCTAGGAAATTAGTTCTAAGCTTTTCTCTCCTTTTTGGGTTCTTATATTTTTGTCTATTGCTTTAATCCATTGTTCATTTATACCTAACTTTTATTGAATGGTTACTGTGTACCTCGCATCATACTAAATTCTTTATATACATTATGATGAATCTTTTTTTTTTTTAATTTTCCATTGAGAAACAGCAAAATTTCAGCTGTTGTAGCTTTTAAAAATCATATGGTCATTATGACTTTATATCCTTTATCTGTGCTATTTATAATAATTTCTGATTAAGTTTTGTCAAATTTTCCATATTATTTATGCCTAAGTTCAAGCCTACACAAGCTTTTGACACCTAAGTCATGAGCACTCTTTCAGGAGTGCAAAATTATATCAGTTAAGCAGTTAACTTGTAGCTTGCAAAGATGGAAACTTCCAAGTTACAGATGTTCTGACTTTGATGAGGATATTTAACCACAAGCCTGATAGTTATCTAAAGAATCCTCTTTGTTGGAAGAAAAAAGTTTATAATAAGTTTGTCATCCCTGATGACTTCAATAAAAGGAAGAAAAATTAGAACATGAGAGAAAGATCTTCCCAAATACAGAACTTCAGGGACTCATGAGAAATCCAAAGTATTAACTCCCAGAATGTTCATCAAGTAGCTAGAAATAGTGATGAGAAAAAAACAAGGATGGGAAAATCATTAGTCTCAGTTTTTTCTAGTTGTTTTAACTGGAAGAATAAACCTAATTAGATGGAACTAATTTAATTCCTTCCCCTTAAAATTGCAGTATTTTTAGGGTAAAATCATTGAGATTAAAAAGCAGACCAATTGAAAATTTGGGAGAAATAATAAACAAATGGGTAAAATAGATACCCCTAACCTGTTTCCCTAGATTACCAAGATTTCAGTAATTTAGTTTTGGGTCTGAACTGGGTCATTTCTGGCCTTTGGTTAGCTGTTTTAGTATTCCAGAGTTACTTCTGTGAAGCTTTTCCTTTTGTCTGAAGTTTTCAGATTGACATGTTTTCCTGTAGATCCTCTAGAAACAGTTAAACCCTGTTTTCAGTTTTAATATTCACCTTGAAGGGTCACTGCTTAAGGGCTCTTGTCCCAGAGGACTCTTAAAATTGAGATGTTGCTAGAAGTATGCAGTTACATTTACCACCACAGTATTAGTGGGAAAATGTGCCATATGATTTAATTCTCTGTACCTCCAATGAAGCTCTTAAAATACTGTATATATGTGTGTGTTTTTCACTTTTTCTTACTATGTTTATTTTTTAAATTTCTATTACGGTTTTCATTATTATAAAAGTAATAAATTCTCATTGTAAAATTTCACAAAATGCAGAAGCATAAGAATTTAAAAATAAGAGCACTGCTTTCACCCTACCCCAACTCCATATGCCCAAGGTAAACTGTTAATAATCTGATATGTATCCCTCCAGATATTTTTTCTATGCATATTCAAACATACCTAAATACTTCAGTGTATCTCATAAATTAAATTTTTTAATGTTTGTTTTACTTATGTCCCTGTTGTTTTTGTTTATTTTGCTGTTTTCATTTGTTTATTCAAGAAGGAAGAATAGGCAAGAAATGATTTATGTGTTTCAGTAATTTAGGACTGAAGTCCTAACCTATCAGTAGAAATATTTGGCCTGTTTTGTAGCAAATGTTTTATTTTGCACTGTCAGTTTTCCCATTGAGAATAATACTATGATTAAGGCTGTGTTCCCAAATAGAGACTTCAGTCAATAAAATTACAGTTGTGATATCAAAACAAAGATACAACTATAAACCTATATATTTAAACATTAGACTTTTAGGTCTATTAAGTAACTTTAAAATCCACTAGATACAAAAATTTTGAAATATATAAGAAGCATAACATACTAAGAAAGTGTAAATTCAGTATAAAATCATATGAAAAATACAATTCTATTAAATTAATTAACTTTAAATTTTGTCAATAATTGTGCTTGCCTACTTAAAATTTATAAGTATTTAGAGATACTTTCAGACTCTTACTTTAAAAAAAAGACCTCAAACTTCACCTTTATTAATTAACCATCAAATTTTGAATACTGAATTATCTTCCTAAATGATAATTTCATCTTCAGATAGTCCTTATTCTTTGAAATTTGTTTCTTCCATTTAACAGAAGACGTCTAGCCTGTAGTCTACACATTTTGGTCTATGGGACCTCAGAGATCTAAGCCTTCCTAGAGATGACATTTTGCATTAGTTAAAACTCTTGTTTGCAAGTCAGAAAACAGCTAAAATGACCTAAGCAAAAATGAGAATATAGTGGCCGATGTAATTTAATAGTCCAGGGATAGCACTAATTTCAGATAAATTTGAAGAGACAAATAAATCACCAAATACATAATGGCTATTGTTGGAAGTCAAGTAATGCTGAATAGCCAAAAACCAAATGTCTACTACATATATCTTAAAGTAATTGAAGACTATTGCCATGTGTCCCTGAAACTTCTTTAAGTTAAACATGCAGTTAGTTTTCTTCCACCCACGCTCATAAGACATATTGAAATCTCTTCCTCATCATGGTTTTTGAATTCTCTCCAAATTGTCCTTATCCTTTGTCTGGGTTTAACTTCATACCGAAATGAGGCTTTAGGACTCTGGTAGAATGATCCCTTGTCTCTTTTCTAGGGATTATATGTATATTAATTTAGGCAAAATATCCACTTACTACCTACTTATGTGTAATTTTTTTCCACACACGCCATTTTAAGATATGCCTTTCATATCCTAACCCTGAGCATTTGGTTTTGAAAGTGTTTTATGTTACTTGGTAGCATTCAGCACTTCAATTCAGATGATCCATATCTCTTCAAGAAGTTGTTGAGGAAATGTTTGTGCCTAATATGCTATCCATTGCAAATAACAGAACAGATAATAGAAAACTCGGGTTAAGCCGTCTTTAATAAAAAAACCAGTACATCATGTTTTCGAACAAGGCTTGATCTCAAAACAGTGTTATCAAGACAAAGTCGCAGTCTCTCCTTCTCAGTACTGAGTTATCAAATTTGGCTCCATTCTGAGAAAAATAACTGTGATCCTCATATGGGAGCCACACGCACTCCTGCCTCTATGCAGTGGGAAAGTGTGCATCTCCTCCCACCATCTGAGAATGCCAGGTTTGCTCTGATAGGGCCATCTTGGGTTACATCAGCTCAGTTCAGTTCAGTCGCTCAGTCGTATCCGACTCTTTGCGACCCCATGAATCACAGCACACCAGGCCTCCCTGTCCATCACCAACTCCCAGAGTTCAAACTCATGTCCATCAAGTCGGTGATGCCATCCAGCCATCTCATCCTCTGTCGTCCCCTTGTCCTCCTGCCCCCAATCCCTCCCAGCATCAGGGTCTTTTCCAATGAGTCAACTCTTTGCATGAGGTGGCCAAAGTACTGGAGTTTCAGCTTTAGCATCATTCCTTCCAAAGAAATCCCAGGACTGATCTTCAGAATACACTGGTTGGATCACCTTGCATAACCATTTTCAAATAAGTCATCTTGGCCAAAGAGAAAGAGGCCACGTTTATTAGTTAGGCATGAGACACAGCTGACCCAGAAAGCCAGGAATGAAGAGAAAGTTGACTTCCCTGGAAGCATATGGACTGCAGTGGTAGGGGTGGAAATATCAAGAAAATCAGGATTGGAACACTGACAGCCCAAAATACCAAAAGTACGCAGATTCAAATTGTGCCTTCTTCCCCACTCCATACATTTAGCAAGTAGAGTATTTCAAAAAGGAGCTAGTTGTTCAAACTCTAGTGGATAATGAAGGCCCCAGTAAACTTTTTCTGTTGGGATTTTAGTCTGGTCCTCTTATTCCTCTTTTTCCCTTCAGATCTGTTCTCAGCGTCATGGAAGGCAGCCTGGTAGAGGCAGTGGTGTGTGGAAGGTGAACCTAGGGAAGCAGTTATGCTCACATTATAGTAACTGCCACCAACTGTGATTCAGACGACTTCAAGAAATAGGTAGAATAACTAGAGGCGTTACAGCTTGTGAATGTACCTGAAGTACCAGAGATGACTGTGATGACCGAAATAATGACCTGTCTTCAACAGAGCTGAGCAGCCCCAGAAGCCATCGCCAGGTTATTCACAGCTGCCATGAGGGCTACAGGCCCTGAACCAGACAAGTCCAAATTCAAAGCGACGAGATGATAAAAGTGAGTATGGGATGACTCAGACATCAAAAGACAGATGACCCATGTGGTCAGCTTGTACAAATATATATGTCTGTAATGGTAGAGGCCCATATCAAAATAACTGCTTTGCATGCATTAAAAGGTACTTTAATATGTTACCTTATTTAACTATATCAACACTGCAAATGAATAGAGCAAGCAACTGCTCAGAAGTTAGTTAATTAACAATCAGAATCACACAAGAGGAGGATCTTACCTCTCCACTCCTCTCTCCCACTTTTCTCCCAGGACCACAGCCTCTTGTTCCTCTGCAAAAACTGGATCTGACCTGACCTAATTTATAGTCCACTCTCTCTCCAGTTTATCAGTGCTTTATGAAAGTGAAAGTGTTAGTCGCTCAGTTATGTCCCACTCTTTGCGATCCCATGGACTGCAGCCTGCCAGGTTCCTCTGTCCATGGAATTTTCCAGGCAAGAATACTGGAGTGGGTTCCATTTACTACTCCAGGGAATCTTCCCAACCCAGGATCGAACCCAGGTGTCCTGCATTGCAAGCAGATTCTTTACCGTTTGAGCCACTAGGGAACTCATCAGTGGTTCATAAACACAAACCTAAATTAGAACCACTGGTGAAGTTGTTTAAAAAACCAAATTTCCAGGTCTCATTATAGACCTACTAAACTAGAACCTCCAGGGGTGGGTCCTGTATATTTATAAAGCACCCACATGGTTCTGAGAGTCATTTAGGTAAGGAAACGACTATAACTTCAGTGAGAGGACTTGTCTAAATGTTCCATTTGTAAGTAGAAATCCTAAGGGAAACTATGTGGTAGGTGAGAATTAATAGCAGCACTTGAGTCTTGGTTGTTTTTTCTTTGGCTGTGCGTGCAGGACCTTAATTCCCTAACCAGAGATCAAACCTATGGCCCCCTGCAGTGGAAGTGCAGAGTCTTACCTAAACTTCAGGGAAGTCCCACCAACAGCCCAAGTTTACATACAACTTTTACCCTGGGGAAGCTCTCTAAATAACAAGATAAGGGGAAGTAACAAGGAATAAGCAAGAATAGTGTAGAATCATAGATTTGGGGAAGGTCTTACCTCTCCACTCCTCTCTCCCACTTCTCTCCCAGGACCGTAGCTTCTTGTTCCTCTCCAGTTGTCTTCTTAGCCAAAGTTCTCTGGATCGTTGAGATGTGGTTTCTTTTCTGCCTTAGTTTCCTCTTGTCCTGTGATCAAGCCACACATACCTATCCCAACCCAAACAACTCCAACCCTCTTTGGCAGGGTCTTGCTTCCTAAGATAAATGTGTTCATAAAGCATTTTATTGTACTTCAAGTGAATTAAAAAACATCTAATTACTAGAAACATGGACAGAAGTGCCATGTATGTATTCCGCCATTTGCTCTGCACTTAGGGGTCCTCTATAAGTGATTAACTAGAATCTTCTTCCTAATATCTCCTATCATGATGACCTAAGCAGAGTAAGCAACAGAAAAATGAAGGTGAGATGTGTAGTTTTGGGAAAGCCATATTTCATGGGAACACACAGGTGCCACATGGGTAAACTCTGAAGGACAGGCATGGATTGATGTCTCTTGGATTGAACACCGAAGACACTGAGCACACTGGCCTTTCCTGTCCTTCAGAAAAAGCAGTGCCTGTCTAAGCTGCTTTCAACATCAAAAGGTAAAATGGGCTGAGGGTAAAGAAAGAGAGAGATGAGTACTCCAGAGTTCAGAATGAGTCTATAGGTCAGTTTCCTCCAAACATGTCCCTAACTCACCAACCAGACTAGAGCAAAGCCCTGGGAAGGAGAGAATGCTAGTTTAACCACATTTTAGACTCTGTGGCTGCTGCTAAGTCGCTTCAGTCGTGTCCAACTCTGTGCGACCCCATAGACGGCAGCCCACCAGGCTCCACCGTCCCTGGGATTCTCCAGGCCAAGAACACTGGAGTGGGTTGCCATTTCCTTCTCCAATGCATGAAAGGGAAAAGTGGAAGTGAAGTCGCTCAGTCGTGTCCGACTCTTCGCGACCCCATGGACTGCAGCCCACCAGGCTCCTCCGTCCATGGGATTTTCCAGGCGAGAGTGCTGGAGTGGGGTGCCAGTGCCTTCACGTGAACAGCCATAGCTAACTTGGAGCTACATAGAATCCAGTGTGTACTACCTGCTGTTCTAAGTGCACTGCATGTATTAAACTTATAAAAGGTTCACAAAATCCCTATAGATAAACATTTTTTATTGCCTTTTGCATATGAAGACACTGAAATTTAGAGATATTAAGTAAGCCCAAGGTCACATAGCTAATAAGAGGTAGAAAAAAGATTCAAACCATGGATGTCTGGTTCTAGAATACAATATATGATACAATATTGTCTAGATAGTTCTAAAATTTGGAATGAAGGATGTGAGGAGATAGGACCAATCTTTACAGAAATTTAGGCGAATGCCACAGAGAATGATAGGAAAGACAGACATTCTACAGTCATAGGCCACCCAACACTTTCACAGAGAGTTCCAAACTCCTTGGAAAGATTGTGAAAGGGACAGGGATTAACAATTGCTCTGAAACCACTGGAGAGAATGGCCCAAGAAATCAAGGGACTCAATCGTCTCATGAGTTGGATGTTAAAAATCAGAGATTTAGAATAAATTCCTTGAAAAAGAAAGCAAGCCTTGCCTTGAACCTCCAAGCCATGGACTTTGGAAAGTAGCTCTGAGCCCCTAATTCCACTGATTATTAATTTAGCTTAAGAGACACTTCACCTCCCTTCACATCCTTTCCCTCTTCCATACCATTTTAACTCTAGCAACCTTACCCCAATTTCACCAAAACAAACAACAAACATGAAAACCAAACAAACACTGAAAATGAAAACTGCTTACAGGTCATTTGTATATAAAAACCTTTTATTGACAAAGTTTAGGAGAGAATCTATAACAATAATTCAATATTAGATAATCACTTTTCTAAAGGAAGAGAAAGGAAGAAAGCATAGAAGGAAAGACAGAGATGGGAAAAAGAAGGAAAGAAAGAAAAGAGAGATGGATTGAAGGGAAACAAGAAAGAAGGAAACACCCTCAACCATTTCTTGATAGTTCCACCTCTTGCCCTGATTCTGGGCCTTACCTCCTTCTCTGTCTCTACTGTTCTGAAATAAGAACCAATTCTACTGATTTCTTTAAAAAGAACAATTCGGTTTTCTCTTATCCTCACATACAGACCCACTTATGCATAACCAAATTCAACTTGCTTAGTTCAACAAAAAGTCCTTAATGCTTATATGATACACTCTCCTTTGAAGGCAGTTGTTGCTATAAATAAATAAATAGCAGCCCCTTACAATTTCATAGGAATTACACATTTAAAAATAAATTCAATCACTAAATCCAGCATAACTCATATACAGTAAAACAAGTATGCTTTATGCTTCCAAATTACACAATACACTCCTCTATTCATTTGGTTTCAACATTTTTCAAATTCGACTTCTGGTATGTGTTTGAGACTTTATCTTATACTTTAATCCTTTATCAACTTACATCAAACCATTAAACAATAGTAGGGGACCAAAAATGGGAACCAGGACAGCAATCTGAATTCCCAAAAAAGTCCACAAAGGGCTCAAAACACTTTTTCACATTAAATTTTGCCTATGGCATGCTGCAGTCCATGAGGTTGCAAAGAGTCTGACATGACTGGGCAACTGAATCCCTCGTTAGGTCAATTAAAATCATCACTTATATTAACTTTGATATACTAAATAGGGAAGTGACCTAGGAAATAAGAATATATACAGAAAAATACAACACAGCATCTTTATCCCTATATTTGTATTGATACTTGCAAGAGGAAGAGGATAAATGTGGGATGGCTCGCAAGTAGGAAATGAGGGAGGGAAGAGAAGGAAATAACAAATTTTAATGTTTGTTCTAAGCCTGGTCTTGTCCAGTTAAGCTGTAATTGGAGGCACCACCAACTTTAGGGAAGGGGTCTCAATAATTCCAGCAGATGGCAGTGCAGCGCCGCATAATAGTCATTATAGTTATTTAAAAATAAAATTCACCAAAAAACCTTCTTGAACCTCTGGACCCCTTAAGAAGGAAAAAACATACAAATTATTCCTTTTTAGGGTTGAGAAGTAATTATTAAAGTATAACCCCATCCTCTGAAAATCTCTTTTTAATTTGTGAAGTGAACATGAAAGTGTTAGTTACTCAGTCCTGTCAGACTCTTTGTGACCCCATGGACTGTATCCTGCCAGGCCCCTCTGTCCATTGGATTCTCCAGGCAAGAATACTGGAGTAAGTAGCCATTCCCTTCTCCAGGGGATCTTCCTGAATCCAGGGATCGAACCTGGGTCTCCTGCATTGCAGGCAGATTCCTTACTATCTGAGCCACCAGGAAGTTTTTAATTTAGAGACAGCAAATGCAACCCCAAATCCCAGCAGTCCTCAAAGTTCCAGACACCTCTATAGATCCCATCATCAAGATATTTATTACTGTCAGCTTATGCATGGTTTCACATTGGCCTCAGGAATTGGCTTCCCTTGTGGCTCAGCTGGTAAAGAATCCCCTGCAATGCTGGAGACCTGGGTTTGATCCCTGGGTTGGGAAGATCCCCTGGAGAGAGGAAAGGCTATCCACTCCAGTATTCTGGCCTGGAGAATTCCATGTCACAAAGAGTAGGACACAACTGAGCTACTTTCACTTTTAGGAATCAACTAGAGCCCCAGGTAGCTGCATAAAGCAGCTTCCTCACATCCTTTCCCTTTACTCCCCAGCTTCTTCCCCTGAAAACAGAAGAGGCTGTTTCCAACCCACTCAGTTCTGTACCAGAGTTCCTCAGAATCATCTCAAATTTCTTTGGCTCTTCATGAATTCTTCCTCTCCTAACCTCCAGCGTAGGCAGTGCCCTTAGCCCCAGGTCAGCACTGAAAACCTCTTGTGGTTGTTCTCACCTGTGTTCGTTTCAATTTACCAATTAGTCGGTACTCCTGAGACCACTGGACAGGGGAGTACGTGTGTTTTGAATTCCCTGCTATATATAACATGGCGCCAGAGTCCAAGGAGGTGCTTAATAAATAGTTACGGTTGATTAACTCCTCTCACCAACTCTTTAAAGAGTTTGTCACATGCCGTCTGATTTTCAGTCACACCAGCTGAGTTAGAAGCCAGCCATTAGAGCGGGTTAAGACTCTAGTGGGGAACTTCTGCTACTGGCCAAATCCTGGTGCAAGGTTTTCGTGTCAAGTAAAAGCAGCTCGTTTGGTCCCTGTAACTGAAACCCCATCTTTTCACACTTGAGGCACATGTGCTCCACTTTTCCCCAACTTTCTAGGGTTTCCTTGCATGGGCAGTGCCCCACGCCTGGGCCTGGCCCTGGGCTTAATTTGAGCACAACACAGTTATTTAATTAAACTAGTCTCAGTTCAACATAGTCGTATCATTTTTACATTCAGGCCTCAATCTAAGTTTTATTTAGTGTATTTCTACCAGCTCTTCTCTTTGCCACTTTTATTCCCTTCCCCAAACCTGCCCCATGATACGCAATGCTCTGGAGGTCCTGCTTCTTATATAGGACACTTCTCATCAGGTGCCTATTTTGGCCCTCTGAATTGGGAACATCCAACGTATCCTACCTTGGGGCTTCCCTGGTGGCTCCGATGCTAAAGAATTTGCTGCAGTGTGGGAGATCCGGGTTTGATCCCTGGATCAGGAAGATTCCCTGGAGAAGGGAATGGCAACCCACTCTAGTATTTTTGCCTGGAGAATCCCACAGACAGAGAAGCCTAGTAGGCTACAGTCGATGGGGTTGCAAAGAGTAGGACACCACTGAGCCACTAACACTGTACCGTCAGCATACTCTATGCATTCCGAGTGCGAAACTTCAAGCACACCTGACCTTCACTAGCCCCACCCTTGCTGCATTATAATTCTCTGTAGTAGCTGCTTCCTTTGTTCTTCTTTGCTTGTCCATTTGTTGTTTTCATTCATTCATTCGCCAAGTATTTATTGAGTGACTATGGATTAGGCAGTGGACTCTGGCAAGTCACTCAGTATGATCTCTAGCCTCAGAAAGCTTGCGATTTCGTAGAGATGCCATTTAAAAATCAACACACAAATGAATACGAAATTATAATTAAAATATGTTCTCTGGTGCGAAACAGCAGGGTGCTGTGAGAGCGTGTCGAGCGGGTGGTGACAGTGTGACAGGTGATTGGTGTGCGTGTGTGCTCAGTGTGTCCCACACTTTGGGGACCCCATGGACTGTAGACCACTAGGCTCCTTTGCCCTTGGGATTCTCCCGGCGATACTGGAGTGGGTTGCCATTTCCTACTCCAGGGACTCTTCCGGCCCTGGGATTGAACCCACGTCTCTTGTGTCTCCTGCAAC
>SJXQ01000457.1:0-68764 GCA_006408695.1 Aepyceros melampus | reverse complement strand
TTTAGACGGAGGCAACAGTTCAGGGTAGGGAAGTGACATTTATATTGAGGCCCAAAGGGTGAGATGTGAATATCCTGAGGGATCGACATATGCAAAACGACCTTGGAAACAGAACAGGGCACCGCAGAGCGGTGAGAACAGGTAGCCCAGCAGGAGGTTTGGCAGTGAGGCAGAGGCTCCCCAGGCAGGACACCAGGGCCACATTCCAGTGCGTAACGTCGCTGATTCCGAACAGGCTTGCCCTGGGACTTCCCTGGCAGGCTAGTGGTTAAGATACCATGCTTCAAAGGCAGGGGGGTGTGTTCGACCCCTGGATGGGGAACAAAGATACCACATGCCATGTGGTGTGGCCAAAAAATTGAAGGAAAAAAAAAAAGGCTTTCCCCCTCCCTGCTTGACCTTTAGAAACTTGAGTCAGATGTCCAAATTCTTCCGCCTCGGTGTTTCCCACCTGATTCACACTCAGACTCTGCTTAGGGCCCTGTCGAAAAAACAGGGACTGAGAACATGTCTTCACTTTTCCTAGGGTTGGGACCATTAACTCATCCATCATTTCAAGTGCCAGGGGAGAAAGACCTAACCTGCCATCACAGGAGCAACAGCTTTATGGGAAAACTTTAAAAGGGCTGCACTTTAAAATGCTAATTTTAATGCCTTTTAATGTCAATGCATTTTCAATGCATTACTTTGCCAACAAAGGTCCGGCTAGTTAAAGCGATGGTTTTTCTAGTAGTCAGTTATGGATGTGAGAGTTGGACTGTTAAGGAAGCTGAGCACCAAAGAATTGATGCTTTTGAACTGTGATGTTGGAGAAGACTCCTGAGAGTCCCTTGGACTGCAAGGAGATCCAACAAGTCCATTCTAAAGGAGATCTGTCCTGGGTGTTCTTTGGAAGGACTGATGCTGAAGCTGAAACTCCAATACTTTGGCCACTTGATGGGAAGAATTGACTCATTGGAAAAGACCCTGATGCTGGGAAAGATTGAAGGCAGGAGGAGAAGGGGACGACAGAAGAAAATATATTGGATGGCATCACCGACTTGATGGCCATGAGGCTGAGCGAGCTCTGAGAGTTGGTGATGGACAGGGAGGCCTGGCATGCCCTGGCCATGTCCATGGAGTCACAGAGTCGGAAATGACTGAGCGACTGAACTCAACTGAACTGAATGTCAATGCAAATCTTCAGTGGAACATATATTAACTCCTCAAAAATAGGGAATTCCCTGGCAGTCCAGTAGTTAGGACTCCATGCTTTCATTACCAAGTGCCTGAGTTCAATTCCTGGTTGTGGAACCTACAAGCCTCACCACGTGGCCAAAAAACATTTTTAAGGAAAGTATAAAAGTGTTTGTATTTAATTTTAGACCAATCTTAGAGCCTGGATCCCTCAAAGAGGCCTCTGACACTTAAATAATTAATAGTAATAATGCAAGTTAATAGTGATCACTCTTTTCCAGAATTCAGAAGCACTTTTCACTTATTTGACACTTCCTTAAGCTTGGTGGTGCTAGTGGTAAAGAACTGCCTGCCAAGGCAGGAGATGTAAGAGATTCAGATTCAGTCCCTGGGGAGTGAAGATCCCTGGAGGAGGGCATGGCTACCCACCCCAGTACTCTTGCCTGGAGGATCCCATGGACAGAGGAGCCTGGCAGGCTACAGCCCCTAGTATTGCTAAGAGTCAGACAGGACTGAAGCGACTTAGCACATAGGCACACAAGCTTCAGGTAGATAGATCACACGGGGGCTAGGAAAGGAAGAGTTTTAGCCTGCAATTCAGACACCTGAAGGAAGTCCACAGCAAGAAAGGGGTCCCCATCAGCCTTGCAGGTAATGATGTGGCCCTTTAATATGTGACACTGACCACCCGTACCCTCGACTAGCATGAACAAATTGTTCTTGCCAAATTTAGTTATTCCTTGACAACTGAAGGAAGACATGTCCTGTCAACATTATCTCAAATGGCTTCATCAGGAGTGGAGGCCAAGAGGTAAAGAACTGTAGATGCTGGAACAATGGGTACTTCAAGTACATTGTACTTTTCTTCTGGTTTTGTCTACGTTCGGAAAGTTTCATTATTAGTAAAATGCTTTAAACGTTTCTTTTTATGTCATTATTTATTATTTTCCTCACTGCTCCCACCAAATGTTTCTCTGTGCTAATGGGACAAAACTCCAGTTATCTCTTACTGGGAGCTGCTCTGGCAACAGGTATAAAAATGCATGGTTTGGCAGGGTTTAAAAAGACTCACAGCTTTGAAGTATAAGAAGAGAAACTCGGGTATTTATCTTGAATTCACACTATTTCACATCAATAAGCAATTTCTGCATTAGATCTATTGGGCCCAGGAAGGTGAGTGCCAGATGTCACCATCTTCATCATCACGGAGCAATGGGATTTCGGAAGGAACGCACTTCCTGACTGAGTAAGCACGACTTTGTTCATGCACAGCGTGCTCCCCAACCTTTTCCATCTGCCCCCACACGCAAATGCTCCCAAAGAGGAGTCTGGATCAACAGACAGCAAATTAAACCACTAAGCCTGAAGTAGTAGTCTTAATAGAACCACACTCTTAGGAAGTCTTGGAAGTTTTCAGTCCAGGGTCTTCTCATCTATACTCACTGGAAGACTGACGCATAATCTAAAGGATTTTATCTGCCCAACTGCTGCTGCTGCTGCTGCTGCTAAGTCGCTTCAGTCGTGTCCGACTCTGTGTGACCCCATAGACGGCAGCCCACCAGGCTCCCCCGTCCCTGGGATTCTCCAGGCAAGAACACTGGAGTGGGCTGCCATTTCCTTCTCAATGTATGAAAGTGAAAAGTGAAAGTGAAGTCGCTCCGTCGTGTCCGACTCTTGGCCACCCCACGGACTGCAGCCCACCAGGCTCCTCCGTCCATGGGATTTTCCAGGCAAGAGTACTGGGGTGGGGTGCCATTGCCTTCTCCTATCTGCCCAAAGAAGGGCTTATTTCCAAATTGTGCAGTGACTACTATGTCAGAAGTCATGGGACCTGATGCCTCAGGTTCCATGTTTATGAAAGGGTGAAAAGATAGGTTATTATGGGGATTAGTAAGACATTGCATAGGAAGCACTTAACACAGCAGCTAACACATTGAAGTACTCAATAAATGGTTTTGGCTTTTGTAAATTATTTCATTACTTACAACATCTTTATATGCCAGTGACATCTTGGCTTGACCCCAGACAGACCCACTCATAATCCAATTCAAACCTCTCGTGCAGGGGAAAAATGTTTTCCAAACATGACTATAAACTCATTTTATTATGCTTTTGAAATAAGAAAATATTATCATAAATATCTGATCTATTAGTGAAGTCACAATCTGGAAAATAAAAGTCAAACGGTACAGTGTATCTACAGAAGTTACATATTTCTTTTGCTTTTTTTAACTCAATTTCAAAGTAGAACTTTCAGGGATATAAAGAAATATTTACGATGCAAAATCATCCCACCACAATTTTGTTCTTGATTCCACAAGGCAAACACATCATTCTCATGAATCCCTCCATTTAAAAATAAACAGTATAGGCACATGGAACATAACACTAAAATTTTGCACAGGTGACGATGGTAACCTCTAAAATCTACATTTTCCTTACTGGTTTTCTAAAAATGCTGCTCCAAAAAGAAAAATAAAATACAAAATGTATGCATGTATAAAGTCAGAATATCCCAAATATTTTATACAAATTTTTAAAAGCTCTGATCTCTATGCTCATTTTTCATGAATATTTATAATACTTTAGAGAAATTACATTGCAGAACAAGATAAACATAATTTTACTGGGACCATCATAGGAAAAAACATGTATAAGAATATTTATAACTCTTCATATTTCAAACAATCTTTAGGTTTGAAGATTTAAGAAATGACATTTAGTATAAAGTGTTATTCCAAACACATACAACTTCATTTTAACTTTGACTGTTTACAGATAATTTCCAAACACTGCTTTTAAATGACAAAGAAAGTGGTTTCACAATTAAATCTTCAAACTAAGGATAAAAATAACAGGAAACATTCCAATTTCTCTTTGGAAAACATCTACGAGATACTAGCTTTCTGCCACAAATCAAGTCAGCATTTCATTCTGAAAGCACTGTATTAATATATGTAATTTTTTAAATAATCCAGTTATAGGCAAAGACTCATGCTGAATATACTTTAGTTAACCTGGGTGCCCCTCATGGCTGTGTTTTTTCTTTCAGTACCTGTGTCTAGGCATTTGTGAGACCTCTCTGGGGACAGTGGATTGAATAACCTTCAGGGTCAAAATATTTCCTTGAGGTTCAGACTTAATTTTTTTTGGGCCATGGGGCTCAGCATGTAGGATTGAGTTCCCCAACCAAGGATCAAACCTGAGGCCCCTGAATTGGAAGCGTAGAGTCTTAACTACTGCACCTCCAGGGAAGTCCCCAGATTTAAAATTTTTAATTAATTAAAATCTCCTTTCAAATGTATAACTTGCCCCTATTTACAAGTGCAGCATGATTTGGGATTCAGGATTATAGTTCAGAGGACTTAAAATGGTTAGGGATAGGCTGGGGGTCTGATCTCTCTCTTATCTCCCCATGCCCTCCCCTCTTCAATCTGAAGACCCAAACCTTAGGGAGATAGGGTACTTGGAAATGAGAGAACTATTCTAATCCAGTGACTTAAGGTGTGTGAAAGAGTTCTATGAACTATAAAACAACCCACCACTAGCCTTCTTAACTTTGTCCTTCCTTTCTCCTGACCAAAGCTATAATTTGTGAGAAGGCGATAGTGCTGAGGTTAACTCCCACAGCCTTGTCATTCAGCTGAAAAGGTCCATCAAGTTCCTAATGATTATCTATAGAGATGAAGAGCAGTGGACGCTGGAACAATAATTGACACAGGGAGAAAGGAATCTCACTTTCAGAACATCTCTAGAATAATATTTTTCAGGCAAAACTCTCACCTTGTTTTGGATAATGATGAAGTTAAATGTCTGATCTGAAAAGAAAACTCTCACCAGAGACCTGCTGATTCAAGAATTCAATTCCTGCCCAGCTGGAATGCTGCCAACATTTCCCCATTCCTAACAGGGAAGTCTACAGTTTAAAACAGTGTTTACTTCTGAAGAAAAAAAGGGAAATGTTAGTGTTAACATTTCTGGTGAGATTTAGGAATCACCCACGTGACTTTGTGTGTTCTATCAACTTAAAGTATCATAGGTGATAGCAACAGAGGCGAGCGCCTGGCGGGAGGAAATGAGCTTTCAGGGGTGGTGGAAGGTGAGGATGCTAAACCTTCTTCCTGGTGGAGCTTCTCATTAGGATGTGAAACAGAGGGCTTAAAGAATAGATTCTTCAAAAGGCAGTGATTAAAATGGGATGCCCCCTTTTCCAAACAGCATAAAGAAACCTACATGTCAATGCTTCTGGCTTACCTTCTAACGGAAGAAGGAAGGTGGAGGGACAGAGAGTTTGAAACAAAGCTGTTCCACTGTTACCTGCTTTAGTCATTCGTTGAAATTACCCCTGTTTACAGGAAATTATATCAGTTGTGTCCTAACATTCTCCATGGTGTGATGCTGTTTGAGTTCAACTGTGAATCCCAAATGGGGAAACTCTCCGCCGGTCCAGTTTGCTTTGCTATTCGCTACTTCCCACCCCCCTACAAACATATTGATAAAACAATACATTTCCTTGGAAGGCAATGCTTCTGCCAAAATAAAGTCCTTCAGAAACATATACAATCCAGTGTCCCACCTCTCTCAGCCCTGAAGGTTCCTAGGCTCAAGGCCACTGGTCATGTGGGGCTGGAACCAAGCATTGCTAGAGCCACAGACTCCCCATCTTTCTGATCTAATTCTCTTGCTACAGAATAAGCCACCGAGCCATTGGTCCATAGCTGCATCTTAGGATCTGATTCTTTGGCAAGGAAGCGCAGCTGGGTTTTTTTCTTCTTTACAACTTTAGCAAAGCCAAGCAACAAAGAACTAAATATCATCGAGAATCCACAGAGAAGGAATGCTGCAGTGTAGCTGCCAGTCGTATCTACAAGCCATCCTGTAACAAGCAACAGCAAAATGATATTGTTGAGTTGAAACTGTGACTATTTACTCACTCAAATCTAATAATTTGTGAGGTAATAACAACAGATTGTTAGCACCACCACTATCATTTTGACACAAAAAGTAGATCTAAAAGTATTTTGCAACAACTGAAAAATGCCTTCTATTTTCTAGGGAAACTTCTAAAATAGATTGTTGTTATTATGTAAAGTGTTTGGAAGTACCACATTCTATACTAAGAATAATATTATTCTTAATACACAATAAATATTAGTTATTATTAATTCCATGAAATATGGTAGCAAAGATAAAAACATCATTCAAATTACAGAGATTAGGATTATCTCTTTATATAGAGTGTGAAGAGAATATAATTGTACAGAATCCTAGCAGTAATGTTCCCAGCACCCATATACTGTCTATCTTGAGTAATAGAACATGCTCCCAGATAAAGCAGAATCCAAATTTCCTATTAGATCCAGGCATTTGGGGGCTTCCCTTGTGGCTCAGAGGTTAAAGCGTCTGCCTGCAACGTGGGAGACCTGGGTTTGATCCCTGGGTTGGGAAGATCCCCTGGAGAAGGAAATGGCAACCCACTCCAATATTCTTGCCTGGAGAATCCCATGGATGGAGGAGCCTGGTAGGCTGCAGTCCACAGGGTTGCAAAGAGTTGGACACGACTGAGTGACTTCACTTTCACTTTCACTTTCCAGACATTTTACCCTATCCAGTTTGAAAATCAGATCTTTGGGCCATGTTAAAGTTTCAAATGGAAATTTCAGGAAGCATAATTCTGTAATCACAACTTTTAAGAATTTATCTGTTGTTGCAACAAATTAACCACAATATCGACTCCTGCTCTAAATTTTGAGGAGAACCAGAGTATATGATATGCAAAATATAAGTCCCAATAATCAGGGACTCAATGGGGTAAAATTAGACATTGGCAGGAAATTATTTTGTAATTAAAAAGGTTTTTAAAGTTCCTCCAAACTTCACTTATGTGCCAAGAAAATCCACCACAGAAGTATACGACTTCTGCTCTCATCTACTTCAACAATTAGCCAAAAATAGTATGCAAAAATTATTAGAAGCCCATAAAGTTTCCTACAATCCAAAGTGAAAGTGAAGGTTGCTCAGTCATGTCCAACTCTTTGTGACCCCATGGACTATACAGTCCATGGAATTCTCCAGGCCAGAATACTGGAGTGGGTAGCTTATTCCTTCTCCAGCGGATCTTCCTGACTCAGGAATTGAACCGGGGTCTCCTGCATTGCAGGTGGATTCTTTACCAACTGAGCTATGAGGGAAGCCTACAGTCTAAACTGTTACTCTCAAGTATTTTAGTTATGTGATTTACTTGTGCATTTCTTTAGCAGCAAACAAGAGACTGAGTCAAGACCTGTCATCTTAAAAGCCACTAAATAAGAGAAGCATTACAACAGGAACTCACACACGAATCCTCTGATACCTAGCAATGAGTATACTATCTGATGTGCCAAATGCTGGAGAAGACTCTTGTGAATCCCTTGGACTGCAAGGAGATCCAATCAGTCAATCCTAAAGGAAATCAGTCCTGAATATTCATTGGAAGAACTGATGCTGGAGCTGAAGCTCCAATACTTTAGCCACCTGATGCACTGACTCACTGGAAAAGACCCTGATGCTGGGAAAGATTGAAGGCAGGAGGATAAGGGGGTGACAGAGCACAGGTGGTTGGATGGCATCACCGACGCAATGGACATGAGTTTGAGTAGGCTCTGGGAGTTGGTGATGGACAGGGAAGCCTGGCGTGCTGCAGTCCATGGGGTCTCAAAGAGTCGGACATGACTGAGCGACTGAACTGAACTGATGCCAAATGAAGGCCATGGTTTGACAAAAGGATCCAGGAATCCTCATTTATGTTCCATGACTGTTTAACAGAATCACAGTGTTCCTAAAGGTTGGTAAATGCAAAAACTGGCTATGGAGGGAGGATGTGAGATCATATTGGGGCTATTTTCTAAAACTGAACCACTAAACATATCATCCTATATCATGGAGTTTAAACTGACCAGGAATTTTTATCTGTAGCCATCAAGCAGTCACAATTTCCCCTGGTTTGACACTTTAGCAATTGTGGGTTTGGAAATAACTTGAACTGTTATCTATTTACAACAGTTGCTAAAGCATAAATCCTGCCTTCTTCAAAATATCCCCTTCTTTCCCTCTAGGCAAATGTTTACTTCATTTCTCTTTCGCCTGTCTTCAGAGACCTTCTTCACTCTCAGTTTTGATCTAGGCAGGTAATAATCTGGACCAATCACTCTCATGCTTTAGTGTACAGGAGGATCACAAGAAAACTGCTTGAGAATGTAGGTTCCTGGAACTCACCCCCAAAGATCCAAATCACAGATGGAGGGTCATGGAATCTGCAGGCTAACAAGGGTCCCAGGGGATTCTGTTGCGGTGATCTCAAGACCTCATTCTGAGACACACTGGTCTAGACTACACACCCCAAGAAGACGGAATGGGTTCTTACCTGTTTGCTGATACATCAACAGCACCAGACACAGTGCTGATGTACACAGCAATAAATATCTGTTGAATTACTTGTTTAAGGCATGCAATACATATTTCTTGAATTATCTAATACACTCAATGAATATTTGTGGAATTACTTCATCACGTTTTTAACGTCTTATCATTTTACAAAACATTCTAGATGGTTTATCTTGAGTCTCAAATCTATGTATCCAAATCTGGCCTCCCTCTAATGCTCGGATTTCATCCTTAAATACCTTATTGGGTATTTCAGATATCTGAGTGTGTCTAAACATTACATTTATTATTTTCTGGCAAAGCTACTCCCTTCAGCTTCTTTATTTCAAGTGTGCCATCATCTCCTGATATGTTGGACTTTTTCCCTCCTTCATATCCCCACATGCTAAAATCAGTTGATTTCCCCCCTAAATTTCCTCCTTTGACCCCAGAGTTCATTCTCATTTCTGCTGCAGAAGCCATAGTTCAGGCCTTTATCAGATGGCTCCTGAACTATCAGAAGGAAATTCTAACTGGTTCTCCACTAAAGCATTAGATCATTTTTCTAAAACATTCTTTATTACTCCTTTGCACAAAAGCTGCAATACTTTAGAGACCCATTTCTCTGAAGTATGTAGGGCCCCACCTCCTTTAGCGGGCACTGGAGGCACTCCCCTATGACACCTGTACATTCATATTTCAGCTCACCACCTACCTCATCATTCTACCTCTACTGGAATCCTGTATGCCTGCCAGCCTTCCCTCTGAATGCACCCAACTTATATTTAAGTCTGAACAGCTGTTTCATTCCATTGCTCCCATCGTTTGTGTGGAACAGAATCAAGATCCTAATTTGAGACTTTTTTTTCCCCAAGTACACTAAGGTCCTCCATTAGTTGGAAGAAGATTATAGAACAAGGAAGTAGGTGAGACCATGGTATTTTGGTGGCTCGGCCATTCCTTTCTCTTTCATTCTTCCCAACTTACTTCCACTTCTCATAGTATGTTGTGTGAGTTCACTGTTTTTACATCGAAATGACAAAGAGAAGAGGTGACTGGGGTCGGGGAGTTTCCTCTGGAAACTTACCTGCGATGGGTGGGCTCACCAAGTACGGCACCGCATGCAGGAAGTACACCACGCCGAGTGCTGATGACAGAGAGGTGGTCCCCACAATTTCTGCGGTCACTACTGGGATCAAAGTCACGTAGGCACCATCGAAGTAGCCAAAAGTACAAGCGAAAGGCACGAGCAGGGGAAGGCTTTGAAGCATTGGGAGGCAGAGATAGCAGAGCCCATCCAGCCCGATGGCAAAGAGGTAGCAAACATACTGGTAGTTCTTCAGACACCTGTGGATGTGAAGACCAAGAATGAGTGCAGGATACACAGCTTCTATCAAAGAGCTCTAGAATCCTGGCCATGTAGCAGTAAGCACTTTATTTATAGAGATGGCCTCCCCATTGTGTGCTTTCTACGTTGTCTTCCCATCTTTCTTTTGGTATATGCTAACGCAAGAATGCATCTTCCCAGGAAGCATTATGGTAAAAAATAACCCAGTCACTAAAATTAGAAAGATAGACGTTTGAATCCAGTTCTCCCATCTACTAACTGCCTAACTCTAACCTCAATTCCTTTAGCTATAAAAGAGATGTTATCTATCTCAGAGTTAATCAAGGAAATTTGTGAAATAACACATACAGTGTCAGGAGACTAATATTTTCTACAAGTCTACCATATTAGATGCTTTCAGATATGTCATCCATTAGTCTCCAGTTCTTCATATATGTTCAATAACCCAAGGGGGTATACAAAGAGGAAGCCATGACATGAAGAAAGGAAAATGATTTGCCAGAGATTATGCTGGTCATGTATTAGGACTAAGTCTTACTTCAAGATCTCCCCAGTGGTACATCCATGAATATTTTCCCTTTGTAGATCCAAACCCATCTATGATAGTAATTATTACAAAGACTCTGTATTATATCAGCATCAGCAATTTACACTTTATAAATTATGTAAGAAAAGCAATTTATGCTTTTCTGCTTGTAATCTCATTTGAGCCTCACAAAATGCTATCAAGTCCTTAGGCAAATATTGAACTGGTCCATTTTACAGATGAAGACCCATGAGGATCTGAGAGTTGGGTGATTTTCTCTGTCTCAGGGATAATGTGGGGCAGAGCCAGGACAAGAACTTGGGTCTTTTATATCTTAGACTAGAAATCCCTCTTACAGATCTGTATCAGACTGCTTCTGGTTGGGTTATTCGATTGTAAAGAAAGATACCCTTTGCTCTTCCCCACATTCCTTAGCTATTCAAAGTGTGGCTTTTATATTTAATCCTAAATATTGTATTCATGATACTGGCGAATGGCAGCTGGATCCTGATTACTTCCCAAAGACATAACAGCTAAGAAGCCACATGCTGATAAATCTCCCAGGTCATAGCTCAAGTGTGAAAAGTCTATCATTTAGGAGACTATGAATAGTTTGTTCTCTTCAGTCTAGATTAGCATTAGCTGAAGAAACTACTCAGATTTCTTAAAATACTGGTTTCTAAGTCTAAAATTATAATGAAACTATTTGCTTCTTGCACTGTCAAACATAAATATGTAGTGCTATTCTTCCCCACATTCCTTAGCTATTCAAAGTGTGGCTTTTATATTTAATCCTAAATATTGTATTCATGATACTGGCGATTGGCAGCTGGATCCTGATTACTTCCCAAAGACATAACAGCTAAGAAGCCACATGCTGATAAATCTCCCAGGTCATCGCTCAAGTGTGAAAAGTCTATCATTTAGGAGACTATGAATAGTTTGTTCTCTTCAGTCTAGATTAGCATTAGCTGAAGAAACTACTCAGATTTCTTAAAATACTGGTTTCTAAGTCTAAAATTATAATGAAACTATTTGCTTCTTGCACTGTCAAACATAAATATGTAGTGCTACAGATAATGTTATTATTGACCTGGTCCTCCTACCTAGACTGGAGGCTACTCCTCTCTCTCTTGCCAGCCAGTCTCTGGGGTGGTTTGAAAGACACTAAAACCACAGCGACCAGTCAGAAGTTGTTTTACTGGAGGACTGACCTGACTTAGAATGGAATTAAATTTGTTACCAGAACTTGTAACTATCTTTTGCTCCTGCCATTTAGACATACCCATCATTCTAAATGATCCAGATTAGGTGTCAGCAAACTATGGCCAAATTTGGCTCACCAGTTGTTTTTTGGATTGTGAACTTAGAGTGGTTTTTCCATTTTTGAATGACTGGAAAAAAATCGAAAGAACAATAAAATGTTGTGACATGCAAAAACTGTATGAGAAACTAAAATTTTAGTGCCTTTAAATAAAGTCTTATTGGATATGGCCACCCTCTTTCGGTCACATCCTGTCTATGGCTGCTTTTGTGCTACAACAGCAGCGTTGGGTGGTTGGGATCATATGACCTACAAAGTCAATGAGACTTTATCTGTTTAATGTCTATCCCTGTACAAAAAGTTTGCCAATGCCTGACTAGAAGAACCAACAAGGGAGTTGCCTTCAGATATTGAAAACCTGTTACATTATTTAGACCTAGGTATTCTAGAGGGTAAGGTGATAAAGGGATGTTAAAGTCATTCAGTCATGTCTGACTCTTTGCAACCCCATGGACTAGAATTTTCCAGGAGTGGGCAGCCATTCCTTTCTCCAGGGGATCCTCCCAACCCAGGGACTGAACACGGGTCTCCCACGTTGCAGGTAGATTCTTTACCAGCTAAGTCATCAGGGAAGCCCAAGGTGATGACGGGAAACTCAAAGCTTAAAGTTCCTTGTGGGGAAGCAGCGGTGGTTTCACAGATTTTTACCTTCTGTCAGTTAGCCATCCGAACGTGATATTGCCAATGATGTCAATCACCCCAAGAATAGACATAAGAAAAGCAGCTTGCTGATGAGTCACTCCAACACTCAATGCATAAGGCACAAAGTACACAAACAGAGGACTACAGCCATAAGCCATGAACAGAACAGAGATGGCCAACACAACAAAGTCTGACATCAGTAGAAAACTGTATTCCTGCTGCAAAGAGCCACAGAGGCAGGTCTGCACCCATTCTTTAGTCCAAGTCGAACAGGGAGATGCCCGCTTAAAGTCTTGTGTCTGAGTTCTGCAGACATGGTTCTGCTCTGGAGTGGTTTGGTCCTCTTTAAGAGTGATTGGCCGCATCAAGGCACCACAGACACAGAGATTCAAAACGAAGCCCCCAAGGATGAGTAATGCTCCTCTCCAGGAAAACTGTTCAATAAGGAGCTGAACCACAGGAGCCAGGATGAAGATGCCAATGCCACTTCCTGACATGGAGATCCCATAAGCAAGGGCTTTCCGTCTGCTGAAATACTTGCCAACCATGGCAATAGCTGGAGAGTAACAAAGTGCAAATCCAAGACCTGGTGATAAAGAGAAGGCTATGAGTGCTAATGGCATGCCATGAATAGCCACTGAAAGAACATCTCTCAGAATCATACTATTGGGATTTAAGAGAATCTGAACCTCAAGTAAATCCCTTTAAAATTGCTTTCTACATCAAGCTGAAAATGAGTCTCCCTCACCAGCCATCCACAATTTGGAAAGTATAGCATCTGTATGACTTTATTCTTGGGAAGAAAAGCTTTAAGGGACTATGACTTAAGCTAAATAAAATGAAGACTTTAAAAAACTATTATACAAGTGAAATTTGAATTAACTAGAAAATCAGGATAACACTGACCTGAGAAATGTATTCTCACCACAACAATTCTTTTTTTTTAATAAATTAAAGTTAATTTTAGCAAATTAAATGATCTCTAGTTAATTTAAGTATTATTAAACTATTGATAATATTTACATTATTAATAATACTTAAATTATCCAGAGAATTACTTAAACTCTTCACTGCACATGAAGACACAACCCTGGTTATCTGGACCACTTTGGAATTTGTGTTTAAATAGCATATGTGATCCTGTGAAAGTTCCAGAGTAATTTCAAATATTAAGAAATGTGTTAATTTTATCCATGAACATAGCATGTACATATAGCAACCTGAAAATATCCCCAGCAGAAAGTCTCTTCAAGATTTTCCAGTTCTATTTTTTTTAAGTCAAGAAAATCAGAAAGGCTTTAAACCTGGAATTTAAACATCAAGGAAGGAAAAGAACTGCCTGCACCTCCTATTTCCATCTTCGGAGCAGGGTGAGCAATGATCCCAGTTTGCCTGGACTGAGGGGTTTCCCACATGTGAGGCTTTCAGCAACCAGGCCCAAGGCAGTTTCTGGTACTGGGAGGATGCGACACCCTAGTGGTCAGGCCCTTTGGGTGACAGGGGACAGACACCTTTTTAGCTGACAGAGCTAGATTTATAACCTCACTGTGAGATTATATCTTTTATTGGCCAGATCATGCTAGTCCCTCTAACCAACCTTGATCCTCTGCAGTCCCTGTAAGTGTGACCTATGGAATGCACAGCAGTTGCTTCTCTTTCTATGGACTTCATTCTCTAAAGTATATTTCCATAACATTGAAAGAGAATGTGTGATATAAGAATACTCACAAGAGGCCTCTTTTTTTTAAACTGTAAACCTCCATTTCTGCACAATGATACTCACTAAAAAGTAAGGGCAACTCAGGTCATCCACAGATAGTATTTCAATGTCTTGGCAAAGATGTTGGGAGAGTGATCATTGCTGAAAATTTATTTTGCCCTGGCTAATGTTGCTCTGCTTCTGAGTGAAGGATCTCAGCCATACATGGCTGCCCAAGGAAAGTCAGCAGTCACTGTTGTCACGTGGCTGAATGAAAGTGGTGACACAGTTTCATTACGTATGAAGCCCATTAAATTTCTAGCCCTTTCGTTTCATCGTTTGGTAGGCAGACATTCAGCTAAATTATGCATCCAACAATATGAATACTTTATGAATTACTGCTCTGTGGGAAGGCTTAACAACCCCTGGATAGGGTGGGATGAGAAAGGGTGGTACAAAGTGCCCTTACCTGTAAGAACTCCCAGAGTGAGGTAGAGATGCTTCAGACTGGTGGCAAATGAGCCCAGGATGAGACCAGTAGATGCAAGCAAGCCACCCAGCATGATTCCCACTTGACAGGAAAAATGGTTACTGACAACACTCCCAAGTGGAGCTTCAAAAACAATAATAAATAGGTTCAACATAGAGGCCTTGAGGGCGCTGTGTACAGGCTGTGGTGCTGCATAAGTGGCGCAGATAGCTGCCCATCCTCAGATCCTCGAGCCCACCCCACTCATTCTATGGACTTAGAAACCGAGGGGACAGGGAATGACCTGCCCACCCCACTCATTCTATGGAGTTAGAAACCGAGGGGAGAGGGAATGACCTGCCTACCCCACTCATTCTATGGAGTTAGAAACCGAGGGGAGAGGGAATGACCTGCCCACCCCACTCATTCTATGGAGTTAGAAACCGAGGGGAGAGGGAATGACCTGCCCACTCCACTCATTCTATGGAGTTAGAAACCGAGGGGAGAGGGAATGACCTGCCCAAGGTCCCACAGAGAGCAAGTGGCAAGGCTAGAATCAAGAGCAGGTCTCCTGACTAGCATTGGACTGCTCATTCCATTTCTCCATTCTAGAATGGTCTAATCCCAGGAGACTGGGCTGCTTTAAAACAGCAAGTCAACTCCTTGAAACGAAGGCTTTGGATAGAATTTAAACACCCTGCATCTAACGGGACCCTGATTCAGCTCAACGGTTGCACATGTCCTGTATGTTGATATGTCCTGTATGTTTCACATAATATGGATCATACACAATTAACAGCAATCACGACAGGTAAATGGTGGAGAAGAAGGTGGGCAACGCTGCGTGGCCAGAAGTGTTATGCAAGAAAAGGCCAGGGAGAGAGATCATAGACACACTTCACAATCGGGCACTGCTTCTGGGCTTTTGGAAACCCTGTGGATGAGAAACGAAAGCCCAGAAAATCTAGGAAATGTGATGATAACATTTCAGTTAGCCTCATTCTATCTGTGGTTTAACAATGTGTCAGAATTATGCCAACTTCCAGGTTTATAGGATAATAATTCAAGCTGGAAGAGGCCAAAAAGAAACTAAGGTTCAGGGGAATATGACATACCCAAGATCACCAAAAAATATTCAGCTCAGGGAACCTGACACCGAGTACAGTGTTATTTCACCCTATTATTCTGGCTTCTTGGGTCTTTCAGGCAGAGGAGATGAGTGGAGAAAGCATGTGAATTTCTTTCTAAAGAACAATTCATGCTGACACCAGTATTCATGGTAACAAGATCAGAAGAGCCAATTCTCTGGGTATCTGTGGAGTATAATTTTTATATAGATCAGGTTAAAATTGGGGCTTGCTTCAAATGTACATGATAGAATCAGTCATCAGCCTAATATCCCATCTAGTTAGAATAGTAGCTGGAGGCATATATAACCTCTAGATAATAGGAATAAGCAAATCTCCTAAAAATATATTTAATTCTCCAGGCTGATGCTATGATGGCTGTTGGAAAGTGACAAGATGTGTATGAAACTCAGTGAAAAATGTTCACTTCTCTGCCCATCATAGTGCAGATATGGCCCCAAGGTATGTCCCAGATGTGGTTCTGCAGCCTCTTGTCCATACTCCAAACTCAACTATGTCACCAGATGAGCAAACGGCTATACAGTAATTGGGTACAAGAGGATACCTGTACCTTGGGTACAAGGTACTCAAGGCCTTGGATAGCATTTAAGTACAGTGCAGCTAATGTGACCCTGCTTTAGCTCAACGGTTCACATGGTCATTGTGACTGCAGTGTCACTGAAGGCCATTTATTCCTTTTGGGGGGTTATAAACATTCTCCAAAAGATAACAGTGGGAGAAATGAGTCACCTGCGTCCTTCGTCAAAGATAAACATGGAAGTTCTCACTGCCGTGAGCACAGGCGTGCTCACACAAAGACAATGACTGCTCATCCGACCCTGAAAATCAAGTGATCATCTTAGCGTTTTAAATTAAAAAGATGATAGGCTAGAAGACCCAAGTTATGATTTTTTGATCCCTTCTGACCTTCCAGTGTTATCAGTAGTGTCAACTTAGTGGTCTTGTGAAAGCTAGAATTGCATTCAAATTCCTTCCAACCAAGGAACTATATCAGAACAAATCAACCAGCTCCTGATTGTGTACATTTTTCTAAAAATAAATATGAATCAGTACCTAGAATGGAATAGTAATGTTATTTATGTGTTACTAAACCATATAGTATTTTCTTCTGCCACCAAGATATGGCCTGAAGAGATAACAGTTTTTTAAAAATATTCAGGAGTCAATAAATGAAAGGATTAAATGGGTCAAGCCGGCAAATAGATCATTTCAATTTGACCCAATCTCATAAAATTTCTATGACACTCATTTAATAACTTTGGTTGGAAATTTTTAAAAAGAAAAATCTCAAGGTTAGTTTCTCTTTACTGTACAGAAGGAATGAGAGACTCCATGAATCTTGAGACCACTCTACACATTATGTATAGCACCTTTGTGGTTCTGGAAGGATATTATAGCCATCGTGAACATGCTTATCTTATGATTGCAACATTCTAGTTTTCCACAATACTTGTCTAAGAATGAAGATGTATGCATGAAAAATGAATCAGTGAGCCAAATTTTGAACCCTCTGGGAGGAACGAGAGTGAAAACAAAACTTGAGGCAGGATGCGCATATTACTGGCACTTATTTAAGAAGACTGCATGGAAATGACTCACAGTGACTTCTAGTGGCTGTTTACATGACTGGAAAGTAAGAAGACAAGAAGACACAGTGTACAATGCATAGTTAACTGCATCCAAAATCAGGACAAGTCCTGTGATGCCTGGCTGCCTAGCTTTATATGGAAGAACCAAATGGTAAGTATCCAACTGACTGTACTCACTACCTGGTCCATCCGACATCAACCAAGAACATTAATTCCAACAGCATGTCTGATTGAGTTTGGTTAAAGGCAGGATCATATTTTTCTCTTTAGATAGTTTTAGTCAATTTTTACCATAGCCCTTCTACTCAGAAAAACAAGTCATCAAAGACAGTGGAAGGTCACTGTTATGTACAGTTCAAAGGGAGCCAGGAATTGTCTGTCTCTGGAGACACTTACCACAGAGCATAGTAACACAGTCTACAATGGAATGGATCCAGGCGGTCTGTGCATAATCCTGAGAGAAGTAGGTCTGGAACTCCACAAAAAAAATTGAAATACATCTGAAAAAAAGTGCAAGTATTTTATACAAAAAAAAAACCCAATGAATATAGATTTGAACTAGAGCTTCAAGTTTTGGTTCAGTCAGCTGTTCCAGTCTCTAAGGGTTTTAACTGGTTTTGATTGAGTTTCAATGATACATTGCTGGTCCATAATAAGTGGGAAATCAAAAGCTAACCATTGGACATTCTAAGGGATAAGAACAAGTGTTCATTCACTACAGGGGATGTGAAGCCAAGTAGATGTGAAGAGCACTGCTGTAGGAAAAGCCTTATGGAAAAGATGGCAGGTCAAACACATGGGTTCTTACTCAGCTCAGTGTTTCACTAACATCTGTAGCTTTAAGAGATGGTTGTTCAAGTTAAGATTTCACAATAAACTGTTATACATCACCCACCAATTTCACTTCTAGGTTTTAACCACAGTTAATAAACAGATGATGGTGATAATATAATAGAAAATAATAATACAAAAAAGATACACATATATTGTGGATAACTATTTATAATAGCCAAATGTTGTCACCAACCTATTTGTCCACCAGTAGGGGCTGGTTTAAAATTAAAAGACGCTGAAATGATAAGGGACTGAAATTAAAAGATGCTTGCTTCTTGGAAGAAAAGCTATGACAAACCTAAATAGCGTACTAAAAAGCAGACATTACTTTGCCAACAAAGGTCTGTCTAGTCAAGTCTATGGTTTTTCCAGTAGTCATGTATGGATGTGAGAGCTGGACCATAAAGAGGGCTGAGCACCGAAGGATTGATGCCTTTGAACTGTGGTGTTGGAGAAGACTCTTGAGAGTCCCTTGGACTGCAAGGAGATCCAACCAGTCCATCCTAAAGGAAATCAGTCCTGAATATTCATTGGACGGACTGATGCTGGAGCTGAAGCTCCAATAATTTAGCTACCTGATGCGAAGGACTGACTCATTTGAAAAGACCCTGATGCTGGAAAATACTGAAGGCAAGAGAAGCAGGGGACGACAGAGGACAAGATGGTAGATGGCATCACCAACTCGATGGACATGAGTTTGAGCAAGCTCCGGGAGTTGGTGATGGACAGGGAAGCCTGGCATGCTGCAGTCCATGGGGTTGCAAAGTCAGACATGACTGAGCGACTGAACTGAACTGAACTGAGGGACTGCTTAAGTAACTTACAGCATATCAATAAAATGAAATATTTATTGAAGGTGAAGGTGAAGTCGCTCAGTCGTGTCCGACTCTTTGCGGCCCCATGGACTATAGCCCACTAGACTCCTCAGTCCAGTATTTGATTTATTGACTTGGAAAAAAATTCACAATATAAAGAAACAAAGTAAGTTACAAAATAGTTCACGTAGAAATGGCTTATTTTTATAAAAACACAGTTTATGTAAACAAAAAAAGCTTCAAAGCACATAAACCAAAATGCACCCAGGCATTACATGTACATGGTGATGTTGTAAATGTCTTTTATTTTGTTCTGCACTTGAATTATTTGACAGTGAATATTTCTTATACAGAAACGTATGTGTGTGTGCATATACATATATATGACAGTATATATACAGAAACAGAAACAAAGAGACAGAATTTTTTTATGTTGAAAAATAGAGAATTACTTGGGAAAAACAAGACATAAGTGAGTCAGAAGCAACAGTTTGTACCATTGTGTAACTCAGAAGGAACCTCACGCAGATTAGCAGGGTGTCCTAAGGCAGGCCAGGAAGCTTTTAGAGCTCCATGATAGTGGGGAAAGAAATCAGGCCTTGCAGCTGGGGATGAGATAGAAGGGTATCTGTCTCCTGGGAACGGCCTCACATTCCAGCTCGTTATGCTTCAACAGCCCCTTGTAACCTGTTATCTATTCTCCCTGACTTTCCAGTTGCTGTTGGAAGTGAAGGTGAGTAGATGGGAAAGTTAAAGAAGAGGGAAGAGAATGAGGAAGCATGAGGACAGCAGTGTTAGGCAGGTCTGGCTTTACAGTTTACAACCTATACAATTGCACAGGATCTGACACTTAGAGGCATAAAACCTGGTTTAACTCAGCTGTCACTGTCTTAAAATTCCTTATAATTTTATCTTTGAAGTTGCGTTTTGTAAGTGAAGTCCACTGGGACAATGAAGCATGCGTGTGAGCAGAGAAGAGCCACAGATTCTTCAGTCTGCAGTTCTTAGAGATGCTCCAGGTCACAAACTCCAGTAGACTGTTGTGTGGGAGTCCAGTAAAGCTCAGACTGAGTACAAGGTAAGTGTGTTATACCTACAACTGAGTGATCATGGACATAGGGGAGGTAGAGAGACCAGGCTTTCCTTTCAAACCAACACTTGCTTCAAATGCAGAAGGCAGTGATGCTGTAAGAAACACAAAGGGTCAAGGATTCCTATCAGATCCTTTGTAACTCATGTTGCTTCTCTGTATTGTTTGATCCCATATGCTGAAAATGATGACACAGAAGGAAAGAAAAAGATAGGGCTACTGGTAATATTAAGATGATCAGTAGATCTGTGCTGTTTCCATTTTTCTTTACTCAGAACAACACTAAAGAGAAAACTAAAATCATCATGAAAAATCAAGATAGACTACTAAAAAGGGAAAAGCTTCCTATTTTAGTACATTTTTGTGTGCGTAAGTCTGTGCTCAGTCGCGAAGTCTTGTCTGACTCTTTGCAATCCCATGGTCTGAAACCCACCAGGCTCCTTATCCAAGAGATTTCCCAGGCAACAATACTGGAGTGGGTTGCCACTTCCTGCTCCAGGGGATTTTCCCAACCCAGCGATCAAACCCAAGTCTCTTGCAATGGCAGGTGGATTGTTTACCACTGAGCCACCTGGGAAGTCTTTTAGTATATTTACCAGCCCTTTCTTTCCTGCCTTTTGGACAAGAGGCCTTGCATTTTCCTCTTGCACTGGGTCCTGCAATTATGTTGCCAGTCCTGGTGATAGGAAAGAGAAAAGGGATGGGATAGGATGCTAAATTCTAAGTCCCAAAGGTGCTGGGGTGGAGTTTGATGTGCAGAAGATAGATTAGGATCAGCACTTGTGGAAGTGTCTTCTCTCCACTAAATAGTTATAGGAAATTTAAAATCTGTGGGGCTATGTTTGTCTCTTGTGACTTTTTTTTATCTTGTTCTATTGTCATTTTGTTTTCTGTTTCATGCTTTTTCTCCCAACTGATAATGATTAGTCATATCAAACTGTAGGCACGCAAAATTCAAAAGTAACACTTGCGATTCTTGTCTGAACATGTGAGTAGGCTTGTCAGCGGTAACATTTAATAACTACATACACAGGCTTCTGAACTGTGACTTTTATGAAATATGGGAGGGATTATTGTTGTCCTTTCATTTGTTCTCCAAACGGAAAGGCCCATGGAACTTTATAGATGGTAAAGTTTTATGATTTATGCCTTCTAAACACAGACAGTGAAAACTAGGTGTCCTAACCACTAGAGCACCAGGGAATTCTCTCTGTAAATATTTTTTGAATGAGGAAGAATAACAGACAAGAAGAAAGGTACTTAGGCTCAGATTTTCCAGAAGGTGAGAATCATGGGCACGCATACTGGCTTTGACAGGCTTTACCCAAGTTTTGGTGCCAGAGGTGTTTGCCTCTTAAGAATTGAGAGGCCACCAAGAGGGGTGATGCACAATGATGAAAGCACACATTACAGAAATATAAAATAAGCCTAAAGCTCAATGGATATTCAGTTGAGGAATTAATCTAATTTTGGTCCTTTGGGAGTGGTGACTAGAGAATCAAGAAGTCTCCATGAAAGGGGCTTCCCTGGTGGCTGCCTGCCAATGCAGAAGACTCAGGAGATGCAGATTCAATCCCTGGGTGGGGAAGATCCCCTGGAGGAGGAAATGGCAACCCACTCCAGTATTCTTGCCCATGGACAGAGGAGCCTGGGGGCTAATAGTCCATGATGTCACAGAGTCAGACACAACAGAGCGCACACACAAGCAAACACTGGCATGAGCTGAAAGAAAACAAACTTTATTGGCAGTACATGTGCTTCTCACCCCAAATTATTTTGGTTGTCCCTTGGAATATTTGGGCATCTGACAGATGTCAGCAGAACCGGTATCTGATCTCTGATTCCCATGCTGAATAACTGAGAGTTATGATAAAGCTTCTAAATCTCTCAGGGTCTTGATCTCCTCATCTATAAATTAAGCATTTGAAGAAGCAAGACTGTATCAGTCAGATTGCATTAGATTGTGCTGTAATAGCGAACAACACCGAACAGCCTCCAGGGGTTAGTAGGTTTTATTCATGATATCATCCAAGTGGTGTTTGCTATATCATTCTCAAAGATACTTTCTCTCAAGGGGTCAACACACTTGCTGCCTCTGTCTTGTCACTGTGCCGTAAAATTCTTCTCTGGCTCCTGGAGAACTGGAAGCTGACAACATCTGATATTTGGTAAAGACTTTTTTTTCCCGGTTGATGAAGTTACCCACTAAGTCCGCACAGTAAGTAATCCACTGGGCAACGCAGCTCAGTGGTTAAAAGCACTGTCACTGACTCACCATGTGACTTTGGACACATTATCAACTTCTGTGTGTTATTATAAGGATTAAATGACTTAATCAATGAAAATTGTTTGGAATAATGCCAACAAACACAGAGTAAGTGCTCAGGTAACATGAGAAATTATTTATAAGAATTGAGCCTTTAAGCAAACATTGCTTTTCAAGTCCAATTCAATTTTTCAAGTTACTAATAGAATGCCATGTAATTCCACAATGAAATGAATTTATTAACATAGATGATGTGTTTGATAATAAGACATCTTAAAGCAAAAACAGGTGATCAATGCATATTAACAAGCACAGGGAGCAAATAACAAGAATGACTGCTTTAACAACCTGCACAACCTTAAGCTTTTTATAAATTTCATGTGTAAGAAAGCATCACCAGTTACAAGGCAAGAGTGAAATATGATTTTTAAATGGTAGATTTAATGGTAGATTATAAAGGTAGCATTATTCGTAAAGCAAAAGGCAGGAGACAATATAAATGTCCACCAATAAAAACATTTTAAATACGTTATGGACTCATCTATATGAAATCTTAAGTACCTATTTTTCACTGAGGTAACCCTTGTGCATTGTTGATGGGACTTGTAAATTGGTACAGCCACCATAGGAAACAGTATGGGATCCAACAATCCCACTGATGGGAATAGATCCAAAGAAAATGAGAGCCCGAACAAGAAAAGATATCTGCGTCCCCATGCTCACAGCAGCCAAGACACGTGTGGATAAACGGATAAAGAGGGTGTGGTGTGTATACACAATGGAATATTATTCAGCCAGGAAGAAAACACATGGAAATCCTACCACTTTGCAACAATATGAAAGGGCTTGGAAGGTATTCTGCTAAGTGAAATAAATTAAACAGAGAAAGACAAACACTGTATGATCTTATTCATATATGGAATCTAAAACAATAACCAAACTCATATAAAAAGAGATTAGACTTGTGGTTACCAGAGACAAGGGGTGGGGGAAGGGGACTGGTGGAAGGTGGTCAAAAATACAAACTTCCAGTTATGAGATAACTAAGCAGCAGGATGTCATGTACAATATGATGACTACAGCTGACACTATGGTATGATATACAGGAAAGATGTTAAAAGAATACATTCTAAGTGTTCTCTTCAGGAGGAGAAAAATTTTTTTCCTCTTTTCTTCTTTCTTTCCTTTTCAGTGTAGTTATATGAGAAGATGGATGTTAGCTGAACCCATAATATATATAAATCAAATCATCATGCTTATAAACTATTATATATAAAATAGATAAACAATAAGGTCCCACTGTAAAGCACATGGAACTACATTCAATAACTTGTAATAAACGATAATGGAAAAGAATAGGCTTCCCTGGTGGCTCAGTTGGTAAAGACTCTGGGTGGGGAAGATCCCCTGGAGAAGGAAATGGCAACCCACTTGAGTATTCTTGCCGGAAGAATTCCATGGACAGAGGAGACTGGCGGGCTACAGTCCATGGGGTCACAAAATCCAACCCAACTGAGTGATGAACACTTTCACTTTGCTGTACCGGAAACTAACACAACAGTGTAAATCAAACATACTTCAATAAAATATCATCAATATGTATGCCTTGAACTTATATAGTGACTAAGGTTGACTATTTCTTAACACAACTTGAAAAAAGTGGAAAAAAGAATTAACTGCCCAATAGGCACTGATCCTCTGAACTGACAAACCCCCGTGTAGGCTGTTCTCCTTGCCTCTGTCTTCAGTTCTCTTGGCTGCTTCCTGGTGCATCATACTTTTCTCCTCCAAGCTTATTCTGCTCAAGGACCCTACTCTCAGCCTCTCCCAGGAAGCTCTGAAGACAAGTCTTTGCTGCCAGCCACAAGCCTCTTTTTTAATTTCCAGCCGCCCTTCTTATAAAGCACCAAGCTCACTTCCAGAACTTTCCTCTCATAAAATTATATATAAAATAGATAAACTATTGATGAAATGCTTAAATGAATGATGAAAGCTTCTGCATGGAAGAACCAAGATGAAACATTCCTTTTAACTCTATGACCTCCTCACTCCCAGAACACAGGATCCATAAAATAATGGGAGAAAAATCAGACTCAACCATCACATTATTTTAAATAAATCTACCGTTTATGATGACACATAACAAAACCTTATTGTAGCAAAAACAAACACTGCTTCTTTCCTGCATTATCTGTTTGTCATGGGGAACACATCGATGCTTTTATGGATGATACCATCAAATAAAATTATGTACAGCAGCCTAGGGAGAGCCGCCAGAGAAGAGAGTTCAGTCTGAACAAAGGCACCTCTAGAGGAAAGAGCTGGCACATGCAGATTTCAAGTGTGTATTTATTCCAAATGTAAATGAGATGAATGCATCTCAGTGTATGGCCAATTAACGCAAGTATATTCAACACTATATGTCCTTGAGTAAAAGAAAAAGAGGACCCATGACCAAAAGGGATGAGAATCCCTGCATTTGTGCTGTTTCTCTCTTTCATCCTAGAGTTCAGCCTCCACTACCACAGCCAAGTGCAAAATGAAGCAAAAGAATTTCAATTTTAGGCTTTAAGCTTCCCATGGCTCGGTACCCTGGTGAGCCGAGAGGTTCTCGTGGCTATTTTGAGCTTATATATTTGTCCTTTGTGGGATGAACTGCTTACAAAAATAAATGCCTGGCAAGAGCCATGATATTTAGTCAAAAATGTCTTAAAACTCCAGGTTTATAAGTCAGATATTATAAAAAGAGATCACTATCCAGGACTTTTAAGTGTCAGAAAATGACATTCCTTGCAAAGAAGAAGATATCCGAGCAGTCAAAGGAAACACACACACACATAACACACATATACACAATTATTTTCACAATGACAGGTTCAGAGATAGAATGAAGCTGAGTTAGGAAAAAAGACAAGCCAGATCATAATAATAAATCAAGAAGAAAGTCCCACCTACCTGGTTACTGCCCGGGTGCAGATGGTAACAAGGAAACAGCCAGCCACGATCATCCAACCCCAGCCTCCGTCAGGAGGGGAGGTATACCGAGCTCTATTTACTTTTGCCATGTTTTCAACTCCTTTTTCTTCTTTTCCAAGTTCTCCAACAGCCCAGTTATGATCTTGGAAGGGTTTGCCGTCCAATGACTTCCTGTTGGCATTCAAGATTGGCATAGAGTGTACCTGGCACATGGGTTATTGGCCATCTAAAATAAAAAGTCAGGACATATTTGTATTTCATTGCCATATCCAAAGATAGTTCTTCACTTGCTGAAAATGATTATTACCTTTCTCTTAAACATGAGTATTTGTGACTATACAAACTGGACTGCAGCAAAGACCATTAGTTGTTCTTGGAACCCATCCCACATCTTTTTCTTTAATAACAGACCCTCTCAACTTTCAAGTCAAATCTAGGATGGCTGTTTAAACTATTTTCCATACCTTGAAGGTAGATGTGGCAACATGGTTTAGTTAGACTAAAGGGATGTGAGCAAAATTATACATGCCACTTCTGGTTCCTCAGCTCAAAGGCAAAGGATGTCTCAAGACATGCACCATCTCCTTTCCCACAGACTGGAACATGGATGAGGAGATGAGACAGCGCCAACCATACATGCCTGAACATTGCCCTGGGGGCTGGCAGAGCTACGGGGACAGGATGAGCCTGGGTTCTCAGACGACTCTGTGGGCACGAGTGCCTCTCCAGGTCTGGGTTTCACCTACCCACTATTATGCCAAAGGTAAATATGCCTCAGCTGTATTTGTGCTGTGCTGTGCTAAGTGGCTTCAGTTGCGTTGAGTCTCTGCTACCCTATGGACTGTAGCCCGCCAGGGTCCTCTGCCCATGGGATTCTCCAGGTGAGAATACTGAGTGGGTACCATGCCGGCTCTCTATGCTGGAGTCTTTCAACAGCTTAGGCTATGTCTTAATTATTATACTGAATGATACTGAAAGTAAGTGCTTTGGCATTTCTGACCAAGAATGCTATAATTCTTAGATGGAAAAAACTGCAACGAGAATGAAAAATAATGAAACAGAACAGAAAGCCCAGAAACTAGTACATAATAATTCAATAAAACTAAGTAAGGTAGCAAAGAGGGATGGATGGAAAAAAAAATTTTTGCGACATCCTGTTATAACTCTCCATTTAATTTTTGACTTTCTAGATAGATCAGAATTACATGGGAAAAAAAAGTAATTTAAAATTTAGGTGAAAATACAGGCAAACATTTATCTGATCTCTGGATGGGAAAAGGACTCCCTGAGATGTAAAGTGATATCAACAAATTAAGGGAAACTTTTGTTGATTTGTCTAAATCAAAATTTAACATTTATATACATCAAGACACGTAAAAAATACAACCAAAAGGTAAACCATAGACTTGGGTGGGGGAGGAAATTAGCAATGCATGATTGAATATCTGCAACATTAATTCATTAATTCAACCAGTGACACTTATGGAGTATCTAATATATGTGAGGCATTATTCTGGACACCAAACACATCTCCCTTGGGAGATTCTAAGGCACCCTATGGTCTCACCCCCTGCTGCTCTGTTCTTTGTGTAATCCTTTTCCTTGCATTTCCGCAGGACCTATGATTCCCTCCTCACCAGAATATGGCACATGTGATGGGACAGAGGTGATTAGTTCATGCTTAGTAAGACTCAGACTTGGGCTTCCCTGATGGCTCAGTAGTAAAGAATCTGCCTGCCAATGCAGAAGACGCAGGTTCAGTCAATGGTCTGGGAAGATTCCACATGCCACAGAACAACTAAGCCCATGCTGCTGCTGCTGCTGCTGCTGCCGCTAAGTCACTTCAGTCGTGTCCGACTCTGTGCGACCCCATAGACGGCAGCCCACCAGGCTCCCCTGTCCCTGGGATTCTCCAGGCAAGAACACTGGAGTGGGTTGCCATTTCCTTCTCCAATGCATGAAAGTGGAAAGTGAAAAGTGAAAATGAAGCTGCTCAGTCGCGTCCAACTCAACGTGACCCCAGGGACTGCAGCCCACCAGGCTCCTCCGTCCATGGGATTTTCCAGGCAAGAGCACTGGAGTGGGGTGCCAGTGCCTTCTGAACTAAGCCCATGAGCCACAACTACTGAAGCCCTTGAGTCCTATAGCCCATGCTCTGCAACAAGTAAGTCACTGGAATGAAGGTAGAGAGTAGCCCCCATGAGCCACAACTAAAGAAAAGCCCACGCAGCAACGAAGACCCAGAAGAGTCATAAACAAATCAGTAAATTTTTAAAAAAATAGAGGTTATATCTAATAGTTTTTTTTTTTTAAAGCCTCACTCTTGCTAGCTGACTCGCTCTTGCTCTTTCACAGGCCTTAAAAAAGGGAGCTGCCATGTTACCTGCTGCCACGGAGAGGGCCACATGGCAGGGAACCACGTGGCATCTGAGGACAGCCCCCAAAAGCTAAAGTGACAGCAAAAAGCTAAAGTTCTCTGTCCTACAAGAGAAAGGAAATGAATTCTGCCAACATGCCAAGTGAGCTTGAAAGCAGATTTTTCCCCTGTTGAGCTTCCAGTAGAGAACACAGTCTGGCTGACACTCTGCAGCCTTGTGAGACCCTGAGCCAAGCACCCAGCTAAGCTAGGCCTCGGTCTGGTTCCATAAGAACTGTGAGATCAAGTGTTTCTTATAGTATATTTTGGCATGTACAGTAAGCTTCTTAATTAGAATTAAGGATGAATTCTTTATGCGGCTAAATAAAAGAGTTTTAACAGGTGATTTTTCCATTGGATTGAGCCAATCACCAGTTTTGCGTAGAATTTTATTATGATCAACAGAAAAAATTTTAAGTAATATTAATTATATGAAACATTATGTCAAGTATGACCAAGCATATATTGTTTGGTGAACACAGACCATGCACCACCTGATACATTATACACAAACCAATTTAAATTTTAAATTTACTTTAAAATCACGACTTTCTCAAGAAAATGGCACACAGTAAAATCTTGCAAGCATGGATCTTTGAAGCTACTGGAACAAATTGGCAGTCTTTGAGTTCAAAGAGCAAATGCAGAACAAAGATAGTGAGCCCAAGACAGCAAGAGTGACTCCACGTAGACAGACCTTTTAAATTTGCTTGTTTTCAAGACTCAGAAGGGCCCCTCCATCTTAATTAGCCATCCTGTGAATGTGGGGAGCTGACAAAGCAGATGGAGTGAACAGCTGGAGAGGACAAATCTGTCAGAAGTACTAGAAGAACAGTATTGGTACAAATATTCAGTCTACTGATTGACAGAAAGTCAAAATTACTATCTGAAATGCCAGCATAGCTAATCACTGGGCTGGGGACAGTGAAAGTGAAAAGTGAAAGTATTGTTCAGTTCAGTTCAGTCGCTCAGTCATGTCTGACCTTTTGCAACTCCATGGACTGCAACACGCCAGGCTTCCCTGTCCATCACCAGTTCCCGGAGCCTATTCAAACTCATGTCCATCGAGTTGGTGATGCCATCCAACCATCTCATCCTCTGTTATCCCTTTCTCCTCCTGCCTTCAATCTTTTCCAGAATCAGGGTCTTTTCAAATAAGGTGGTTCTTCACATCAGATGGCCAAAGTTTTGGAGTTTCAGCTTCAGCATCAGTCCTTCCAATGAATATTCAAGACTGATTTCCTTTAGGATGGACTGGTTGGATCTCCTGGCAGTCAAAGGGACTATTGAGAGTCTTCTCCAACACCACAGTTCAAAAGTATCACTTCTTCAGTGCTCAGCTTTCTTTATAGGCCAACTCTCACATCCATACATGACCACTGGAAAAACCATAGCTTTGACCAAATGGACCTTTGTTAGTAATGCCTCTGCTTTTTAATATGCTATCTAGGTTGGACATAGCTTTTCTTCCAAGAAGCAAGAGTCTATTAATTTCATGGCTGCAATCACCATCTGCACTTATTTTGGAGACCAAAAATATAAAGTTTCTCACTGTTTCTGTTTCCCCATCTATTTGCCATAAAGTGATGGGACCAGATGCCATTATCTTAGTTTTCTGAATGTTGAGCTTTAAGCCAACTTTTTCACTCTTTTCTTTCACTTTCATCAAGAGGCTCTTTAGTTCTTCTTCACTTTCTGCCATAAGGGTGGTGTCATCTGTGTATCTGAGGTTATTGATATTTCTCCCAGCAATCTTGATTCCAGCTTGTGCTTCATCCAGCCCAGCATTTTGCTGATGTACTCAGAATATAATCACTGCAGATGGTGATTGCAGCCGTGAAATTAATAGACGCTTACTCTTTGGAAGGAAAGTTATGACCAACCTAGATAGCATATTCAAAAGCAGAGACATTACTTTGCCAACAAAGGTCCGGCTAGTCAAGGCTATGGTTTTTCCAGTAGTCATGTATGGATGTGAGAGTTGGGACTGTGAAGAAAGCTGAGCGCCTAAGAATTGATGCTTTTGAACTGTGATGTTGGAGAAGACTTTTGAGAGTCCCTTGGATTGCAAGGAGATCCAACCAGTCCATCCTAAAGGAGATCAGTCCTGGGTGTTCATTGGAGAGACTGATGTTGAAGCTGAAACTCCAATACTTTGGCCACCTGAGGCGAAGAGTTGAGTCATTGGAAAAGACCCTTGATGCTGGGAAAGATTGAGGACAGGAGAAGGGGATGACAGAGGATGAGATGGCTGGATGGCATCACCGACTCGATGGACATGGGTTTGGGTGAACTCCGGGAGTTGGTGATGGACAGGGAGGCCTGGCATGCTGCGGTTCATGGGGTCACAAAGAGTCGGACATGACTGAACAACTGAACGGAACTGAACTCTGAATATAAGTTAAATAGGCAGGGTTACAATATACAGCCTTGACGTACTCCTTTCCTGATTTGCAAATCATGTCCAACTGTTTGTGACTCCATGGACTGTAGCCTGCCAGGCTCTCTGTCCGTGGATTTCTCCAGGTAAGAATATTGGAGTGGGTAGCCATGCCCTTCTCCAGGAGATCTTCCCCACCCGGGGATTGAACCCAGGTCTGCATTGCAGGTGCATTCTTTACCATCTGAGCCATCTGGGAAGCCCTGGGCTGGGGACAGAGTCAGAGCCAAACCACTGGGCTAAGCAAAAACAGCATGGAGGTAGCTTTTCAGACCATTTCAATAGGCCATGCTGCTGTGATGTATCGTTATAGACAGTATCTCATTTAACTTTTACAACAACCATAGGTGTATGTTTTAGTTGCTCAGTCATGTCCACTCTTTACAACCCCAGGGACTAAAGCCCACCAGGCTCCTCTGTTCATGGGATTCTCCAGGCAAGTGGGATCTTCCCCACCCAGGGCTCAAACCCAGCTCTCCTGCTTTGTAGGCAGATTCCTTACCATCCGAGCCATCAGGGAAGCCCACAGTAACCATAGATAATAGGTATTATTATCCCTATTTTATAGATACAGCAGAGTCAGTAATTTTCCTATTATTAACACTATCAAGCAGCAAAAATGGGATATGAATCAGTCTTTTCCTAACAATACCTGACACTGACACCTTTCATCACTCCTTGATGTAAATTCATATACACTTTTATTTAATCAAATGCAAGTAATTCTTGCTGAAGGCACACCAGTAGGATGACATTAATTACAGCCCGATGCAGCTAGAAATACAGTTCTTTAAATGGTACCATTGGCATTCCCCTGACATGCCTAATTGACATGGAACTCTACAATGTGATGATATTTGGAGATGGGGCTTTGGGAAATGATTAGGTCATTAGGGCCCCACTCTTACAGAATGGGATTAGTGTCCTTTTAAAAGAGACCCCAAAGAGCTCTTTTGTTCCTTCTGCCATGAAGTGAAGTGAAGTTGCTCAGTCGTGTCTGACTCTTTGTGATCCCATGGACTGTAGTCTACCAGGCTTCTCTGTCCATGAGATCTTCCAGGCAAGAGTACTGGAGTGGGTTGCCATTTCCTTCTCCAGGGGATCTTCCTGACCCAGGGATCGAACCTATGTCTGCTGCACTGCAGGCAGACGCTTTACCCTCTGAGCCACCAGGGAAGCCCTTCTGTCATATGTCATAGTAAAAACAGGACCCACGATGAGGGTTCTCACCAGACCCTGAATATGCCAGCTCCTTGCTCTTGGAATTTCCAGCCTGCAGAACTATAAGAACTAACAGTTTGTTGTTTAGGCAACCCAGTCTGTGATATTTTTGTTGCAGCAGCTGTATCAATTAGGAAACCTAAAAATTCAGATTTCCAAACTGTCTTGAAAAACTTGAGCACTGAAGATGTTGGTCTGGCATTCATTCGTGGCAGCCATCAGCAGGAGCCAAGAATGGCACTCCTCCCTCCGATAAGGCCTGTATATCCCCCTCCACCCTCCCCTGACCTCCTGTACTGCCCAATCTCTGCTCTGTTTCATGCATGAACAACACCTGCCGGGTCCCTGGAGGCAGTAAGATCTTCCACTTCAGCCGGTTTTGTGTTGCTGTAAATCAAAGTTTCTTGAACAGCCACATCTGAGTCGCGGCATGCTTTATGTCTAGCCCTCTGACACTTTCAATAGGACTAGCATTGGAGATTCTACCAACACTTGCCTACAAATGCATGCAATGGAATAACTCACAAATTGGACACAATTAGGTATCATGAAATGACAGAATCAGCTGTGCAAGTGAAAAAGCCAGAGCTTAGAAACGTCTGCCTTGGTATAATCCTAGCCTCTTCCTAGGGTTTTCCATTAAAATAGTCCCCAAGGTTAAACTGTCTTCCATTGTAAGATTATGGATCCATCTACCCATAAATGGCCTGTGTGAGATGTCTGTGCTGCCCGGCACTTGAAAAATTTTGAGACAGGCAGTGTGATGCAATAGGCCTTTGAAAAGCAACATAGTGCAACATATCAAGAACTAGAAAGTTATTCATATTCTTTGAAGAGTAATCTCAATTCTGGGAAGTTATCCTAAGAAAACAACTCAAGAGAAGCTAAACACTATGAGAAAAAAATAGCTGTGCTTTGAATAGCATATAAAACCAAAACAACGTAAATGCTTGACAACTGGGAAGTGTCTGGAGAATCATGACACGTGAAACAAATGGGACAGTAGACAATGCTTTATAATTATAAACAAAAAGATAATACTGAAATATGGGAAAACATTTATGATACAATGTTAAAACAAAACAAGGACTCTAGAATTGTGTGTACAATGTGAGGTAAGACATGCAAAATTTCTACAAGGGTTGTATACTTGTAAGTGTCATATGGAGTGGGAAGACTATACAGAAAGAAATATAGCGGATGGTCTCATTAAGTCGGGCTTCCCTGGTGGCTCAGCTGGTAAAGAATCCACCTGCAATGTGGGAGACCTGGGTTCAATCCCTGGGTTGGGAAGATTCCCTGGAGAAGAGAAAAGGCTACCCACTCCAGTATTCTGGCCTGGAGAATTCCATGGACTGCACAGTCCATGTGGTAATGATTAATTTTTAAAACTGCATTCAATACCAAAATATATATAATTTTCTGAAATAAATATTTCAGGTTACTCCTGTAGTGTAAATATGAACACAAAAACCTCTTTTGTATAGTTTCTCTAGGACTAAAAATAACTGTATCATTTATTGATGCTGTACATTAAAATTAGGTGATTATCTCATAAAAGAACCAGGGAAGGTAACAGCCCTTGGCAAAATAAAATGTCCTGTTTCCTTACAAAGATATTAAACATTAATTTTTACCTTGTCTCTGCTATCCCCAGATGATTCCATTTTCATTTGTTTCAATTAGACATCCTCTCTTTGGCATTCCCACATCTTATAAGAACTAACTGGTGAGTGTCTCTCTAAAAATATAATTGCATAAATCCAAATTAAAAGGTAAATAACAGTACAGTAAGCAAAGGTCTGTTGGTTAGAGTCAAGCTGGGCAAAACCACAGACCATGGAACCTCCTCACAGGGTTCTAGGGTGGGAAGAAAGGACGTCTCTGAAAGCATCAGTATGCGAGACTATTAATAGTTCCTCATGAATAGTCACTCTGGAGCCTCACAAGTCTCAGAGATGGGCACAATTTTCCCTTTTCCACGAGGATGAAACCGAAGCTCACAGAAGCGAAGGCACTCACCTGGCAACACCGTATCTGAACTGAAATGGAGATAAGGAACTCTGGTAGAGGTTAGATAGTGCACGCGCCCATCTGCCCTCCAGACTTCCAAACTGTTACCCGGCATTTGTGTCAACAAGCCACAGTAAAGCTTAAACCCTCGTTCATGTGAGTGAGTGACCAAGACCAAAGGAAGTGCGGGGGGTGGGGAGAGAGGTTACCACAGGGTTAACTCAGGAGTATGTGGCTGCTCACAAAACAACACGTGAGTCTCTTTCAAAACAAGTCATGTAATAGATTTATATGTATTCAGAAGAGATGCACAGGTTAAACAAAGCTAATCTAGTTTCCTAGAAACTTTGGAGCAGTCTATGGTTCCCCTGGAATATTAGCCTGAGCTTCTCGTAAATAATTAACCCATCTGATATGACACAAATATAATGGAAATATCTTTATTGAGTTAAGAGCATACCTAAAACTATAGGCAAAGAAAGTACATTTCCATCAGGCAATTCTTCATTTTTCCTAGCAGCCTTCCATTTATTTCATTTTAACATCCAACCACTAAAATATAATTGCATTCTGAATTTCATTCTGGCTTCAGGAAAAAAAAATTGAAACAAAAGAGGCTCTATATCATGATGTTCCTCTAAGATCACTCCTTAAACAGTGCAGGTTGGGATATATGTTCCATTTCACTCTGTCCCCTTTACTTTCAAAAATCTAATCATTTGCAAAGAATTCTTGCTAACAGTCAATCACCTTCAAAGACAGCACTCCATTTGGGCAAATCTGTCACGTTGCCCTCCGTAAAGTTTTCTGAAGTGATCCCTTCTATCACTAGAAAAACTGCACATTTCTTATAGTTACAGAGAAAAGGCACTTACTTGGCTAGGCTTCCAACACTGTCTTTCCGTTGTTCTTCCTTCCTCAATCCCTTCTTATTTCCAATGTCTTAACTTTCAGTAGTATCCGTACTTTTTAAATTGGTTTGCTGCCTTAAGAGAGGTAAAGGTGAGGCAGCAAGATACCAGGAGCGGGCTTCGAGACCCCTGGGTCTGAGTGGCGCTACTCAGTTGCACGACACTGGGTGAAATCACTTCCTGTCACTGGTCCCTAATCTATAGAAACAAGCCATCAAATTACTGATGTCAGACTTTAAACCAGTTGGCTGATTGTTAAGTGTCTCTCCCCCAGTATCTAAGATACCTGGTAGACGATGCTTATTGCTTTTTTACTGTGGAAACAAGGAAATGGATTTCATCCAGAATAAATCCATCTGTAAACAAGAAGTCACAGGAGTGTGTTTCAGGGAAGTTCCCACCACACAGAAAGGGAGAGTAGAAGCCTATGCCAAGAAAGGAAGCGGAAATTTTTTTCTTGCCACTATGAGCGGCATGTGGAACTTCCCCGTGTGCGTGTGTGCATGCTCCCTTGTGTCTGACTCTTTGTGACGCCGTGGATCGGGCCCACCGGGCTCCTCTGTCCATGGAATTTTCCAGGCAAAAATACTGGCGAGGGCTGCCATTTCCTACTTCAGGGGATCTTCCCGACCCAGGGATTGAACCTGTGTCTTCTGTGTGCCCCATGTTGGCAGGCACATTCTTTTCCACTGCACCACCTGGGAAGACCATGGAACTTCCTAGACCAGGGATCAAATCTGCCACCCCCAACAGTGGAAGTGCAGAGTCTTAACCACTGGACCAATAGGGAAGTCCTGAAAGAGGTTACTCTAAACGTGAAAACCTGTTAGAAACGTTTTTAGATTGAGGTATAATTTACATACAGTAAAACACAACCATTTTACGTCTACATTTTGATGACATTTGACAAATGTACACACTCATGTAACCACAACCCCCATAATCAAGATATAGAACAATTTCATGACCCTAAACATTTTTTCATGCTCCTTGGCAGTCAGTCTCCACCAACCTCAGCATTGCGTTACCATCGGTTTGCTTTCTGTTGATAAAGATGAGTTTGGCCAGTCAATATTTTCATAAATATGGAATCACACAATACGGACTATCTTGCTTCTGGCTTCTTTCGCTTTGGATAATATTTTGAGACTCATTCATGTTGCTGTGCATATCTGGACCTGATTCATTTTGTATTGCAAAGAGTAATCTGTTTTATGAATATATTACAGTTTATCGACATTAGGGTCATTTTCTATTTTAGACCATCATGAATAAAGTGTCTGTAAACATCTGTATACAAGTCCTTTGTGGACACATGTTTTAATTTTCTTTTTCTTGAGAGATACCTAGGAATGAAATTGCTGAGTCATATTGTAAGTGTATATTTAAACTTAGAAGAAACTGCCAAACTGTTTTTTGACACAGCTGTGTGATATTACCAGTAATATATTAGAGCTCTGAGGAGGGCATGACAACTCGCTCCAGTACTCCTGCTTGGAAAATCCCATGCTCCCAGAGGAGCCGTGGGGTCACAAAGAGTCAGACATGACTGAAGGGACTCAGCACAGCACATATATTAGAACTCCAGTGTGTAATGCAGTCTCATTGTAGCTTTAATTTGTACTTTCCTGACTGCTGATGATGTTAACCATGTTTTATTAACTATTTATATATCTTCTTTTGTGATGTTTCTGTTCAAACAGAATGCTCATTTTTAATTGGGTTTTTATCTTCTTATTGAGATATAAGCATTAGTTATATAGTCTAGATATAAGTCTTTTGTAGATATTTGTATTACAAATATTTTTTCTTATCCTGTGGCTTTCCCATTAATTTCTCAATGGTGCAGTTTTGAAGAACAGAAACTATTACTTTTGGTGAACTGAAATTTATTGTTTTTTCTTTTTAGTCAAATACATTTCTATATATTAGTAGTTGTTGCTGAAACTCAGCCTCCATTCACCCATGCCAAATAGAAACATGGGAGTGGGGTTTTAGGTTAAATAGAAAAGAAAAGCTCTTATTGTTTTGCCAGGCAAAGGGCAGCACAGTAAGCTAATGCCCTCAAGACTATGTGTCCCACCCTGGAGGGGCCAGTGTGGAGTCTTATAGTGTTCAAGGAGCAAGCACGATCAACTTGTGGACAATTCTCGGATTGGTTGGCATCATGGTGAAATTTTGAACATCATCAACCTTCTAGTTTCAACCAGTCTGGGTCAATCTGGTCTGGTGGTCAGCAATTTTCATCTGGTGGGGGTCTGCTTCGTGTAAAACAACTTAGGAATGTGTGCCAGCCCTTTATCTACATAATTGATGATTCTGTTATGTGGTGGATTTATAACCTAAATTGTTACCAGTTTCCAGCCAAACAGCTATTCTTTGTTTCTGCATCTTTACATGTGAAAGTGAAGTTGCTCAGTCGTGTCCGACTCTTTGTGACCCCATCGCCTGTAGCCTACCAGGCTTCTCGGTCCATGGCATTTTCTAGGCAAGAATACTGGAGTGGGTTACCATTTCCTTCTCCAGGAGATCTTCCCGACCCAGGGATTGATCCCGGGTCTCCCGTGTTGTAGGCAGACGCGGTACCGTCTGAGCCACTGGGGAAGTCCATGTACCAATCATGAAATCTTGAGTCAGTATTTTGCTTCAAGGACATGGGGGCTTGTACACAATTTTAGAGTGAACAATTAGAAATTGGAATTTTAAAGTATTGCCTTACATTATATTTCATCAAAAGCCATGAGATGCCTAGGAATAATTTTAACAAATGCATGCATTATTTGCTCATTGCTGTTGTTACCGTACAGTCGCTAAGTCATGTCCGACTCTTTGCAACACCATAAACTGCAGCATGCCAGGCTTCTCTGTCCATCACTATCTCCCAGAGTTCGTTCAAACTCACGTCCATTGAGTCAGTGATGCTATCTAACCATCTCATCTTCTGTCCCTCCCTTCTCTTGCCCTCAATCTTTCCTAGCATCAGGGTCTTTTCCAAAAGGTGAGCTCTTTATAACAAGTGGTCAAAGTACTGGAGCTTCAGTTTCAGCATCACTCCTTCCAATGAATATTCAGGACGGATTTCCTTTAGAATTGACTGGTTGGATCTCCTTGCAGTCCAAGGGACACTCAAAAGTCTCCTCCAACATCACATTTCAAAAACATCAATTCTTCAGTGCTCAGCCTTCATGGTCCAATTCTCACTGACTACTGGAAAAATTATAGCTTTGACTAGATGGACCTTTGCTGGCAAAGTGATATCTCTGCTTTTTTTTTAATACACTGTTTAGGTCTGTCATAGCTTTTCTTCCAAGGAGCAAGCATCTTTTAATTTCATGGCTGCAGTCATGGTCCACAGTGATTTTGGAACCCAAGAAAAGAAAATCTTCACTGTTTCCACTTTTCCCCTATTTGCCACGAAGTGATGAGACAGGATGCTATGATCTGTTTTTTGAATGTTTCATTTTAAGCCAGTGTTTTCACTTTCACCCTCATCAACGGACTCTTCAGTTCCTCTTCGCTTTCTGCCTTTAAAGTCATATCATCTGCATATCTGAGGTAGTTGATATTTCTTCCGGCAATCTTGATTCCAGCTTATGAGTCATCCAGTCTAGCATTTCACATGATATACTCTGCATATAAGTTAAATAAACAGGGTGACAATATACAGTCTTGATGTACTCCTTTCCCAATTTGGAACCAGTCTGTTGCTTCTTGACTTGCATACAGGTTTCTCAGGAGACAGGTAAGGTAGTCTGGTATTCCCATTTCCCATAGTTTGTTGCAATCCACACAGTCAAAGGCTTTAATGTAGTCAATGAAGCAGAAGTAGATTCTTTTTTTAAATTCCCTTGCTTTTTCTATGATCAAACTGATGTTGGCAATTTGATCCCTGGTTCCTCTGCCTTTTCTAAATCCAGCTTGTACATCTGGCATTTCTCTGTTCACATACTGTTGAAGCCTGGCTTGGAGAACTTTGAGCATTACTTTGCTAGCGTGTGAGATAACTGCAATTGTGTGGTAGTCTGAACATTCTTTGGCATTGCCCTTTTTTGGGATTGGAATGAAAACTGACCTTTTTCAGCCCTGTGGCCACTGCTGAGTTTTCCAAAGTTGCTGGCATGTGGAGTGCTACGCTTTAACAGCACCATCTTTTAGGATTTGAAACAGCTGAGCTGGAATTCCATCACCTCCTTTAGCTTTGTTTGTAGTAATGCTTCCTAAGGCCCACTTGACTTCATACTCCAGGATGTCTGGCTCTAGTTGAGTGACTACACCATTGTGGTTTTCTGGATCATTAAGACCTTTTTGTACAGTTCTTCTGTGCATTTTTGCCATATCTTCATAATCTCTTCTGCTTCTGTTAGGTCCTTGCTGTTTCTGTCCTTTATTGTATTCATCTTTGCATGAATGTTCCCTTGGTATCTCCAATTTTCTTAAAGAGATTTCTAGTCTATCCCATTTTATTGTTTTCTATTTCTTTGCATTGTTCACTTAGGAAGGCTTTCTTATCTCTCCATGATATTCTCTGGAACTCTGCATTCAATTGGGTATATCTTTCCCTTTCTCCTTTGCTTTTCGCTTGTCTTCTCAGCTATTTCTAAGGCATCCTCAGACAACTAGTTCCCTGACCAGGGATTAAACCCAGGTCCCCTGCATTGGGAATGCTGAGTCTTAACCACTGAACCACCAGCAAAGTCCCTCATTTGCTCATTGAAAACAATAAAACAAAGCCAAGAGAAACTTACAAAGGCCCGAGAGGGAGTGTGAGTGAGAAAATTAATTCCAAGGAAGATGGAGAAGATGTCATATCTACACAAGTTGATTGTTTCAGTGAAATCCCAATCAGCAGCCTTATTTCAAGCTAAGCTGATTCTAAAACTCATACAGAAATGCAAAGAACCTAAAAAATATGAAATAATTTTCAAAAAATAGAACAAAAGTTGAAGAATTACACTAACTAATTTCAAAGACTTGCTCTAAAACCAAAGTAATCAGGAATGATATTGGCATATTAGATTAGTAGAACAGAATAGAGTCTAGAAATAAACCCACATGTTAATTCATATGGGAAGAAAATTACTCTCTAGTCTTACCTCACACCATGTATAAAACCTAATTCAAAATAACATATCTAAACATGAATGCTTATATGCAGAGTACATCATGAGAAATGCTGGGCTGGAAGAAGCACAAGCTGGAATTAAGATTGCTGGGAGAAATATCAATAACCTCAGATATGCAGATGACACCACCCTTATGGCAGAAAGTGAAGAGGAATTAAAAAGCCTCTTGATTAAAGTGAAAGAGGAGACTGAAAAAGTTGGCTTAAAGGTCAACATTCAGAAAACGAAGATCATGGCATCTGGTCCCATCACTTCATGGCAAATCGATGGGGAAACAGTGGAAACAGTGTCAGACTTTATGTTTTGGGTGGGCTCCAACATCACTGCAGATGGTGATTGCAGCCATGAAATTAAAAGATGCTTACTCCTTGGAAGGAAAGTTATGACCAACCTAGATACTGCTGCTGCTGCTGCTAAGTCGCTTCAGTCGTGTCCAACCTAGATAGCATACTGAAAAGCAGAGACATTGCTTTGCCAACAAAGGTCCATCTAGTCAAGGCTATGGTTTTTCCTGTGGTCATGTATGGATGTGAGAGTTGGACTGTGAAGAAAGCTGAGCGCCTAAGAATTGATGCTTTTGAACTGCAGTGTTGGAGAGGACTCTTGAGAGTCCCTTGGACTGCAAGGGGATCCAACCAGTCCATTCTGAAGGAGATCAGCCCTGGGATTTCTTTGGAAGGAATGATGCTAAAGCTGAAACTCCAGTACTTTGGCTACCTCATGTGAAGAGTTGACTCATTGGAAAAAACCCTGATGGTGGGAGAGATTAGGGGCAGGAGGAGAAGGGGATGACAGAGGATGAGATGGCTGGATGGCATCACTGAGTCGATGGACGCGAGTTTGAGTGAACTCCGGGAGTTGGTGATGGACAGGGAGGCGTGGCATGCTGCGAATCATGAGATCGCAAAGAGTTGGACACGACTGAGCTACTGAACTGAAACATGCATGCAAAAAAAAAAAAAATCTAGAGGAAAACATAAAAGAAAAACCTTCGTAACTGGGGGAGAGGGACTGGATTTTTACACAGGATATAAAAAGCAAAATGGACTCATCACTCTCACTTTCATAGAGGCTTGTGATGAAATTTTGTTTTTTAATAGCAACAAATGTGAAAGTGAGTGAAAGTTGCTCAGTCATGTCTGACTCTTTGCAACTCCATACAGTCCATGGAATTCTTCAGATCATAATACTGGAGTGGATAGCCTTTCCCTTCTCCAGGGGATCTTCCCAACCCAAGGATTGAGCCCAGGTCTCCGGCATGGCAGGCGGATTCTTTACCAGCTGAGCCACGAAGAAGTTGTTATTTCTTTCACATCTATGTCATTATGAAGCAAATCTCAACCCCACCACAGCTCACTATAGAAGATTTCCAAATGAACTCTATTATTGCTTCTGCTGCTGCTAAGTCACATCAGTCGTGTCTGACTCTGTGCAACCCCATAGATGGCAGCCCACCAGGCTCCCCTGTCCCTGAGATTCTCCAGGCAAGAACACTGGAGTGGGTCGCCATTTCCTTCTCCAATGAATGAAAGTGAAAAGTGAAAGTGAAGTCGCTCAGTTGTGTCGGACTCTTAGCGACCCCATGGACTGCAGCCCACCAGGCTCCTCCGTCCATGGGATTTTCAAAGCAAGAGTACTGGAGTGGGATGCCAGGGCCTTCTCCAATTATTGCTTCTACTGTGGCAAAGTATTGTTTAATAACAGATTGTAGCCCTTAGGGTGTCCCATTTGAAGTTTCTTACCTAGATACTCACTCCGGTCTCTGTAAAAACAAGAGGAAAACTCAATGTCCTCAGTGATGGCATGTTGGCTGAGGACTGTCTGGTCCCATCTTCAGCCCATCTATATGACCATGAACTTAGTCACATAGCCTCACTCCCAGTCCTGCATCCCACTCCCACCTCTCTTATGATTCTATAAGTTCCTTGCAACCCACTAAATACTCAAGCTTTAGTATTTTCTTGAATGTTCTCTTCCTTCCCTTCAAATTTCCTCCTCCACTTTGTCACCAGACTTATCTATCATTCTGCTTCAACTGCTGCACTCCACCCCCACTCTTCAAAATAGTTATCTCCCTTCCCCAGACTCTTGGAGCTCTCTGCACACACCCTTCTGGCCCTTATCAAATGCAGTGTTGTTATCTATTCAATGTCTCTCTCTACCACTGGACTGTTTAATCCACAGAACAGAAGCTACCTTAAGTCATCCTTGCTTTTTCCCCCCAAATTTTCTCCACCATCTTCTAACTCCAACACACACACACACACACACACACACACACAGTCTGATGCACAGTAAGCGCTCATCAGTGTCTAATAAATGAATAAGTTTTTCCTTCACCAGAGAGAACCCAGCAAGTCATAAGAAATCAATTAAAAGCATAAATAACAGTCACTAGTTTTAAAATGGTAATTCAATTGAAAGAAACAGGAAAAGCAGTTCATCTTCATCAGAAAGGTCTAATCTTCAGACATCAAGCAAGAAAATCAACCATTGCCACTAGAAAATGAAGAATATTCATCACAACCAGCTTCTTTCTAAAGGACACACACCCAGGGCAAAATAGTCTAGTCACAGAGGAACCAGCCAGTACTTAGAGTTCAAGTCTCTGATGCCAGTGCCAGAGAGTAAGTCACAGAGTATAAGAGTAACAGCAGTTACTGTTTGGGGCACTTAAATCACCAAGCTCTGAATTCACTATTATACGTATGTTATCTCATTTTCGGAGAAGGCAATGGCACCCCACTCCAGTACTCTTGCCTGGAGAATTCCATGGATGGAGGAGCCTGGTGGGCTGCAGTCCATGGGGTCGCTGAGGGTCGGACATGACTGAGCGACTTCCCTTTCGCTTTTCACTTTCATGCATTGGAGAAGGACATGGCAACCCACTCCAGTGTTCTTGCCTGGAGAATCCCAGGGACGGGGGAGCCTGGTGGGCTGCCGTCTATGGAGTCACACAGAGTCGGACACGAGTGAAGCGACTTTAGTAGTAGTGGTAGTATCTCATTTTAGCTTTATCCCAGCCCTGTGAAGGAGATATTATAATTTCCATTTTACAGATAAAAAATGCTCTAACTATCCAAGATTAAGCCTTGGCCTGAGTCCAAAGCCTGTGGTCTTAACCTCTGGATCCTGCTGCTCTCCACTTGGCCGCCAAGCTACCTGTTGGTGGAAGCTAGCACGGTTATGCACAATCTTGGGTCTCCAGCACCTAGAACAGAGCCTGGCATATATTTTCTAAATGTTGCAGTGAAATATGTATGAAATATGTATGGCAGAAAGAGAAGAACTAAAAAGCCTCTTAATGAAAGTGAAAGAGGAGAGTGAAAAAGCTGGCTTAAAACTCAAAATCATTCAAAAAACTAAGATCAGGCATCCGGTCCCATCACTTCATGGCAAACAGATGGGGAAACAATGAAAACAGTGACAGACTTTATTTTCTTGGGCTCCAAAATCATTGCAGATGATGAGTGAAGCCATGAAATTAAAATATGCTTGCTCCTTGGAAGAAAAGTTATGACCAACCTAGACAGCATATTAAAAAGCAGAGACATTACTTTGTCATCAAAGGTCCATCTAGTCAAAGCTATAGTTTTTTCAGTAGTCATGTATGGATATGAGAGTTTGACTATAAGGAAAGCTGAATGTCAAAGAATTGATGCTTTTAAACTGTGGTATTGGAGAAGACTCCTGAGAGTCCCTTGGACTGCAAGATCAAACCAGTCCAACCTAAAGAAAATCAGTCCTGAATATTCATTGGAAGGACTGATGCTGAAGCTGAAACTCCAATACTTTGGCCACCTAATGCAAACAGTTGACTCACTGGAAGAGACCCTGATGCTGGGAAAGATTGAGGGCAGGAAGAGAAGGGGATGACAGAGGATGAGATGGTTGGATGACATCACCAACTCAATGGACAGGAGTTGAGCAAGCTCCAGGAGTTGGTGATGGACAGGGAAGCCTGGTGTGCTGCAGTCCATGAGGTCACAAAGAATCAGACACAACTGAGCAACTGAACTGAGCTGAAGAGCGAAATATGGGTTTCCCAGGTGGTACAAGTGGTAAAGAACCTGCCCGCCAGTGCAGGAGACATAAGAGATGCAGGTTCGATCCCTGGGTTGGGAATATCCCTGAAGGAGGGCATGGCAACCCACTCCAGTATTCTTTCCTGGAGAATCCCATGGACAGAGGCGCCTGGTGGGCTACAATCCATAGGGTCACACAGAGTCAGATATGACTGAAGCCACTTAGCATGCATGCACAGTGAAATATCATCTTCTTGGTAAAAAGAGACCTCTCTCCTAGTCGCTGGATATTTTTATTACACCCTCTAACCAAGGACTGAATGTCTGGCTCCATTCCACTCCAAGACTCAAGGCCCCATTGAACACTCGGCCTAGGGGATGTGCATGAAATGGCCATCTTCCAGGTCTGAGGTGAGGGGATTCCAGCACTTTTCTGCACAGCCTCTATCGCCATGGAGCAAAGCATTAGAGCTGATCCTTGCAGACTTTTATCCAGGGCAAACTCAAACCCCAAAAATGACTGAAAGTGGGAGGGGAACTAATAAAACCCCTTCTCTACTCTGCTCAGGTTTGTGTAGTCACCGCCTCAAGGACTCAACTTGCTTTTTTTCCACATGGACTCTCTGGGTCTTAGGGATATCTCCTAATGCGTATGGATTTATTTATTTATGTTGCCCAGTGCATTACACATATGCTAAAATATATTATTCTTAAGTGCAGAAAGACTAAAGACTAAAGTAAAGTGCTTTACTTTTTTTTGTATTTTGCTTTTCCTTTCTGCTTCTCTCTGCTTAGTCCTCACATAGATCCTGGTAACAGGGGAGTAAATAATTACTGAGTTCAACCAGAAATTTTTGAATGTCTGTCAGGACCTTTGGGCACTAAACTGAAACATTGGCCTTAGATGATAACGCTGCCGATGTTTCCACATTGTCTTTTAAGACTTTGAGGATAGGAATATCTTACATAAGATGTGGAATGAGCAGCAGAGTGATTTATATGGTATTTGGACTACAGAAAAAGAGGAAAAGGTACAATCTGTGATTCATAAGAGGCAGAAAGTAGAAAGCAAGCTTCTTTCTCACCGTGTCAGTCCCTAAGCCAGAGTCGCTGATTCTAGGTAACATCAGAAAAATGCTTACTCCAGAGTCCAACAGTTTGCTGACAGTGCAATGCATAACCAAGAGCCTGCCTCCAGTAACCATTTTCTACAAAAATAGTTCTTTTCTCTCCTATTTGGAAATACAAGTAAAAGCGGTGATAGGCCTGAGCTGTAGCTAACCCTCTTTGATAAAAAATATAACATGTTGTTAATATTCCAGCACTTAGCACAATGTCTGGTAGAAAACTGGTGCTCAATACCTGTGTGGTTCAAGAAAGAAATCTTTGTTCTAACTCAGTGACCCTGCAGAACTCTTTAATTCTAATTTTATACTCTTCACAGCATACAGAATTATTCAATCAGATTATGTTCTATCAGAAGCTTCTTGTTATGGAGAAAAAAACGTGGAGCTTGAGATGCATTTCACAGAGTCGTTTTGATAGTTGACAGAGAAGCTTTTATTGCAGAACAGCGCTGCCTGCTTCTACCACACTTTCCTCACCCTGTAATCATTGCTCCCGCCATGCTGCTGACATGGGAGGGGAGCCGAGTGAAATATTTCAGTTGGCTGGAAGTTAACCCTTCCAGTCACAGAGTGTTACAGAGAACCAGTGTTGAGAAAAGAATGCAGGCAAGGACTTCTCCGGTGGTCCAGTGGTTAGGACTTGGTGCTTCCACTGCATGGGGCACAGGTTCAACCCCTGGTTGGGGAACTAAGATCCCATAAGCTGCGTGGAGCAGCCAAAAATAAAAGATTAAAAATACAAAAGAGATAGCAAGTGGGAATTTGCCGTGTGACTCTGGGAGTTCCACAGAGTGCTGTGTGACAACCTAGAGGGCTGGCATGGGGTGGAAGAGGGGTTCAGAAGGGAAGGGATACGTGGATGCCTGTGGCTGATTCATGCTGATATATGGCAGAGGCCAACACAATATTATAAAGCACTTATCCTCCAATTAAAAAAATAGGAAAAAAAAAAAAGAGAGAGAGAGAGTGCAGGCAGAACTCAGATCTGCACTCAGAATGTGAGCTCCCTGAGAGCAGGGAGCCTCGATGCTTCAGTGGCAGGCATGGTTCCTGAGAGAGAACAGGACTTAATAAACAGTAATAAGACACCCCCTCAATTCTAGAGTTTTAGGTGGGAGCTTGAGGAATAGGGGCAAGAAATCACCCATTCTTGTTTTGTTCTTTTTTAAAAAAAATTGTTTTGTTCCTTTTAGCCACATTAATCTGTCAAACTAGATTAACCAGCCTTCCCAGTATCTGGATTACAGAGCCCAAAGTACAGAGATGTCACTGAGAACACGGTGGGCAGGGCCAAACCTGGAAACAGAACTTCACTGCCAGGCTGGCTGTCTCCTCTTGCTTTTGCAGAGTGACTACAAATGAACACGGGCTGCTGAGAGGCTCACCTACCAGGTCTGGCACTCGGCCCACTGTCTGGCCCACACTGCACAGGCCATCAAATTCCACAGGCCCTTAGAGATGTTTATTTTTGCACTCTGTAGATTCTGCTCTCGCTGCTGGAGCCATGGCAGGTCACACAAAGGACAAGGTGTTGCCAAGCTGAGAATGTGGGGTGCTCCTTAGTGCAAGACCCAGAATCTGAATTTCTTCCTGGAAACGAACAAGTTAGCAAAGTTTTTAGAAAAGTTTCTTCAACATGTAGGTGGTTGTCTTTGTCTCTGTCTTGATTGAAATAGTTAGGACTGAACCCATTCCTCTCACTTCTTTCTGGCTTTGGAGCCACAGAAAAGTCTGATTAAAAAAAAAAAGGTTGGAAGTAATTCTCAACTTTTTTGTGTGTGAGGTCCCTGTATACATCGCAAGGTATTTCCTTAGTTAAGTAAGGCAATAGTTGTATTTTTAGAATAAGTTATCTGTTGATTCATAAAATATGTGAAGGCAACAGTTAAAATGAATTTCATATTTTCAAATACATTTTATTTGATGACTCACTGACACTTACAAACATGAAAAATCGTGGTAACTGTGTAAGACATTCTTCTGTCCATTGACAGAATGCTGCCATGCATGTACGGATTTGCACACCTTGTACTGATTCTGTTGTCTCCTCCTGAGTCTAAGGACACTTCCTCCCCCCGAGATTAGATGCCTCTCTCTGTTTATTAAGGGTAAGCCTAGTGCCTTGAAGAACATCAATTCCTTCTGGTTTACTAGATATATTATTTATTCAAGGTCCCAGTAGGAACTGAAAAACTGGGGAGAGTCAACAAAAGCACTATTTACAGAGGTGTGGGCAAGTGTTCATAAGATCTGTCAAAGGTCAGCAGAGTGCTCAGGGACTGGTACCACTGCCACCTCTAGGCCAGAAGGCAAAGGAAGAGAGGAGTTACTGGAGCCTTCTGTAGAGTCACTGGGTAAAGGAAAGTAGCCAGTTCGTAAGGATCTGACAGTGAAAAAAACCAAGGAAATAAATACACCAACCTCACACTCCCCCTGACTTCCAAGTCCCATCAGTAGCTGAACCCAACAGGAATCCAGATGATGTGGCCCCTACATGTCAGCCTCCCAGGGCAGAGAACTGAGTGGAAAGGGATGGCCGGTGAACCTGGAGGTACACGTGGAAACTGTCCTGCACACCAGGGTGCCCTGTAGTGCACAGGGCTATGGCTAAAAACGAGGTCAAGACCTGAGCCAATCAATGCCTTCAAATTATATTAAGCTACTCAAGGTTACTGACTCAAACCTTTCGGTGTATTTCAAATATATAACTCAACTGCACAACTCAACTCCTCCGCAGCTCATATTGAAATGCTCCCTTAGTTTCAGCCCGCCATCACCTTTATAAGGGAAGGTCTGCATCTCTGCCGCTAATCTTCCTACCGAGTTACAGGCTCAAATTTCCAAGAGCCTACAGGGTACCTCAGACTCTATGTCTATAAAGCACTGGCTAGTCTCTCCTGGAAACACATTTTATTTTCATGCTGTTGCCATCTCCCAGCTAGGTGTGTTAGAACACTCTGAGGCTTTTGGCTCCTCCCCATCTCTCAGAACAAGTGAGTGAAACTCATACCACTTCTGCGGGTAGCTGGCTCAGATCTGCCCTCCCTCTTAACTTCCCATGACTTTATACCTCGACAAAGTAAGAGCCTGTCTTGGCTGGCCTGACTAATCCTGACTCTGCCACTTAGAATTAAGACTTCCTTGCACTTATTAATTATGACTCTTATTTTATGCTTCAAGGCCTCAGTTCCCTCATCTGCAGGGCAGACCCATGCATAGTCCCCTACCGCTGGGGACAAAGACCTCCTCTCCATTGATTCCAAGGGGCAGAAACTCCAGCACAACTAGCCTCTCCGGCCTTTCTCTACCTTCTCACCTACTTTTCCCCCAGGAGAAGGAGTTGGTTATCTGATTCATGGGTGTGGGAGAATTAGGTACGTGCTCAGCTTTTTGTTTTCTTTTTCAACGTGGGATCTGCCTGCAAGCAGAGAGTGCTGATTCTTCTCAGCTCTTTCACTCTGTACATGAATCCGGGGCAGACGCCCATCAAATGAGGCTTGTAGCTGTTCGAGGGAGGGTCGGTGACAGGGTAGCTCCATCTTTTATGTGGCTAGAGTGTTGCAGTCCTTCTTGGCTAGTAGTCCTGAGCCTCTCTCCCCAATTTATCAGCACACAAGGCAGCATTTTAGGAAAGAATAGTTAACATTTATTTGAATACACACTACAGGCAGATCCTACGCTTTGTGATATAATATGGATTACCTCATTTCATTTTCTCAACAACTCTGTGAGGTAGGAATTGGGATGGAAAAGATCAATAAACCACTGGTCTCCTCACAAGTTCAAAACCGATTTAGAGGTAGAAACAAGAACCAGTCAATACTCTGGCCACCTGATGGGAAGAGTCGACTCATTGGAAAAGACCCTGATGCAAGGAAAGACTGAGGGCAGGAAAAGAAGCAGGTGACAGAGGATGAGATGGTTGGATGGCATCACCAGCTCAATGGACATGAGTTTGAGCAAATTCCGGGAGATAGGGAAGAACAGGGAAGCCTGGCGTGCTGCAGTCCAAGGGGTTGCAAAGAATCAGACAGGACTGTGTGACTGAACAAAAACCTTCTTATTATCACGATTGTTGATGTAACAGACCGCCTCTATGAGTCTTAAGGAAAGGGATAGGAATTTAAAATTTCAATATTCTTTGGTTATCATAATATTTCATATAAGATAGGGCGGAGAATAACAGTGACATCAAGTAGAACTTTATAAACTGCAAAAGAAAATCTATCACCGTTTCCTCTCCAGAGACTTCACCAAGAGGCATTCACATGGGTCCTGAGGCTGGCTGTGAGAGCTGTTTTGAATGCACATTTCTCTGTGCAGGCTTACAAGAGGCCCTTAGGCCATGGTGAGCTGTAAGTAGTAACAGAACACAGCTCAAGGGAAAAAAAGTCTTAAAAATAAAAAAGAAACTCACATTCCTCTGACAGAATACTACTCTCCAAAGAGTTCCAGAGGTTTCCCCGTCCCTCCGCTATACCACTGCTCTTTGAGGCCTTACAGACTTCTACAAATATGAATGCCGAAGCACACAGGCCAGTGCACTTGGCCTGGGGTCAGACATGTCTGGCTTTGAATCCCAGTGCTGACAATTAATAGCTGTAAGAACTTGACATTTGATTTAACTTTCTGAGTCTGTCTCCTGCTCTGTACCTTGGAGTTAACAGCTCCTCTTTATTAGGGCTTTAATGAGGATTAAAGGGCAAAATATATGTTAAAGTGCCTGACAACTATTAAAATATTCACATAATAACATATATTAATCTCCTTCCCTATTATACCAGCTGATACATTTTTCATATTCATTTGTACCTTTCAATGATTTTCCTACTTAAAAAGTGAAGCAGAAAAAAAAAAAAAGCAAAGCAATTATACAACTATATAGTAGACACTCAAAAAATGCTTACCTAAGTTAAACTTATACCAGTTACGATTTCAAATAACGACATAGTTAGCAAAGTATTAATAAATAAATATCTTTATCATGGGCTTCCCTAGTGGCTCAGCAGTGAAGAACCCACCTGCAATGCAGGAGACACGGTTTCAATCCTTGGATCAGGAAGATTCCCTGGAAAAAGAAATGGCAACCCATTCTAGTACTCTTCTCAGGGAAATCCCATGGATGGAGGAGCACCATCTTGCAAAAGAGGCAGACAAGACTTAGTGTCTAAATAACGACGACAATCCTTACCATAGCTGAAAGCACCCATATTTCTTGTCATTTAGCCAAAGGAAAAAAGTCAAGGAGAGACCCAGAGATTTTACCTATGTCAGTTTTCCCTTACATTATTGGGACAAGACAAAGAAGTTAAATAATTGAATGAGGGAGAGTGGCAAAGAGAAAACGATGGGGAAAACACTAAATTCAAGAAAACTATGCTCTTTGAACATTTAAACTAATTTTTACTTCTCTGCAATATTTAGTTGGTTCTTTCTTTTGAATTGCAAACTGAAATTCTTTGTAGGCACATATCTATATATCAAATAACAAGTACATCCATGTTCTCTTCCCTTCTTAATGACTTTTCCTAAGTAGTACACAGACAGCAAGTCCCATCCATGGATTATTATCAAGCCTTTACAAAGGATGGTTATGAGGACTGTAGCAGCACCCAAAAATGCCCCTGTTGGGGTAACTCTTAATCAGAACATGAAATGTACAAGCTATGAGTACAACTACAAAAATGCACATGGACAAGGACAGCAGGAGAAAGGAATGCAGAAAAAAAGAAAAAGAAAAGAACTGCAAAAAGGCACACGCACAAGCACAGCAAGAGAAAGGAATGCAGAGAAAAACAAAATAGCTGTGTGAGGAAACTAAGACCATGAATGATTTCTTCCTATATTTTCTGAACGTCTTGGAATATTCTTATACCCTTCTTATAAAAAATAATAAGGCCACTTTTACACATTGTAACTAAGTATACTCTTACTGCTTTTTTTTGCATTCAACATCGATTCAATATATTCTTTTTCACATTTTGACAGATTTTACATTTGACATTTCATATCTTTATCATGGTTGTGTTTGCCCTCTTCATTTAAACTTGTCAAGATCTTATTCTCTGGAATACTTAAAAGGGCTTTTTACTTGACAATCAAGTACATACACGTGCATTAAAAGTTACCCCTCACTTCTCTTCTTCCCAACAGATCGAAAATAAGGCATCTATCTGTGGAAAGAGAAAATTTATGATCATATTTTAAGGCTGTCTAAAGGAAATAATTCAGTTGACCAAGTTCAATTTTAGGTTTTCTTTTTTTTTTTTCCAAAAAAGTGAATGCATGTTGTGTGTGTGTGCAAAATAAATTTATTCCAGCATGCTCTTTCATTATAATTTTCAAAACTGCTTTCCTCTTATGGAGTGATGCAATATTTGATGAGTAAATAACAAGAATGAAAAAGTCCACTTTAGGGCAACTGTAACTAGACAAGATGAGAATACAATGGTTTTTTTGTGTCATTTTAGCCTCACACGGAGATATCACCCCCTTTTCTTTGACAGACTTCTTGAGAGAATGGTGAAAATGACAAAACTGTCTTTGCTGGGGGTTAGGAGAAGAATGAGTTCCTTAATATTTTCAGGATAAAAATAAATAAATGCTTGATTTATACCGAAAGAGTTTTAGGATCTTAGGATGAGAATAGAAAATAAATATTTTAATTTCTAAAAAAATTAATCATTTATAAAGATTGAAAATTACAGTTTTGTCTTTCATGTCTTAAATCCTTACTCTTCACTTAGAAGAGAAAGTCAAATAATACAAAATAATTTATTTGGTTTCTTGTTTCTCAAGAAAGCAGTCAATTAAGAACACAGCAAAAAAGGCTAATGAATGGCTGAGGTCTACATTCCAAAGTCCAGTGTAATTTTTACTGCTAACAAGGTAGATTTTATGGGTGTCAAGCCTACCAACAATAAGCTGTAAGCACAGTGTGAGGGAAAAGATGTAACAGACAAATCTGTAGCCAAGCACAGAATCACTGTTAATAATGGCAATAGAATCAACCAAGTAAAAAGAGAAAAAAAAGAGAAGAAAATTCAACAGCTTGGAGTCATTTTTTGTAGAGATAAATACATCAGCATGTCTTCATTCAGAGCTTGCCAACTGCTGAACGGGTGGGATATGGATCTGTATTAGTCAACTTAGGCTGGTATAAGAAAATATAGCATAATACCACTGACTGGCTTAAACAACAGACATTTATTTATTTCTCACTGTTCTGATGACTAGAAGCCCACAACCAAGGTTCTGATAAATCTGGCTTCTGGTGAGAGCTTTCTTCCTGCTCACTGATGGCTGGCTACCTTCTTGCTATGTTCTCACATGGCCTGCCTTGGCAGGTGGGCATAGGGGGATGTTTGGCCAGAGACAGAGGAATGTGGGAGGAGCTCTCTGGGGTCTCTTCCTATAAGACACTAATCCTATTAGAAAGGGCCCCACCTTTATGACTTCATTTAGCCTTAATTATTTACTTAGAAGTCCCATCTCCAAATGGTGGTTAGAGCTTCCATATGTGAATGTGAGGGTGGTACAAACATTCAGTCCATAATAAAATCCCTCAGCTGGGCAGAACCTTGGACTGGGAAGGGCCCAGGCCAGAAGCAGTCTCATGGTGTACCCAAGTGTGGCTAAGAAGATCATGGTTTTTGAGGTCTGGATCCATGGGAGAAGTTGGGAAGCACTGATTTATGGACCCTGAATGCACCACTGCACTGTTAACCATTGTAAGAATACATTCAATGACCCAAGGAGTGAAGAAAAATCACAATAATGATTAATGCTTAAATAACATGCAGTACATGCCATACCTGATCTTAGTGTTTCTTTACATGTTAACTCATTTAAGACTCACAACAGCCCTATGATATATAAAGTATTATAATACCAGGCTCAAGAGACAGTCCTTGATCATCAAACTGCCTGAATCCAAATCTTGTCTTCTGCACCTTTAGCTCTGTTCAGTTCAGTTCAGTCACTCAGAAGTGTCAGACTCCCTCCAACCCCAAGAACTGCAGCACGCCAGGCCTCCCTGTCCATCACCGACTCCTGGAGTTCACTCAAACTCACGTCCATCGAGTTGGTGATGCCATCCAGCCATCTCATCCTCGGTCGTCCCCTTCTCCTCCTGCCCTCAGTCCCTCCCAGCATCAGAGTCTTTTCCAATGAGTCAACTCTTTGCATGAGGTGGCCAAAGTACTGGAGTTTCAACTTTAGAATCATTCCTTCCAAAGAACACCCAGGCAACTGTGGTTAAATTACTAAGTCTCTCTGAACCTGTTTCCTCTTCTATAAAATGGGATGGATATATAAGCATACAATTCCAAGAAGCTGTGAAAACTAAAAAATTTCCATACATTAACAGTGTACTCATTTTGTTGCTAGATCTAAACACTCATAGTTTTTATTTACCTTTCTGAGTGGGATAGTCTTAAAGTTTCAACTCATAGTTGTGACAATTCAGTTAATTCAATTAACACACTTAGAATAGTGCCTGGCACACGTGGGAAGTGATATACTAGTATTAACTATTATTGTTGTTGTTGTTATTATTACTACTGCCATTCTCTAGATGAGGAAACTGAGGCAGAGAGAGATCAGTCTGTCCAAGCATCAGCCAGCACGTGGCACGCTGAAAGTGAACCCAAACAGTGTGGTCTTAACTACTGCACTGCTCCATCTCCAAAAATTACATACGTTTCATTTCTGTTCAGTCATGTTTAATGCTCCATGTTTAAGAACTACTACTCAGTTGAAAAAAAAAAGAATGAAAGGATGCCATTTGTAGAAACATAGATGGACCTAGAGATTATCACACTCAGTCAGGCAGAGAAAAACAAATATAATATCACTTATATGTGGAATCTAAAAAAACATTAAAAACATGTTTATGAAACAGACTCACAGACTTCAAAAACAAACTTATCGTTACCATAGGGGAATGGTATAAGAAGGGATACATCAGGAGTTTGGGGTTAACAGAAACACACTGCTGTATATGAAACAAATAATCAACAGGGACTTATCTCTAGCACAGTGAACTCGAGTCAATATTCTGTAATAACCTAAATGAGAAAAGAATCAGAAAATCTGTATATGTATAACTGAATCACTTTGTTATACATCTGAAACTAACACAACACTGTAAATCAATTAAACTCCAATATAAAATAAAATTTTTTAAAGGCAATGTTTTAATAAAATATTTTAGAAGTTCTGTCCAGCTCAGCTTCAAGGGGATTCAGCTCCATCATTCAGAATGATCCAAGAGCAGGCCCTGGGGAAGGGGGCCTGCAGCCATGTCAATGCTATACGATCTGAACCCCTGGCCTAGCTCACCAAACCAGGAGTCCACACCTGACCCCCAGGAGCCAACCAAAGGCTGAAGCAATTCCACATCTTTCAAACAGGTAATGCATTCTTGCCTGGAAAATCCCATGGACAGGGAGGCCTGGAGTCTGCGATTCATGGGGTCGCAAAGGGTCTGACACGAATGAGCGACTTCACTTCTTCTCCAAGGGGAAAATGAAGTGATTGAGTCAGGCTGGAGCTGGAAGGTGCTGAGTTAGGCTGGAGAGCCATACTCTGCCATGTATATACCCAGAGGAGCTAAGAACCAGGAGAGGAAAGTAGCAGTTCCAGGTAGACCAATGGTTCTCAATCAGGGACAATATGATCCCTCAGGGGCCATGTGGCAACGTCTAGAGACACGTTCTGCCATCACAGTCAGAGTACTTTTTTCAGCATCTGGTAGACAAAAGTAAAAGAGGCTGCTTTAACTCTACAGTGCAGGACAGCTCCGCAAAAAAAAAAAAAAAAAGTATCATCTGGCTCAAAATGTCAGTTATGACAAGGCTGAAAACTCTGGTTTAGACTCGGAGTAAGCAACCACGTAGCACAGGGAGAGGGTGAGACAGAGGAGTTATTTGCTTTAGTTCCAGTGGCTCCTCAGGCCCCGATTCCAGCTGCTCAGAAAGCTGTATAGCTCTTCCAGCCCTAAATTTGCCTGAGCTTCTTAATGGTCCATGTTCCTCCTGTCCGTTTATCATTCCATAAAAGTTCCCCTTTACCTTCTACCAGTTTGATGAGTTGATGTTTCCTGCAACCAAGGACACTAGAGACAGGTTTGGGGGAGAGCAACTCAGGATGGTGGGAAGAGTGCTTCAGGCAGAAGAAATAGTATATGTAAAGGCACAGAGTTTTGGAAGGCAGGTGGAGAAACATAGCGGGGGAAATGAAGAACAAAACAAAGGAGAGGAAAAATATGAGTCAAAGCACAGAAGCAGCATTAAGCATGGTGTGTTTTCATGTAGAAACGAGAGTGGGCTCACTAGGTCAGCAGGTGCATCCTAGGGAAATCAAAGAAATTAAGTGGAAACAGCTTTGAACAAAGCATCAAGCCATACAACTATAATTGGAGAAGGAAATAGCAACCCGTTTCCAGTATTCTTGCCTGGAGAATCCCTGGACAGAGGAGCCTGCGGGCTACAGTCCATGGAGTCGCAAAGAATCAGACACAACCTAGTGACTAAAACAACAAATAAACACATACAATTACAATACAGGCTTGGGCTTCCCAGGTGGAGCTAGTGCTGAAGAATCTGCCCGCAAGGCAGGAGCTGCAGGAGACTCAGGTTTGACCCCTGGCTTGGGAAGATCCCCTGGAGGAGGAAATGGCAACCGACTCCAGTATTCTTGCCTGGAGAATCCCATGGACAGAGGAGCCCGTCAGGCTCCTTGGGGTCTCAGGTCCATGGGGTCTCAAGAAGTTGGACACGAATGAAGTGACTTAGAACAGAGCATAACACAGGCTTGCATATCAGTGACCCTCCTAGGCCTAATTCATCCTTTGAATGGATAAAAGAAAAAAAATATCAATGTGTTTGGGAATGTATACTTTCTTGGAAAGCCATCTCTACTCAGTAAAAACATTGCCCTATCAGTTAAAAGAAAAGAAAAGAAAAAGCAACAAGCAGGATTTCTCCAATATGTGAAATAAACTAAAGCAGAGGCAGAAATCTCTAGCATTTGTGGCAATCAGCCAAAAGATTTTAATCAATAAGTTCCTTGATTTCCCTTTCTGTATTGCAGGGAAGACGCAGCATTCTCACTGCCTGGCACTGAGGAGGGCCTGAGGTAGTCCGTAAAAGCCCCATATGACTCTTTTTTTTTTTTTTTAATAAAAAAGAAAAAGTCCACAAAGACTGGGAAATGGGCTTCCCTTCACCTCAGTCAAGGAAAGAGACAGGATTCACAAAAGCATCATTAAATCTTTCGGGTGAAGAAAAAACAAACAAAAGAGGGAAATATACATGCAATTACGTGACACTGACATGGAACAGATATAAGTTTAGACACGAAAAGAGAAAAGGAAATAAATGTTATTAAAGCGGAGGCCTCCACAAGGCTTTGATTCTCTTTTTCCTCCCTGATTCCTAACAGGGATAATGTGATTCCCCAAGGAAAAGCTGCTTTTGTAGTCAGCAGGTCAAAGGTCTTAGACCAAAAACAGTGGATACACAATGTTCCAGAAGAGATGTGTGTGGCTTCCTGGTACTGAATCGACCCCTGCAGGTCAAAAGACACTCAGGATGAAACGCGGAACTATGGAATGAAATGCATACCCCTTCACTGCCAAGAGGCAGCGTGCTTCAAGGGTGGGTGGACGGCCACCAGGAGCCTTTTGACAGCTGGCTGGGAAGGAGGCCTGGGCTCGGTGGGATCGGTACAAAGGGTCAGATTCCTCTGAGTGAGCACGGCCATCCTGGGGAAAGGCAACAAGGCTCCTCTAAGAGGAAATAACATCCGGCTGACACACTGGGTGTTTAAAGAAAATGCCCAGGATGGTGTAGCAAAAAAAGACAACTCAACATTTTTAATTCCACCGGTGAACACCATCATCACAACAGCAGATACTACTTTTTGAGCACTTATCTGTGGGCCAACCACTGTGCTAGGAGAGTCACAGACATTAATTATAGTCATTCAGAAAGGGATCTGAGGGACCTCCCTGGTGGTCCAGAGGCTAAGATTCCATGCTGGAGTGTTAGCCCTGGCAGGGGCCCCAGGTTCAAACGATGGTAGGGAACTAGATCCCACATGCCACAAATAAATATTCCACATGCTGCAACTAAGACCTGGTGCGGCCAAATAATTAATTTTTTAAAAAGTATGGTGTCTGGATACCTGCACTTCAGCATCAGTGCAGCTTGGCATCATGGTACCACAATTTTATACGGCAGAATTTCACTGTCCTTTCTGAATTAATGCTGTGCCTATAAAAAGTGCTAATAAAGGCTTAGGAGCCAAACCCATCCCTTCCAAACCGGCAGGCGATGGGAGGGGTTCAGTGAGACTTTGAAAACAAGCTGGCTTTCATTAGTTGGGTCACTGCAATGCCTATGACTGAGACAGCAGCAGTGATAAATCAATAACATAGTCCCCACCAAAGGATGCCTCAGAAATCTAAAGATACTCCTTCTCTGAGCAGTTTGGAGGGTTTTCAAAGAACTACCTCCCTCATGAAAGGAAGCAGGGGGACTTTCCTGGTTGCCCAGTGGTGAGAGTCCACCTTGCAATGCAGGAGACACAGGTTCAAACCCTGGTTGGGGAACTAAGATCATACATGCCACAGAGCAACTAAGCCCGTGCGCTCTGAAGTCCGAGCGACACAACTAGAGAGCCCGCGTGCCACAAGCAGAAAGTCTGTGTGCCACAGCAAAAGATCTGCAGGACACAGTGAGACTCCGAGTGCCACAGTATAAAAACAAATTAAAAAACCAAAAGAAGTTCAGAGGAAGAAGACTAGGATACCGAGAGCTCATGGTGAACTAAGATACAAACTACACCCAGAGATATCAAGATCTGGTTGAGCTTATTCTGCACAATATTAGGATAAGTAGAAGCTTTGATGTGACAAGTCAGAAATGGGAACTGACATATCAGCAAAGTGACCGGGAAGTCACTTTGACAACTTACACCCCTACTGGCACAAGCTAATGTATGGCCTCTTGAAAGGAGTCTTGAGAGAAAAGAAACAGTGATTGTACATCTTACTTTTAAATACTCATCTCTAAAAAATCTGAGTATTTTTATAATGGCATTATATTCTGAAAAATCCTTTGAAATTACTCTTTGTATTGTTTTCAAATCCAGGTCATTTAAATAAGGAATTCATGCTCACAATTTATAGACAAAGTATTTTGACCCCAACAGTACTGCCTAATTTGATCATCAATAATGCAAATCAGACTTGGTTCCCAATGACCTTTGATGTTTCCAAAAATTATATTCACCTTCTTGAAGACCGGACATTATTGAGGATATTCAAAGAATAAATTAAAAGTTTTAAATAGCTTCAAAAAATGAAAATTCTAAAATATCATGAATAATGATAGCTTGACCGTAAAAATCCCTAAGGCTACTTTTAAGAAGATAATATCATTTGGATATATATTTCACACTATATTTTTGAGTCAATATATTACTACATGTATTTATACCTGTGAATATTTAATAAGGTCTGTTATTTCAAATATGCTGAATAAGGTATAAAAGTTATTGTTAACTCACCCCTAAAGATATCAGTCCAATGTCCTTTTATGATCATAAAAGTCAGTGTAATTGCTGGTCATCAAGGAGAAAGTAGAATAAACTGAAAAATATAATCCTGCTTGTATCAAACATCAGCATCCATAATGCTGCATATAATTCTGTTCACTTGCAAATAATATATATTTCAATCTCAGAAGAGTCAGATGACTAAAGTGTCTCAAGATATGAAGACTCTTCATGTGAAAAGGAATTAAAAAGTAGGGAGTTTCTTCAATAGCATAGAAATAGATCAAAGAGTGATGGGCTTGAATCTCACAAGGGCTCAGCCTACCAGACTGCCCCATGCTAGTCTCAGGCCCTAGGGCACCTGTACCTGTGGCTGATCAAATAGATTTCTGGGTGACCACCCCCTTTTCAGGTTCTAAAATTTGCTATAATGGCTCACAGAACTCAAGAAAACACTACTTACTTTCACTGATTTATCATAAAAGATATAGATGAGCAGAGCCAGATAGAAAGATACACAGGGTAAGGTCCGAAAGGGTCCTGAGTTGGAAGCTCCTGTCTGTGGAGTTAGGGTGTGCTACCCTCCCAGCATTGGAGAAGGAAATGGCAACCCACTCCAATGTTCTTGCCTGGAGAATCCCAGGGACGAGGGAGCCTCGTGGGCTGCTGTCCATGGGGTCACACAGAGTCGGATACAACTGAAGCGACGCAGCAGCAGCAGCAGCAGCAGCAACCCTCCCAGCAAGTGGATGCCAAGTTCACCAATCTAGAAGCTCTCCGAATCTCTAGTTCAAGAGCTTTTACACAACTCAGTCTCCAGCCCCACTTCTTTCCTCTCCCCAGTGGAGATCAGTGAGTAGGGCTGAAAGCTCAAATCCTCTAATCACTGAGTTTTTCTGGAGACCAGCCCCACCCTGAGGCTATCAAGCCACCACCCCCACTGCCCCCCACCCCCACCCTAAATTATCTCATTAGCATAAACTCAGGTGTGCTTAAAAGAGCTTCCCTGGTGGCTCAGTGGTAAAGAATCAGCCTGCCAGTGCAGGAGATGCTGGTTCGATCCCTGGGTCAGAAAGATCCCTTGGAGAAGGAAATGGAACTCATTCTCCAGTATTCTTGCCTGGGAAATCCAAAGGATAGAGGAGCCTTGGACTCCAGTCCATGGGGTTGCAAAGAGTCAGACACAATTTAGCAACTAAACAGTGACAACTAAGTATAACAAAGTACACTCCAATCACTCAGGAAATCCCAAGGGTTTTCAGGATGCCTTACCAGTAGCCAGAGATAATAACTATGTTTTTTTATTTACTATAAATTTTATTTTTACTATACCTCAAAGCCTCAATTGAGGTAATGAGATAAAATTAATGTGAAATTATATTGTGATGAGCCAAATGATCATCTTCAGAATTTACACCAAGAAACCTCATTTCCATCTCTTGGGTTCCTCACTCAGCTCTGAAAATACAAAAAGGCTGGGAGAGTGAAGATTTAAAAAGAGGCTTTGGGGGAATTCCCTGACGGTACAATGGTTAGGACTCAGAGCTTTCACTGCTGTGGCCCCAGCTCAATACCTGGTTGGGGAACTCAGATCCCACAAGCCGTGTTGCAGCTTCAAAAAATAAAGATTTTTTTTAAGAGACAATTTCTTTATGGGGGATGGCTCGACCCCTATTTCAAGCTTAGAAAAAGGAGGGTGTCAAGGAATCCAGGGCCTAGCTGGGACTCTGCGTTTGAAAGCACAGTGGAGGGGGATCAGATTCCAGGGCCAGGGGTCCACAAGAGAGCTGGAAAGTGTCTCTGACCCTGCACAGAGGAGGGTGCCCCCTTCCGGCAATAGTGACGGCACGTTCCCTTCTTCAGGAGGACTCCAGGGATCCAGGAAAGTTTCCCCCAGGTCATGACAGACTTTGCTGTGGAAAAAGCTGCCTGGAGCCATTATCTATGCTTGCTGAGTCATTTAGCCCTGTTTGCCAAAGAATGCTCAAACTACCGCACAATTGCACTCATCTCACATGCTAGTGAAGTAATGCTCAAAATTCTCCAAGCCAGACTTCAGCAATACGTGAACCGTGAACTCCCTGATGTTCAACCTGGTTTTAGAAAAGGCAGAGGAACCAGAGATCAAATTGCCAACATCCGCTGGATCATGGAAAAAGCAAGAGAGTTCCAAAAAAACATCTATTTCTGCTTTATTGACTATGCCAAAGCCTTTGACTGTGTGGATCACAAGAAACTGTGGAAAATTCTGAAAGAGATGGGAATACCAGACCACCTGACCTGCCTCTTGAGAAATCTGTATGCAGGTCAGTAAGCAACAGTTAGAACTGGACATGGAACAACAGACTGGTTCCAAATAGGAAAAGGAGTACGTCAAGGCTGTATATTGTCACTCTGCTTATTTAACTTCTGTGCAGAGTACATCATGAGAAACCCTGGACTGGAAGAAACACAAGCTGGAATCAAGATTGCCGGGAGAAATATCAATAACCTCAGATATGCAGATGACACCACCCTTATGTCAGAAAGTGAAGAGGAACTAAAAAGCCTCTTGATGAAAGTGAAAGAGGAGAGTGAAAAAGTTGGCTTAAAGCTCAACATTCAGAAAACGAAGATCATGGCATCTGGTCCCATCACTTTATGGCAAATAGCTGGGGAAACAGTAGAAACAGTGTCAGACTTTATTTTTCTGGGCTCCAAAATCACTGCAGATGGTGACTGCAGCCATGAAATTAAAAGGCGCTTACTCCTTGGAAGAAAAGTTATGACCAACCTAGATAGTATATTCAAAAGCAGAGACATTACTTTGCCGACTAAGGTCCATCTAGTCAAGGCTATGGTTTTTCCTGTGGTCATGTATGGATGTGAGAGTTGGACTGTGAAGAAGGCTGAGCGCAGAAGAATTGATGCTTTTGAACTGTGGTGTTGGAGAAGACTCTTGAGAGTCCCTTGGACTGCAAGGAGATCCAACCAGTCCATTCTTAAGGAGACCAACCCTGGGATTTCTTTGGAAGGAATGATGCTCAAACTGAAGCTCCAGTACTTTGGCCACCTCATGTGAAGAGTTGACTCATTGGAAAAGACCCTGATGCTGGGAGGGATTGGGGGCAGGAGGAGAAGGGGATGACAGAGGATGAGATGACTGGATGGCATCACGGACTCAATGGACGTGAGTCTGAGTGAACTCCGGGAGTTGGTGATGGACAGGGAGGCCTGGCGTGCTGCGATTCATGGGGTCGCAAAGAGTCGGACACGACTGAGCGACTGAACGGAATGGAACGGACCCTTTGGAGCCCATGGACTCTTTGCAAGCCCTCCAGGCTCCTCTGTCCATGAGATTCTCCAGGCAAAATTACTGGAATGGGTAGCTATGCCCTCCTCTAGGGGATCTTCCGGACTCAGGGATTGAACTAGCATCCCTTTCATCTCCTGCATTCGCAGGTGGGTTCTTTATCACTAGGACCACCTGGGAAGCCCTCACAGTCCCACCCAAGAGGGTCTCTAGGAAGAGGAAGTGGTTCTCTCATGCACAGCAAGGGTCCATAACCACCAGAGAGCCAAGAACTGAGGGGTCACAAGCAGCCAGGGAGGAACCTCATGCCTCCTGCTTGTGCCTAGAGGGACAAACAAAAATAAAATAAAATTAAAATGAAACCATCCCCTGGATAAAGAGCATACATACCAAGTAAGATTGTGCCCTCGTCTCCTAATCTCCTCAACGACTGAACTAAGCCCTAGAGGAGCTCAATTTTTCTTTTGTTTTACAAAAAGCTGGGAGAAAAGAAACACTAGTCCAAAAAAGGAAAGATGATGCCTCCTCTTCCTCTCCAAACAGCCAACTTCATAGCAATGCTGCCTGGGGAGAAGGTTCAGTTCAGTTCAGTTCAGTTCAGTTCAGTCACTCAGTCGTGTCCGACTCTTTGCAACCCCATGAATCGCAGCACTCCAGGCCTCCCTGTCCATCACCAACTCCCAGAGTTCACTCAGACTCACGCCCATTGAGTCCGTGATGCCATCCAGCCATCACATCCTCGGTCGTCCCCTTCTCCTCCTGCCCCCAATCCCTCCCAGCATCAGGGTCTTTTCCAATGAGTCAACTCTTTGCATGAGGTGGCCAAAGTACTGGAGCTTCAGTTTTAGCATCATTCCTTCCAAAGAAATCCCAGGACTGATCTCCTTCAGAATGGACTGGTTGGATCTCCTTGCAGTTCAAGGGACTCTCAAGGGTTTTCTCCAACACCACACTTCAAAAGCATCAATTCTTCAGCACTCAGCTTTCTTTATAGTCCAACTCTCACATCCATACATGACCACGGAAAAACCATAGCCTTGACTAAACAGATCTTTGTTGACAAAGTAATGTCTCTGCTTTTGAATATGCTATCTAGGTTGGTCATAACTTTCCTTCCAAGGAGTAAGCGTCTTTTAATTTCATGGCTGCAATCACCATCTGCAGTCATTTTCAGTTCAGTTTCAGTTCAGTCGCTCAGTCGTGTCCGACTCATTGCGACCCCATGAGTTGGAGCACGCAGGCCTCCCTGTCCATCACCAACTCCCGGAGTTCACTCAGACTCACGTCCATCAGGTCAGTGATGCCATCCAGCCATCTCATCCTCTGTCATCCCCTTCTCCTCCTGCCCCCAATCTCTCCCAGCATCAGAGTCTTTTCCAATGAGTCAACTCTTTGCAGTGATTTTGGAGTCCCCCAAAAATAAAGTCTGACACTGTTTCTACTGTTTCCCCATCTATTTCCCATGAAGTGATGGGGCCAGATGCCATGATCTTCGTTTTCTGAATGTTGAGCTCTAGGCCAACTTTTTCACTCTCCTCTTTCACTTTCATCAGAGGCTTTTTAGTTCCTCTTCACTTTCTGCCAGAAGGGTGGTGTCATCTGCGTATCTGAGGTTATTGATATTTCTCCCAGCAATCTTGATTCTGGCTTGTGCTTCTTCCAGCCCAGCGTTTCTCATGATATACTCTGCATATAAGTTAAATAAGCAGAGTGACAATATACAGCCTTGACGTACTCCTTTTCCTGTAGATATTCTAATTTCTGAATTGAGATGGTGGGACTTGAAGTGACTAAGAATGGACAGAAAGTTATAGAAACTGTTCACGTTTTCATCCAGAGATAGCGGTGGGCTATTCTCCACTAAACAAGTTTTAAAGAGAAAATGGGAACAATACAACCCACAAAGAAGGCCTGTTCAACATCAATAAGAGTATCACTGTGATCCATAAAAATTTTACAAAATATCTCCAGAGGCAAAACCAATTGGTAAAGCAAAACAAACTAAAAAATAAAAATTAATTAAAAAAAAAAAAAAAAAAAAAAAACAAATTAAAATAAAAACAGAAAGGAAAAATTTAGAAAAGTCCCCCACCTGTGATCGTTCAAGTTTCCATCTTTCAAAGTTGTAAACATGCATTCCCTCAACATTAGGCGTGCGTGAATTGCAGCTCACCCTCTGTCTCCTATTGCTGACAGTCCTTCAGCTCTACCAGCCCCCACCTCCTCTCCCTCCGCTAGTCATAGCTCTTCTTGCCTGTTCACTCGATGCCCGCCCCTGTGTGCCAGCTGTTCTACGGCACTACTGTACATTTCAAGGTTATGTACTGTAAGATTAAAAATGTCTATATTTTGTGTTTGTTTTGGTATTATTGTATGAAACGTATTATAAACACAGCACATAGAGCAGATTGTGTTAACTGTGTACCTAGGCTAACTTTGTTGGACTTACAAACAAACTGGACTTATGAATGAGCTCTCGGAACATGTGTATGTGGGGACTTATTGTATCAAAATAGGTTTCCCAGACCAAGAGGGAAGATATTTGGAAGATGCTGTCACACTCTGATGCTAACATGATATCCATGTCCTCCCACTGGCTTCATCTGTGGTGTCACACTTACAAAAGAACAAAAGGTAAATATTAATGTTTTAAAGCTGCACATATCTTAATTGACCATAACCATAATATAGCAAAATAAATAATCCATCATGATTAGTACTTCATTGACCAAGGCACTTTAAATAAGACTCTATAAAGATGATGATAAATGTATATAGATTATCCACTAAAGGTTATTATTGATTTTCTCTTGAAGTCATCCTTTATCTTACGTGGCCTGAGAGAGAAGAGCAATTTAGGCACAAGAGGGGAACAACCCAGCCATGCCTAAATGAATTTGCAAAAATTATCTATAAATAATTTATTTTAGTAAGTCTGTACTACTTTGTCATGGTTGAACAGCCATAAAATAAAAGAATAACTTACATCTGTTGTGCAATGGACTTTCTATTTATAACTATTACTGTATTTAAGCCTCAGACAATCTAGTAAGGAAAACAGAGGAAGTAATAGTCATCACTTGTTTTTTCTTTTTTTTCTGCCCAGCATCCAGGCCAAATCACTTAGACCACAGCATCTCAGTTTTCCATCAGGAACCTTACCCATTCTCAGATCATGTGCTTTGGGAACCTACATGTTCCTGGAGAGGCATGGCTGGTTAGAGGCACAATGATTCATCCAGAGACTTATGAACCAAACTAGACCAGTAAGAGTCAGCCTTGCAGCATTTGCTGGAACAACTGGAAAGAAGTGCCTCCTTTGCGTGGGTTTCCAAGTCATAGAATGGATACATTGAGCGGCTGGTGGCCATTTTTGTCTCCACTGGGAGACACCCCACCTAAAATGAAGTCAACCCAGGAAAGAGAAGAGGTGAGATAAATACATATTTCTGAAGCTGTGTAAACATTTGAATCAGCCATAACTAAATCCCACCCTTGGAGCTCTCTGTTCAGTGAATAAATGAATTAGCTTTTTGCTTATAGTCACATTGACTTTTATTTCCATTATTTGCACCCAAGCTCCTGATTGGTTTTTTGATGTCAAATTCATCTTTCCAATTCCTCAGCTTGGCTCCCCATCCGATATAGTTATACTGTACTGTATAACTGTGCCGAGCTTAGTCTCTCAGTCCTCTCCAATTCTTTGTGACCCCATGGACTGTCGCCCACCAGGCTCCTTTGTACATGGAATTCTGCAGGCAAGAATACTAGAGTAGGTTGCCATGCCCTCCTCCAGGGGATCGTCCCAATCCAGGGATCGATCCCAGGTCTTCCGTGTTGCAGGCAGATTATTTACTGTCTGAGCCACCAGGGAAGCACCACCAATGTTTCTGGGCTTAAACACCCAAATAATCAGATGAGCCAGCAATCATCAGAAGCAGGAGGTTCAGAAGAATGAGTCTGTAACATACAGCAGGTATTTTAAATGCAGGGTTCTCACTAAAGTAATTTTGTCAAAACAGACTAGTACGAATCAATCCATTTCCCCTAATGCTAAAAGTTTTGGATGCCTGGGAAATTGAAGCATTGAGAGCTACAGAAATACAGTAGAAATAAAAAAATCCAAGTAACTATATTGGTTCCATTCCTGTTAGCAAACGAATTCAATCACCCACACACTATTTTTTCTTTTCTTAAAGAAGTGTTAACAACAAAGTTTGGGATCAGGTTTTTCAATTATATAATATGAAAGTCTGCCAGAATTATTACATAAAGCAAATGTTTTAAATCTGACAAAGAAACCAATCAGTCAAGAATCAAAGAGGACATATATAGCTAGTTCATTAACCAAAACATATGTTCTGTCTCACACTGTTGATAGGATATTAGTTGGTTCAATTTTTTTGGAATGATATTTTGTAGTATCTAGCAAAAGTTTAAATGAACTTAACTCCTGACCCAGTACTTCTACATTTATTTAGGAATCTGTCATATAGTAACACTCCCCTAAATGCTCTAGTATATTTGGATAAAGGTGCATTAGCATTATTTATAACTACAAACACACTGGAAGTAGTTCCTATTTGCAGGGAATCAGCTGATAAATTGTGGTACATTCAGACTCCAATTTACTATAGATTGAACATAAATGTTTATCTTTGCTCTCTCCTAAAATGCCACTGATGGTAAAGGAATTAAAAAAAGGAACAAGTCACAAAGATCAAGTGAACAGGAGAGATGATGACAGCAGATAAGAAATGTGAACCAAACCCTGGAAGCTGGTAAATAAATGAACAGATGGTATAGGACTTGGCCAGAGAACGCTGAAACCTAAGCCAGCAGGGAAGGAATACAATAAGGAGTAAGTCAATTGCAGAATCGCAGAAAGAGTCAGAAATGGAGGAACAGAGGATTCTCAGAGGCAGCAAATGTGGTTACAAACAGGATAGAAAGGCTTTAAAAGTTCTCCTCCTCCCCACCCACCCCAGAATCAATGTCATTTGCAACATGGATGGACTTAGAGACTGAAGTAAGTCAGACAAAGACAAATGCCCTAAGATATCACTTATACGCAGAATCTAAAATACAGAAATAAAGCTGTCTACAGAAGAGAAACAGACTCACAGACACAGAGAACAGACTCGTGGCTGTCAAGGTGCAGAGGGTTAGGACAGGGATAGATCGGGAGTTTGAGATTAGCAAATGCAAACCATTTTATAAATAGGATGGACAAACAACAATATTCTATTGGACAGCACAGGGAACTATACTCAGTATCCTGTGACAGAACATAATGGAAAAGAATATGAAAAAGAATATATATGTGTGTGTATATATATATTACTGAATTACTTTGCAATACAGTAGAAAATTTTAATATAACATTGTAAATCAACTATATACTTCAATCCCTGGAGTAGGAAATGGCAATCCACTCCGGTACTCTGCCTGGGAAATCCCATGGACAGAGTCCATGGGGTAGCAAAGAGTCAGATACAACTGAGCAACTGAGCATGCACACTGATACTTCAATAAAACTTTGTTTAAAAGTTCTCCCCCTCACACCATGAGAAAATTGGTCTCCCCTTCTCTGGAGAATAAAAAAAGGTGTTTACTCTGGAAATACTGCACACTATGATATTGGAAAGTGCAGATACAGTTGGGGGTGGAGGGGGAAGGAGAAGCCCAATATAGAACAGACAGGTTAAATGAAAACCATGCTGAAAGGTGAAACACTCTGTCCCAAAACCTGGGCTTCATTTAACTCCCAAAACACCACCAGCCAATCTTCTAATACTGGGGCAAAAGACTGAGATATATCTTTGGAGAAACTGACCACACTGAGAGCAAAGGTACCAACTTGAGAGATGCAGGAACTGTATCCAACAAAACTGCTGGATTCGCAGCCCCTCTTCACAATGCGGCTTGCCAATTACCAATTCTTCCATCTAATCAGCTTTCTAGCACCTCATTCTTGAATGAATAGACAACCACAGATCACAGATCATGAAAGCCTCTAGTATAAGCTAGGATAGAGGGAATCAGGAGCGGGATGGAGAAATCAACTCAGAGGAACAAGGACCCTCATGACAATTGAGGGCATGAAAGAAAAGGAAAGGTCAGGAAAGAATTAAAAAAAAAAAAAACTTTAGTTAATATCTTCAAAAGGTTAAAGAAAACAGTGTAAAAATGAAGCATGAAATGGTAGGCTATAAAAAGACCCAAAAAAGAACTCTTGGAATTAAACTATGACTCTTGGAATTAAAGACTTTATGGAAGGATTGGAAGATAAAGTTGCAGAAATACTCCAGAAAGTAGACAAAAACACAAAGATACAGAATATTAGATAGAAAGAATAAGAAAATTACATTGGTTCAGAAAATTAAATAGTCAAATAATAGGTGTCCCCATAACAGAGGAAACAGGAGGAAATACATGATGAAAAAACACTACGAAAACATGTCCCACATTTGAGTATCCAACAAAGTTAATGAAAATCGTCACAGCTCCCAATCTCACACCATTTACAAAAGTCAATTCAAAAACATATGAAAGGCAAAATGATCAAGCTTTCAGTTCAGTTCAGTCGCTCAGTCGTGTCCGACTCTTTGCGACCCCATGAATCGCAGCATGCCAGGCTTCCCTGTCCATCACCAACTCCCGGAGTTCACTCAGACTCACGTCCATTGAGTCCCGTGATGCCATCCAGCCATCTCATCCTCGGTCGTCCCCTTCTCCTCTGGCCCCTAGTCCCTCCCAGCATCAGGGTCTTTTCCAATGAGTCAACTCTTCACATCAGGTGGCCAAAGTACTGGAGTTTCAGCTTTAGCATCATTCCTTCCAAAGAAATTCCAGGGCTGATCTCCTTCAGAATAGACTGGTTGGATCTCCTTGCAGTCCAAGGGACTCTCAAGAGTCTTCTCCAACACCACAGTTCAAAAGCCTCAATTCTTAGGCGCTCAGCTTTCTTCACAGTCCAACTCTCACAGCCATGGAGAGTTGACCACTGGAAAAACCATAGCCTTGACTAGATGGACCTTAGTCGGCAAAGTAATGTCTCTGCTTTTGAATATGCTATCTAGGTTGGTCACAACTTTTCTTCCAAGGAGTAAGCGTCTTTTAATTTCATGGCTGCAGTCACCATCTGCCCTGATTTTGGAGCCCAAAAAAATAAAGTCTGACACTGTTTCTACTGTTTCCCCAGCTATTTGCCATAAAGTGATGGGACCAGATGCCATGATCTTCGTTTTCTGAATGTTGAGCTTTAAGCCAACTTTTTCACTCTCCTCTTTCACTTTCATCAAGAGGCTTTTTAGTTCCTCTTCACTTT
>SJXQ01000456.1:88228-140022 GCA_006408695.1 Aepyceros melampus | reverse complement strand
CTGAAGTCTGGCTTGGAGAATTTTGAGCATTACTTTACTAGCTTGTGAGATGAGTGCAATTGTGCAGTAGTTTGAGCATCCTTTGGCATTGCCTTTTTTTGGGATTGGACTATATTTAATAGGTGATAAATAATGTCATCTTTGTGTGCATTTCTCAACAAATCCACAATAGGTATAAAGAATCCACAAAGTAAAAACCAAAAAGGTGTAAAAAGGTCTCACTTCTAGTTACAGCTCCTAGTGGTGTTCATTGTTCATTTCTGGACACACATTGGCAATGGAAGTATAAAGATCAGAAGCTCTTCCACTAGGCTTCAAGAAGAGCCACTGTACACTTAGGGAGTTACAGAGTGAAAGTAAAAGAATTTCATGAGACATCTGGCAGTCTTATTATTCATCATTTCCTCCTAATACATGGGCTTTTGACATATGCAGTATTTCTTAGCCAGGGCAGGGCTGTTTTAGGAGAAGCACTTAAGAATGTGCAGATACTATAATGGAGTAGGAAATGGCAACCCACTCCAGTATTCTTGCCTGGAGAATCCCATGGATAGAGGAGCCTGGCAGGCTCCTCTGTCCATGGGGTCTCAAAGAGTCAGATATGACTGAAGCAACTTAGCACAGCACAGGTACTATAAACTTGCCATAGTGTTATCTATCAATTACATCTCTGTAAAGCTAGGGGGAATCTGGAGGTGCTATTAGCATTTAATGGGCTTGGCATTGGAATGCTAGATAGATTGCAAAGAGAGAGAGAGTCCTGCAGATTACAAATTGAAATGCTCAAAATGAGAGTAGTACCTGATCTTCCTGCATTCATGCTCACAAAGAATGCTCTAAGAGAAACAACTCTGGCCTCTAAATAGGAGACATACATCATAGACCTGCTTTAACCCACAACTAGGTACGTGACCATGTGAAAGTCCTGGAATCACTCTGAATTTCATCCTCTTGTAAGTATAATAATGGAAGTCACCATTATTTCTTTAAAAGTCTAAAGATGATTACTTTGTCTTCTTGTTAGCAATAACTTTAAATTTTAATAATATCCTCTCCCAGTAACAGAGTGACATGGTGTAAACTCATTTGAAGCCACACTGTATGCAAATATTGCCCTTTAAATATTCCAAGAAGTCTTTAACAAAAATATTTAGTTTTCACTGGAGTAAAAAAGTTTAACAAATTTGAATTCAATATTTAATGTGAAAATATAGCTATTCTCTAATTTGACAGATGTTGTATTATATTTCAATCTGCTCCTATGCAACACCAAAACAGAAAGCTGCTTCCAAAAATAGTTTTAATTAATATTATATTTCTCCTTTTCATAAATAAATATTAAATAATGCACATGATAAAAGGCCTATTTAACAAGCAAAGTTAATAATCTCCTTTATAAATAAAATTATTCACCAAATTCTGAAAATATTTAGAGTTGATCAATTTTAATTTTGTATCTTCAACATAATAATAACTATAACTCACCCAAAGTTATTATGTTAAATCTGAAACTTCTAATAAAGGGTTACCTGATGTATAGCATATCCTTTAAATACATTTACATTGTGACCACTCAAAATTCTTATTATATAATTACATATTTTTATTGTGTAACTAGGTTAATTCTAATTCTATATAAAGTGAACATTTGTTAAAAATTGATGTTAGTTATGGTAGAAAGTGAAGAGGAACTAAAGAGCCTCTTGATGAAAGTGAAAGAAGAGAGTGAAAAAGTTGGCTTAAAGCTCAGCATTCAGAAAACAAAGATCATGGCATCTGGTCCCATCACTTCATGGGAAGTAGATGGGGAAACAGTAGAAACAGTGTCAGACTTTATTTTTTTGGGCTCCAAAATCACTGCAGATGGTGACTGCAGCCATGAAATTAAAAGACGCTTACTCCTTGGAAGGAAAGTTATGACCAACCTAGATAGCATATTCAAAAGCAGAGACATTACTTTGCCAACAAAGGTCTGTTTAGTCAGGGCTATGGTTTTTCCAATAGTCATGTATGGATGTGAGAGTTGGACTGTGAAGAAAGCTGAGCGCCGAAGAATTGATGCTTTTGAACTGTGGTGTTGGAGAAGACTCTTGAGAGTCTTGGACTGCAAGGAGATCCAACCAGTCCATTCTAAAGGAGATCAGCCCTGGGTTTTCTTTGGAAGGACTGATGCTAAAGCTGAAACTCCAATACTTTGGCCACCTCATGTGAAGAGGTGACTCACTGGAAAAGACTCTGATGCTGGGAGTGATTAGGGGCGGGAGGAGAAGGGGACGACAGAGGATGAGATGGCTGGATGGCATCACTGACTCAATAGACATGAGTTTGAGTGAACTCCGGTAGTTGGTGATGGACAGGAGGCCTGGCGTGCTACAATTCATGGGGTCACAAAGAGTCGGACATGACTGAGTGAATGAACTGAACTGAACTGAATAAGAAATAAATCTAATACAATATACTCTGCTTTTGCTTTGCTGAAGCCCAAGGATGAAAGGACACCAAAAAAGACGTCCTTTACATCATAGGGGACTGGCATGCAAAAGTAGGAAGTCAAAAGATAGTTGGAATTAACAGGCAAGTTTGGCCTTGGAATATGGAATGAAGCAGGGCAATGGCTAACAGAGTTTTGCCAAGAGAAGGCACTGCTCATAGCAAACATCATCTTCCAACAACACAAAAGATGACTCTACACGTGGATGTTACCAGATGGTTAATATCAAAATCAGATTGGAGGAAAGTAGGGAAAACCACTGGACCATTCGGGTATGACCTAAATCAAATCCCTTATGATTATACAGTGGAAGTGACAAATAGATTGAAGGGATGAGATTCGATAGAGTGCCTGAAGAACTATGGACAAAGGTTCGTAACATTGTACAGGAAGCAGTGATCAATACCATCCTCAAGAAGAAGAAATGCAAAAAGGCTGTCTGAGGAGACCTAACAAATAGCTGAGAAAAGAGAAGTGAAATGCAAATGAGAAAAGGAAAGATATACCCATCTGAATGCAGAGTTCCAAAGAATAGCAAGGAGAGATAAGAAAGTCTTCCTCAGTGAACAATCCAAAGAAATAGAGAAAAACAATAGAATAGGAAAGACTAAAGATCTCTTCAAGAAAATTAGAGATACCAAGGGAACATTTCATGCAAACCTGGGCACAATAAAGGACAAAATGGTATTGACCTAACAGAAGAAAAAGATATTAAGAAGTGGCAAGAATACACAGAGGAACCATACAAAAAAATCTTAATCACCCAGATAACTGTGATGGTGTGATCACTCATCTAGAGCCATACTTCTTGGAGTGCAAAGTCAACTGGGCCTTAGGAAGCATCACTAGGAACAAAGCTAGTGGATGTGCTGGAATTCCAGCTGAGCTATTCAAATCCTAAAAGATGATGCTATGAAAGTGCTGCACTCAGTATGCCAGCAAATATGAAATACTCAGTAGTGGCCACAGGACTGGAAAAGGTCAGTATTCATTCCAGTTCCAAAGAAGGGCAATGGCAAACAACATTCAAATTACTGCACAATTGCACTTATCTCACACACTAGCAAAGAAATGCTCAAAACTCTCCAAGCCAGGCTTCAAGATAATCGAAGAACTTCCAGATATTCAATCTGGATTTAGAAAAGGCAGAGGACCCAGAGATCAAATTGCCAACATCTGTTGGATCATAGAAAAAGCAAGAGAGTTCCAGAAAAACATTTATTTCTGCTTCATTGACTATGCTAAAACCTTTGACAGTGTGGATCACAACAAACTGTGGAAAATTCTTTAAGAAATGGGAATACTAGATCACCTTATCTGTCTCCTGAGAAACCTGTATGCAGGTCAAGAAGCAACAGTTAGAACCACACATGGAACATCAGACTGGTTCCAAATTGGGAAAGGAGTACATCAAGGCTGTATATTGTCACCCTGTTTATTTAACTTACATGCACAGTATATCATACAAAATGCTTGGCTGGCTGAAGTCCAAGCTAAAATCAAGATTGCCAGGAGAAATATCAATAACCTCAGATATGCAGATGACACCACTCTTATGGCAGAAAGCAAAGAGGAACTAAAGAGCCTCTTGATGAGGGTGAAATAGCAGAGTGAAAAAGCTGGCTTAAAACTCAACATTCAAAGAACTAAGATCATGGCATCCAGTCCCACTACTTCATGGCAAACAGACAGGGAAACAATGGAAACAATGATAGACTTGTTTTTCTTGGGCTCCAAATCACTGCAGATATTGAATGCAGCCACAAAATTAAAAGATGCTTGCTCATTGGAAGAAAAGCTATGACCAACCTAGACTGAATATTAAAAAGCAGAGACATTTCTATGCTGACAAAGGTTCGTCTAATTAGAGCTATGGTTTTTCCAGTGGTCTTGTATGGATGTGAGAGTTGGCTATATAGAAAGCTGAACAGTGAAGAATTAATGCTTTTGAACTGTGGTGTTGAAGTCCCTTGGACTGCAAGAAGATCAAACGAGTCAATCTGAAAGGAAATCAGTCCTGAATATTCATTGGAAGGACTGATGCTGACGCTGAAACTCCAATAGTTTGGCCACCTGATGCAAAGAGCCGACTCATTAGAAAAGACCCTGATGCTGGGAAAGATTGAAGGCAGAAGGAGAAGGTGATGACAGAGGATGAGATGGTTGGATGGCATCAGTGACTCAATGGCCAGGAGTTTGAGCAAGCTCCAGGAGATGGTGAAGGACAAGGAAGCCTGGCATGCGGCAGTCCATGGGGTTGCAAAGAGTCAGTCATGACTGAGCAACTGAACAAAGGATGAAAAGGTTTCCACATAATATTTTTCCCCTTAAAGGAAATTGGTTGTCGATGTTATGCAAGCTTCGGTGTGAAAATGGGCTTGGTAAACTCTTCTGCGACTAGTTCCTTGAGAAAGTATTTTTCCCACTTTTAGTTGAGAGGTGCCTCAAGTGCTCTGCACACAGACACTCAATCCATTCTAACAGATTCACTCATCTGTCCTGGCTTTGCAGTTTCATTTTGTGACCCAGAACAAACCCTATAAAAGCCATTGCTGTGCCATGCAGTGCTTGTCACTCAGTTGTGTCTGACTCTTTGAGACCACATGGACTGTAGCCACCAGGCTCCTCTGTCCATGGAATTCTCCAGCAAGAATACTGGAATTGGTTGCCATGCCCTCCTCCAGGGGATCTTCCCAACCCAGGGATCTAACATAGGTCTCCCGCATTGCAAAATAGCCATTCCTGAAGGACAATTGGCCAATTCTGATAGAAAATAAATTTTTTTAAAAATTCTCTAAATTTTGAGTTCCTGATTGGACCTACTACAACAACAAAGTGTTTGTGGCAAATTAATCAAAATAACTAAAGTCATTTCTTCATCATCCAGTGATCTTTTTACTCCATGGTACTATTAAGCATGCACTTTCCATAAGGAGAGAAAAGAATTCATGAAAAGGTTTTTCATTTGTTTTGCTTATTTTGTAGGAAAATAAATTCCTTTTTATTGAAATAAAGTATCTCTTCTTCACAAGTCTTTTAAAACTCTAACTTCTAATAATTTGTTTATGTCTTGATCAATAGTTATTTCTAACAATTGATACTATCAGTCATATCCTTCACTGGAAAGACTAAAATTTTTAAATAAATCTTCTCTCAAGAAATATAAAATACATACCATGCTTCTACTTCAGGGGAACTCAGATCCCACATGCTTTGTAGCAAGGTCAAAAAAAAGAAAAAATTAAAAAAGAAAAACATAGTCTGGTAGTGATAGCTACCTCAGCTTTTATTTATTTTTTTATTATTAATTTTTATTTTTACTTTATTTTACTTACAATACTGTATTGGTTTTGCCATACCTTGACATGAATCCGTCTCGGATGTACATGAGTTCCCAATCCTGACCACCTCCCCCCCAACCTCAGCTTTTAAAGTACTTTTTGTATGGCCGATATCAACATGTGGCTATTCATTTATATCATGAACTTAATTTACTTTGAAAAGTTAAAAATTATATAAATTTTAAATGGTTGATTTTTCCTATTATAAAATGATTGTGTGCTTATTATAAAGCTTTGGATAATAATGAAGGTAAAATTAAGAAAAGTATGTAATGAAAACCATAGTTAACATTTTGGTATATATACATTTAATACTTAAAAAATTTTATTCATGAAATAATATATACTGGAAAGGAAAAATGGGCATAGTTTTAAAGTCAAAGAATACTATAATATTAGTAACAGCAAATCCCTTTCCTATCCCTAGGTCTCTATCCCCAGACCCAAAAATTATTTTCAATACTTTTTATGTGGTTTCAAATATTGTCTCCACATTCAAAGATATCCACAACCTAATTCCTGGAACTTGTGAACATGTGACCTTACATGATAAAAGGGACTTGTAGATTCTAAGATTGGGTTTCTCAGATGGGAAGATTGTCCTGGTCTACCTGATGGGTCTAGTGATATAATCACAAGGGGTCATATGAAAGGTAGGTAGGGGGATCAGAGTCAGTAGTATGAAATGCAATGACAGAAGCAAGAGGTTGGAGTAATGCAAAGAAGGGGTCATGAGCCAAAGAATGTAGTGTTTTTTACATGGTGGAAAAGGCAAGGAAATGGATTCTCTCCACAGAGCCTCCTGGAAGATCCAGCCCTTCTGACACCTTGACTTCAGCCCAGTCAGACTGATTTTGGACTTCTGACCTCCAGAACTATGAGCTCATACATTTGTGTTGTTTTAAACCGCTTTGCCTTTGACTGGGTGGATCCCAATAAACTATGGAAAATTCAGAAAGGGATGGAAATACCAGACCACCTGACCTGCCTCTTGAGAAACCTATATGCAAGTTAGGAAGCAACAGTTAGAACTGGACATGAAACCACAGACTGGTTCCAAATAGGAAAAGAAGTATGTCAAGGCTGTATATTGTTACTCTGCTTATATGCAGAGTACATCATGAGAAATGCTGGGCTGGAGGAAGCACAAGCTGGAATCAAGACTGCCAGAAGAAATATCAATAACCTCAGATATGCAGATGACACCACCTTTATGGCAGAAAGTGAAGAACTAAAGAGCCTCTTGATGAAAGTGAAAGAAGAGAGTGAAAAAGTTGGCTTAAAGCTCAACATTCAGAAAATGAAGATCATGGCATCTGGTCCCATCACTTCATGGCAAATAGATAGGGAAACAGTGGAAACAGTGGCTGACTTTATTTTTGGGGGGCTCTAAAATCACTGAAGATGGTGATTGCAGCCATGAAATTAAAAGATGCTTACTCCTTGGAAGGAAAGTTATGACCAACCTAGACAGCATCATTGAAAAGCAGAGGCAATACTTTGCCAACAAAGGTCTGTCTAGTCAAGGCTATGGTTTTTCCAGTAGTCATGTATGGATGTGAGAGTTGGACTATAAGGAAAGCTGAGTGCCGAAGAATTGATGCTTTTGAACTGTGGTGTTGGAGAAGACTCTTGAAGTCCCTTGGACTGCAAAGAGATCCAACCAGTCCATCCTAAAGGAGATCAGTCCTGGGTGTTCACTGGAAGGACTGATGTTGAAGCTGAAACTCCAATACTTTGGCCACCTAATGTGAAGAGCTGATTCATTTGAAAAGATCCTGATGCTGGGAAAGATTGAGGGCAGGAGGAGAAGAGGACAACAGAGGATGAGATGGTTGGATGGCATCACCGACTCAACAGGCATGGGGTTGGGTAGACTCCAGGATGGAAAGGGAGGCCTGATGTGCTATGGCTCATGGGGTTGCAAAGAGTCGAACACAGCTGAGAGACTAAACTGAACTGAAACCAATAAGGGTGTGATAATTTGTCATAGCAGCAATAGGAAACTAATACATCCTGTTATTTTTTTTTTCATAGAACTGTCTTTGTTTTTTTAATGTGTTGAGTATCCTCTCTCTAAAGATTTTTTTTAAAATATATATTAACTTACCTATTATTCTGCACGTTGTCTCTGATTTTAGGGGGTTCTCTTTTCTGGTTTGTTTTCCTCATTTTATTGTTTTATTATCTTTGGCTAGCCATTTAAGAGTGAAATCCCAAAAATCTGTGAGGAAGCATTACCTAAATGAGTAGGTTTATCCCTAGGAGAACTTTACTTATTTACGGCAGAGAAAGAGAAAGTCACTCAGTCATATCCAACTCTTTGTGATTCCATGGACTGTAGCCTCTCAGGGTCCTCTGTCCATAGAATTCTTCAGGCAAAAAGCTGTTTCACTGAAAGCTCCCTATTTCTTTTCCTGTTTTTGTGGGTTAAAATGATAATTTTATTTTATTTTTAATTCTTGAGCACTTTTGTGATCAAGAATTCAGGATAAGCTCAGTTGGGCAGTTTTCAAATGGGTTATCTCATGCATTTGCAGTTAGATATCAGTTGGAATACCATTCTAATGTGGCTCATTTGGGCTGGAATCTAAAATAGTTAACTCCCTTGGCTGACAGTTAATGTTGCTCTTTGGCTAGGTGATCAGATGGTCTGTCACTGGATCGCCTGCATGTGACATTGAGAACATAGTCTCAGGTGGAGAAAGCATCCTAGAGGACGATAAAATCCATTTGGTCATTATGCATTATCCTTTATATATTTTTTATTTGGTTTGCTAAAAGTTTGTTTAGAATTTCTGCACCTGTGTTCGAGAGGACCATTAGGCCATAGTTTTGTTTTCTTCTAATGTCTTTGCCTAGTTTTTATCTCAGATCAATGCTGGCTTCATAGAATGAGGTGGGAAATAGTCCCTATTTTTCAATTTCTGGAAGAATATGTGTAGACTTGATATTATTTCTTCCTTAAACATTTGGTAGAATTCACTCCAGAAGCCATCTGGGCCTGGGATTTTCTTTGTGGGAAGGTTTTTAACTAGAAATTTAATTTAAAAAGTAGATATATGGCCTTTCACCTAATCTATTCATTTTTGACTGAGCCTTGTAGCTTGTGTCTTGCAAGGTGTTTTTTCTAATGTGTTAAATTTACTGGCATAAAGTTGTCAATAATATTCTCTCATTTTCCTTTAAATATCTGTAAAATCCCTAATAATGTCACTCCTCCCATTCCTGTAATTGCCAGTTTGTGCTTACTTTGTGTTCTTATCAGTCTGATTAGAGGTGTATCAATTTTATTGATCTCAAAAAACTAGCTTTTAGTCTTATGGATTTTTTTTTTCTATTGTTTTTCTACTTCATTGATGTCCACCTTGATCTTTATTATTCCCTTTCTTCTACTTACTTGGGGCTTAATTTGCTTTTCTTTTTCTGTTTTCTTAATGTGGAAGCTGAGGTAATTGATTTGAGAGCTTCTTTTCTAACATAAGCATTTAGCACTGTAAGTGTTTTCCCTAGGTACCACTTTAGTGGCATCCCAGAAATTTTGATGTTTTCAACTTTCATTTCATTTAAACTACTTTCTAACTTTATTCTGAGTTTTTATCCTTGATCCATGAGTTGCTGCTGCTGTTGCTAAGTTGCTTCAGTCGTGTCCGACTCTGTGCTACCCCATAGACGGCAGCCACCAGGCTCCTCCATCCCTGGGATTCTCCAGGCAAGAACACTGGAGTGGGTTGCCATTTCCTTCTCCAATGCATGAATGTGAAAAGTGAAAGTGAAGTTACTCAGTCGTATCCGACTCTTCACGACCCCATGGACTGCAGCCCACCAGGCTTCTCCATCCATGGGATTTTCCAGGCAAGAGTACTGGAGTAGGCTGCCATTTCCTTCTCCAGATCCATGAGTTATCTTGGAGTATATTACTTAATTTCCAAATACTTGGTGATTTTGCAGAGATTTTTCTGCTATTTATTTCTAATTTATTTCTATTTTTGTTTCAAAAATAGAATGAATTGATTCATCTTTCTTTGAATGAATTGATTCATCTTATGGCTCAATGGTAAAGAACTCGCCTGCCAATGCAGGATATGTGGATTCACTCTCTGGGTCAGGGAGATACCCTAGAGAAGGAAATGGCAACTCGCTCCAGTATTTTTGCTCATGGACAGAGGAGCTTGGCGGCCTGCAGTCCATGGGGTCACAAGAGTTGGATACAACTTCATGACTAAATGACAAACCTTATTGAGACTTGTTTTCTAGCCCAGAATATGGTCTGTCTTGGTAGATGTTCTGTGTGCACTTGAAAATAATATCTATTTTGCTGTTGGGTAGAGTGTTTTATAAATGTCAAGTTGTTTGATAGTCCTGTTCACATTTTCTGTATCTTTACTGATTTTCTATCTACCTGGTCTATCAATAATTCAAAAAGACATACTGAAATCTCTCATAACTCTGGATTTGTTGATTTATCTGTTCAATTCTGTCAAATTTTGCTCCATGTAATTAAAGTTCTGTTATTATATACAAAAACAGTTAAGATTGCTATGTGATCTTGATGAATTGACCCCATTATCCATAGGAAATGACCTTTTTATCTCTGGTATTATTCTCTGCCCCTAAATTTGTTTTCTCTGTTACTTTCTTTTGATTAGTGTTAGCACAGTATATCTTTTTCTTTACTTTTACTTTTAACCTGCTTGTGTCTTATATTTGAAGCAGACTTCTTGTAAGTAGCATATAGTTGGATAGTATTTTCAAAATCAATATATCTCTGTTTTTTAATTGGGATATTGAGATCATTTTCATTTAGTGTGTTTATTAATGTGATTAAGTTTACATATGTAATTTTGCTATTTGTTTTCAACAAAAACCTTTTTTTTTTTTTTACCTTTTCTGCTTTTCCTGACTTTTCTTAGATTAGACCTTTTCTAATTCTATTTTATCTCATTGGTTGCTTTTAAGCTATAATTCTTCTGTTAGTTTAGTTGTTGCTTTAGGGTGTACATATGTATTTTTAATTTATCACAGTATATCTTCAAATGATATTATATCACCTCATGTATAGTATAAGAACATTTCAATAGTTTACTTCCATTTCTCCCTTCTCTACCTTTGTACTTATTGTTGTAATATACTTTACTTTCACAGATGTTATAACCACATGTTACTTTGTAACTAGTTTTAATTACAGATTTTAACAATAAGAACATTAAATTAAAAGAAAAAATTCTTATATGTTTAACCATGGAGTTACCTTTTCTAATACTCCTCTATTTCTTTGTATAGATTCATATGTCTGTCTGGTATCATTTTCCTTCTGACCAAAGAACTTCCTTCACCATTTCTTGTAATATGGTCCTGTTGCTGATGAAATTGGTTGGTTTTTGTACATCTGAAAGGTGTTTTGTCTTCATTTTAAAAAGATATTTTGGGAGCTATGGTATACTGATGGCTTTTTCTTTCACTGCTTTAAAGATTTTACTCTACTCACTTCTCACTTGTATAGTTTCTGATGAGAAATCTAATGTCATATTTACCTTTGTTTCTCTGTACCTAACAAGCCTTTTCTCTAGTTGCTAGGATCTTTTCTTTACCACCAGTTTGGAGAAGTCTGATGTAACATGACATAATTTTCTTCTTAGTTCTTGTCCTTGGGTTTGTTGAGTTTCTTGGATCTGAAGTTATTACAACACAGGGCTTTCTTCAGAGAGGTACTAATGTCAAAAACTATTATAGTTAAAATGAAAAAGTTTCTAAATGATGATACAAAATGATTAACTTTATTAAAGATCAGCTCATTCCAAAATATCTTAAAATTGTGTTATCGTATCTAAGAGGATCCCATAGACCTATCATATATAAAAATATGTGACTAAGCAGAGGAAGAGTTTGCAACGTGTGTTTTAGCTAAAATGCGAATTATAGGAGGATTTTCAAGAAACAGCAGGCCAGATTTTGTGGGGTGTTTTGATGAAGGGAGGTTACAGCAACTAGCTACTTAGCAGGCATTTTTCATCACATGAACCTGCTGAACAAGCATCCACAAGACCATAAAGAAAGTTTTGTTTCAAGTAACAAGATTCTTTGATTTAAAACAATCTGAATCTCTGGAAAAATTATAGTACAATAGGAAATTTTGAAATTCTCTCACTGCTGCTAGGGTTTGAGAGTAGAGATTATTAGCCAGACTTAAAGTGAAAGTGAAGTCACTCAGTCGTGTCTGACTCTGCGACCCCAGGGACTGTAGCCTGCTAGGCTCCTCCGTCCATGGGATTTTCCAGGCAAGGATACTGGAGTGGGTTGCCATTTCCTTCTCCAGGGGACCTTCCCAACCCCGGGACTGAACCTGGGTCTCCCACACTGCAGGCAGACTCTTTACTGTCTGAGCCACTGAAATCACCAGAAGAACCATGGGGCTTTCCAAATGATGCTAAGTTATAAAGAATCTGCTTGCCAGTGAAGGAAACATAAGAGTCATTGGTTAGATCCCTGGGTTGGGAAGATCCCCTGGAGAAGGAAATGGCTGCCCACTCCAGTATTCCTGCCTGGAGAATCCCATGGACAGAGGAGCCTGGTGGGCTAAGTCCTTTGGGTCACACAGAGGTGGACATGACTGAAGCGACTTAGCATGGAAGAACCACAGAACAAAATGGAACAGTATTATCTCTTTCTTCCAACAGGGGAGAGAGACCCTTTTTTTGAATGTTTTGCTCAGCTTGAGAACTTGACTTTGAGAGAAGAGTAAGAGCTGGTAAGCTGTGGTCTGATCGTGCAGTCAAGATGAGGCTTACTGATCTTCCTCTAGACAAGTTCTGGATTTCTGGGAAAGAAGAGTATTCTGTCATTCATAGGAAGGCAGAGAACATTTTGCTGCAGTTTTCTACTCATTACATATGTGAGCAAGCTTTTTGAATTGTGTAACAATCATTTTGAGCAGGGATTAAAATCATCTCATTTTAGTTGAAAATTAAATCCACATGTGTTTTCCTTGTTAACTCCAGAAGTGAGTAACTGTGCATTAGAAAAACAAGTAGAAGTTTCATTTATTTTATTGTATACTCCTAGTTTCAAAAATGACAATTTTATGTATAAGTAGATATATAAAAGAGATTTTTAAAAGCTAACATATATGTAAAATAATTTCATAACTGCTAGGCCTAGGTGCCTGATAAGTGTTACTCAGGAAAAAAATAATTGCTTCAAAGTTTTGAATAAAAAACTATCTTAAGGACATGGAAGCAACCTAGGTGTTCATCAGCAGATGAATGGATAAGAAAGCTGTGGTACATATACACAATGGAGTATTACTCAGCCATTAAAAAGAATACATTTGAATCAGTTCTAATGAGGTGGATGAAACTGGAGCCAATTATACAGCATGAAGTAAGCCAGAGAGAAAAACACCAATACAGTATACTAACACATAAAAATGAAATTTAGAAAGATGGTAATGATAACCCTGTATGCGAGACAGCAAAAGAGACACAGATGTATAGAACAGACTTTTGAACTCTGTGGGAGAGGAAGAGGGTGGGATGATTTGGGAGAATGGCACTGAAACATGTATACTATCATGTAAGAAACAAATCACCAGTCTAGGTTCGATACAGGATACAGGATGCTTGGGACTGGTGCACGGGGATGACCCAGAGAGATGATATGGGGAGGGTGGTGGGAGCGGGGTTCAGGGTTGGGAACTCATGTACACCCATGGCGGATTCATGTCAATGTATGGAAAAACCAATACAGTATTGTAAAGTAAAAATAAATAATAAATAAATAAATAAAGAGCAAAAAATAAATAAATAAAACAAAGTAAAAAAATAATAAAAAAATGAGATACTTTTATTCATATTCTCTTATCTTATGGTTTAGTAGCTATACTGATTGTACTGTCAATAATTTTCAAGTTGCAAATAACATTGGCTAAATCAATTTATAAATTTAAATTAAGTCTATCTTAAGAAAAATAAATCACATTTTTTGGTATAAACCAACTATTTAACAGAAATTTCTTATGTTTGTTTTATATGGCTCTTGACATGCATATACTGCTATATTTAAAATAGGTAACCAACAAGGACCTCCTATAAAAAATTATGAAAAGAAAAAAAGGTGTTAATTTCAGGAAAAGTAAGCTAACGGTAACTTGTTTTTCAAGAAAGTTTGGGTAAATAGTCATTTTAGTTTTAAATGGGGGCGGGAGGAAGGGAATCACATCTAAATCTCATTAGCTACTTGTACAGTGGACATTTATGATAAAGGTTTTGGCCATCTTAGATGTGATGGCCATGAGAATGTGCTTTGCAGACCTTCAGCTACAGGGAACCTAATTGACCAAGACCCCAGCTGCTGGGCTATGAGCTCCATGGCTGTGATGGTGCTAAGGTCACAGCCCAGACAGGAGCACAGAGGCAGGCCTATACCTTGATAGCATCAGACCCTTCTGATGGCTGACTCTGCTTCAGAGACTCGCTGAGAGCATTGCAGACCCTTCCTTGGACTTCACAGCCATGGAGACCATTTCCACCCAACCTTCCTTCCTCTCGCCTTCATGCAAGCTCACGTGTGCCTTCATGGCCCAATGGCTCTCCTAGTCTTCTCAGGCTCTTTCTCTCAAAGGTATTTCTCTCATAAAATCCTTGCATGTTTAATCCTGTCTTGGTGTCTTGGAGAACTTGCACTAATACACAGGATATGGTTTAAAAATCAGGTATGAAATAAAAGTAAAAAGGAAACTAAATTTTCTCTGCTTACACTGCCAACTTACATTAGAGTTGGTGTCTTTTGTGGGAGAGAGAAACACACTTTGGCTAATAAATATCCCCAGTAGTCAAATGATTGACAATCATTTTTTGATTACTATATCTATAAATTAGGACTTCCCTGGTGTGGCTCAGTGGTAAAGAATCCGCCTGTCAATACAGGAGATGCGGGTTTGATCCCTGTGTTGGGAAGATCCCCTGGAGAAGGAAATGGCAACTGACACCAGTATTCCTGCCTGGGAGACCCCAAGAACAGAAGAGCCTGGTGGGCTACAGTCTATAGGGTCACAAAAGAGTCAGACATGACTTAGCAACTAAACAATAAAATCTATAATTTTGTGATCACATTAACATTCTGTGATTTGTAGGTATAAGAGTATTTATGTGGGAATTCCTTGAGACTTGAAAATTATTTCAAGAATTCCTCTGGGGTAAACAGATTAAAAACAAGTACTCTAGCCTACTTCTGACAGGCTTCAACTCAGTTTCATTTTATTCCTCCATCCTCTGGGTGTTGTATCTTGTGTTGAAGCTGAAATACTTTGCTCCCACTTTGCAGCTCAAAGTAGCTGAGTCCAATTCTCGCCAACACAGAAGTCATCCTAAATGCCATTTCCTATTTCCTCTCCCTTCATGTGATTTATAAAGGCTATGCTAAAGTCTAGCTGTACTGCAGAGTTAAAAGACAAGAGTTGAGTCCTAGAGGGACTACAAAAGTTTGCAAGGTCATTAAGACAAAATTTATGTTCAAGGACATTATAGAACTAGACTTTACAGATTTAGGGGAGAAAAAAAAATCTACTGTTACATGTGATGTTCTGGTTAACAAAAATAGCAAGTTTGTTTACAGATTCAAGATAATTGGCAAATAAGCATTTGCCCTAATAAACAGCCCTTGTATGGATGTGAGAGTTGAACCATAAAGAACTCTGAGTGCTGAAGCATTGATGCTTTTAAATTGTGGTACTGGAGAAGACTCTTGAGAGTCCCTTGGATGGCAGGGAGAACAAACCAGTCAATCCTAAAGGAAATCAACCCTGAATATTCACTGAAGGGCTGATGCTGAAGCTGAAGTTCCAATACTTAGGCCACCTGATGTGAACAGCTGACTCACTGGAAAAGACTCTGATGCTGGGAAAGATTGAAGGCAAAAAGGAAAAGTGGGTGGCAGAGGATGATATGGTTAGATACCATCACCAACTCAATGAAGATCAATTTGAGCAAACTCCAGAAGATAGTGAAGGACAGGAAAGCCTGGCATGGTGCATTCCACGGGATCTCAAAGAGTTGGACATGACTTAATGACTGAACAACAACTTCCTCCTTCGTGGGCTATGAATGCTATAGGTTATTAAGGGGATATAAAACTGATCCAGAAAAATCTGACCTTTTAAATGTGATTTAAATTGAGTAGTGATGTGAAGCAGAAGAAAGGTTGTAATACAACCTTTAGACTATGCATCAGAAGTCTGAGTTACTTAATCACACTTGACATCAGTTTCCACCTCTGAGAAATATCGAAGTTCAACTACCTGATCTAATTCCCTGCTAAATCAACCACATTGTGATTCTGACTGTGATGGGCACTTGAGGAGCTAAAGACAGTTTACTTAATAGCTACATGTGTCTCCAGAATATAAATCAATTTAGAAGATAGCAGTGGTAATTTTTAAAAAACACTTATTAACAAAGATATCCATTGGGAAGTATATCAGTATAAAATGAAGAAAAATTTAAGCCCAAGTACCTTGCTGTGAAGCTACTAAGTTACTCAGTTCAGTTCAGTCACTAAGTCGTGTCTGACTCTTTGCGACTCCATGGACTGCAGCCTTCCCGGCTTCCCTCTCCATTACCAACTCCCAGAGCCCACTCAAACTCATGTCCCTTAAGTCAGTGATGCCATTCAACCATCTCATCCTCTGTTGTCCCCTTCTCCTCCTGCCGTCAATCTTTCCCAGCATCAGGGTCTGTTATATTGAGTCAGTTCTTCGCATCAGGTGGTATTGGAGTTTCAACTTCAACATTGGTCCTTCCAATGAATATTCAAGACTGATTTCCTTTAGGATTGACTGTTGGATCTCCTTGAAGTCCAAGGGACTCTCAAGAATCTTCATTGCAACACTGTTTATAATAGCCAGGACATGGAAGCAACCTAGATGTCCATCAGCAGATGAATGGATAAGAAAGCTGTGGTACATATACACAATGGAGTATTACTCAGCCATTAAAAAGAATACATTTGAATCAGTTCTAATGAGATGGATGAAACTGGAGCCGATTATACAGAGTGAAGTAAGCCAGAAAGAAAAACACCAGTACAGTATACTAACACATATATATGGAATTTAGAAAGATGGTAATGATAACCCTGTATGTGAGACAGCAAAAGAGACACAGATGTATAGAATGGACTTTTGGACTCTGAGGAAGAGAGAGAAGGTGGGAGGATTTGGGAGAATGGCACTGAAACATGTATACTATCATGTAAGAAATGAATCGCCAGTCTATGTTAGATACAGGATACACGATACTTGGGACTGGTGCATGGGGATTATCCAGAGAGTTGATATGGGGTGGGAGGTGGGGGGGTGGTTCAGGATTGGGAACTCATGTACACCCGAGATGGATTCATGCCAATGTATGGCAAAACCAATACAGTATTGTAAAGTAAAATAAAGTAAAAATAAAAATTGAAAAAAAAAAAAAAGAGAATCTTCTCTAACATCACAGTTCAAAAGCATCAATTCTTCAGTGCTCAGCTTTCTTTATAGTTCAACTCTCACATCCATACATGACGAGAACAGTATACAGATGCTTCAAAAAGTTAATAGAACTGCCCTGTGATCCAGCTATTCTACTTCCAGGTAGTTATTTATAAACAATAAATTTTAAAAAACTATATATACCCTTATATTCATCTCAGTATTATTTACAATAGCCAGGATATGGATGTCCTGGCTATTGTCCTTACTAAATGTCCATCTACAGGTGAATGAATAAAGACAATGTGGACAAAGACAAATACCATCTGATTTCACTCATATATGGAAAATGAGTAAATAAGACGTGAACAAACCAAACCAAACACATAGTTCAGAGAGAAAAAAGTAGTGGTTACCAGAGGGGAAGGAAGGGAATGAGAAGACCAAATAGGTAAGTGTATGGTAACAGATGAAAACTAAACTTTTAGTGGTGAATGTGGTATATGCTGTGGTGTATACCAAAGTTAAAACATACAGTGTTGTACACATGAAATATATATAATGTTATAGACCAATATCCCCTCAATAAAAAGTTTTTAATTATTTTAAAAATATTTATATACTTTTAGCATATAGGCACAACTACAGATAAACATCACTATTTGTTGATTTAAATATTCCTTTTAAATGGCTTTTAAAAAATGGATGTGCCATTTTAATGTTAATACTTTAGTTATCAAATCTTAAAATTTTGGTCACAACTCTGTTGAGCTTGTTTGTTTACAATTGGGCACTTATTTTAAAACTGAACAAAAACATGTTAAGATATAAAAAGCCTTAGCACTTAGTTAGGGTCAATTTTTAGCCCATATGTTTAAAGGTTCTATCTTAGTCTAGAACTGAGAATTCCAAAGGCAATGAATTACCATATTGCTTTGCAAACTGCTGTATTTTAAGACCTACTTAGATTAAATTTAATTGTGCTAATATTTTAATTTCATTGTTTATTCTATGGTAAGTGGTGTATAACTTTTCACTTTAATGGAATTTTTTCCATATATGTTTTATAAGCAATGATAATTCATGTGTAAAACGTAATATCCACAAGTGGATGATAGTTAAATTTTACATGCAACAGCGATGCTGTAGGTGAAGAGAGAAATCTTCGATGGCCCCTGTCCTTGAAGGCACCAGGACATTACTGCCAGATACCACTTTTAGGAACTGTAAAGTGTCAAAATCGCCAAATGATTCATAATATTTTTTTCTAACCGAATATGCATGCTGAGAAGTACTTTTAGAGAAGCAATATTTTAAGTCCACAAGTGCTTTCTGAATTATACTCTAAAGGATATACCTCACAGTACACTCTGATTTTTTTCAATAGCTCATTATCATTATTTTATTATTATATTCTGACATTAAATGTAGATGTGTCAAAAAAGTATTACATAATGAAACTGATCATTGTATATTAATACATACCCAATTAAGCCAGTTAGTGATTTCCTGAGTGAAATACCTTTATTACTTGCTTTCCAAACAAGTGCTATTTTATTTCAAGAAAAATCATCCTGTTTCATTAACGTTAACAGTATGAAATAATCACATTATAGGATTATTATGTAAGCTTTTATGTAGATTAAACTATTTTTAAATTATTGATATTTTTGTTCATAAAACAGTTTTCTATTAGCTAGAAATATGTAAAGGCCAGTTTATAAGAATATGTTCATTACACAAAATAGCTGGTCTGAATATCACTTGAGGTTTGGGGTCTTTCATTTTTCTATATCTGATAGCAAATATGGTCTGAAAACATAACTTAAATCTTAAAGTAATGTTGGACCAGATATGGAAGAAGAGAGGAAAGGCTATCATTGAGAAAATTAGTAATACTATGATCATCATAGGCAGATTTAGCATTTTTAAAGATTTTTTTTTGATATTGACCATTTTTCAAGTGTTTATTGAATTTGTTACAATATTACTTCTGTTTTATGCTTTGGGTTTTTGGCCCCAAGACACCTGGATTCTTAGCTGCCTGACCAGGGATTGAACCTGCAACCCTTGCACTGGAAGATGAAGTCTTAACCACTGGACTGTCAGAGAAGGCCCTCACATTTTTAGGTAAGTAGTTCTAGAGTAGATTGCCAGTGTGCAAAATGGTTTTCATTAGTATGGATAAATCTAAGGCATTATAAAGTTGATATAAAACTAGACACTTTAAAAGTAGTTCTAATAACTCCTTTAAGTTTCAGTCTAGGAAATAGCACTATTAAATTAGTGTGATTCTGAATCCAGATATATTTTGAGAAAAATTCTTACCTTGATGTCCAGAAAACTTTGTGACTTCATTGTCCAAAATTCTATTAGCTGGAAGATCATAGGATATATTCACTGTATATTTTTAGGACATTTAGTTTTTTTTTTTCTTAGGATAAATAGGTAAAAATTATATTGTATGGTAATTACATTTAGGTTCTAAAGAAAAGAATCTGCAGGGAAATCTATGCAATATATAATTTGTCCAGATTACTTTTCATTTGAGGAAAGAAGTTTTAAAATATCCCCAAAGCATTTTACTCATCAATTGAAAGTCCTTCAAAAACAGAACTATTGGAAAACTGTGGTATGTTGGGTAGAAAGAAAAGCTTTTTGGAGGGAATAATTTTAAAGGTACTTAAATAGCTGTTTATTTGGTGCAGTTAAGATTAAACTCATGATTTTAACATTGTTGTTACATCTGAAATAAACATCTGAATAAACTTACATCTGAAATAAAAGTTAAATTCCAGCTAATAGAATTGTTTTACCTCAATGATATTTTTTATATTTCAAAATAACCAACTCAACATACTATTAATAGTTGTATAAAACCTGCTTATATATGCCTTCCCTGTCTTTATGATAGGTGTAACACCTTGAAGCCAGTGCCCATGAGGTCTACACTGTTTTCTAAATGCAGAAGTCTTCCTTCGGGTGGTTAATTCAGTAGGAACATTTCTCAATGAGATAACAAGACTGGTCCTAACTTTCAGAAGCACAGAGACATTTTTGGTCTGACCTCATATCCCATTATAGCTGACTGGAAGCACTGGGTTAGAAGGTCATGAGAAAGATCAACAAACCAAAACAAGAGAACCTAAGAAAAACTTCCCAAATCGAAAAAAGACATAACATCTTTAATAAAAAACTTAGTGTAGAGCTATCAGTCAATACATAGCTCAAAGACTCAACCTGGTGGTTAATACTTTAATATCTAGTAATCTACAGTTACTTAGGGATCTTGTTTCATCTTCAAATAATATTATCAAAGTTACTTTCTGCCAGAAATCATGCTAATTGCTTCACAGATGTTGTGTTTTTTTAATGCAATAGAACTGTAAGAAACTACAAATATTATCCTCATCTTACAGGAATGAAAATGAAGCTTAGAGAGTTTAAACAACTTGCCTATGCTGCATTGCTAACAAACAACTGAGCCAAGATTTAGACTTAGATCTAACTCCAATGATATTTCCATTCATTATCTAATCAGAGGCTTGATAGAATCCCTGACTGGGCATCTTTCCCATTTCCCTGCTGCTAGGTAGCATATGGGCCTTCCTGCTGGTTAAGCACTGGGTCATCTCTTCATCTGAGGTCAGTTTGCAGTATAATCCTTTCTTCTTTCAGGCCCTAGGGATTTGATCTGCTTACTTTTCTTTCCCCCCCAGCTGTCACTACTGATTCACCCTCTTGTGATTCATCTCGTACTAGAATTCTGGAATAGAATAAAGATTGCTTTTTTTTCCTGTTACTTTTGATTTTTTCAAAAAGATTGAGAATCCCACTAGCAACTTCAAGTTGTAATGTAATGATATACAACTGTTTCGTGATTCACTTGCAAAGGATTACTTTTGCTACTGCTGTTAAATTTACTATTCATAATTATTTTCACATATGGTCTTAGACACTAAAAAGGCAGTATGTAGAATTTCAGTTTGACTCATTTGCAATTTCTTAACCTTTGCTCTTTCTGCAGGCTTACAACTGCCTTGGTTTATCTTGCTATAGCTTATACTTGAAAGATAATAAAAAGCATTATTGAAGATTATATTATGAAAATTTACGTTTTAAGAAATAAACTAAAGATGAGAGAGCTGAATATGTGGAATTTCAGAAAAAGCACTTCTATTAGCCAACTTTGCCTTTTTTGAGACTAATATTTACTGAGTACCTAATGTTCTAAATGCTTCTTATATAAAAGTCATGATGATGATTATCTACAGTTTCCTGATGGAGAAACTGAAGCACAGAATCTGTTCAAGAACACTAATAAGTGATGAGCCTATATCTAAACCCAGGTCTGTATAAACAAATGCATAGATTCTCAAAAATGTAGTATATGAATACACATCTTGAGTATTATGTAAAGAATAGATTTCATTTGCTGTATTTCTTATCCTGCAATTCCTTTGAATCTTAAATGGCTTTCCACTTGCAGCATCACTTGATGCTTTTGAAAAGTGGGTCTCATTTTACTTTAAAAAATTCTACAGTTAAATAATAGATGCAATGCTTTGTAAATGTGAATTTTTAAAATTTAGCCATTGTGCATCTAATTGGTTAGCTAATTCTTTTGAGATCCTTGGTTTAAATTAATACAATCTCTGAATATAAGCCATTTAAAAAAATGTTCACATGCCATTTGTCTTTTGGATTCCTTGATAAATATAAATACATTACACATATACGATAAAACTTCAGATATATCATCAATTTTACAGTCCTCTCTAATAAACTTTACCAGTCGAAACCTTCTTCATGCTGTTGAGTGTTCTTTGTATGTATTTAACCCAAGAATACTGAGTGAATTAATAATTTTTATAGATTTATTTTTTTCTGTTGTCTCTTTTTGAAGTAAAGAGCAAAAATGCCCCTCCCCAACCCCAAATCAAAAATTCTGAACTCAATACTTGTGTTTAATAGACAGCTCTATATAAAAATGTTTGGTAAACTATGCATAGTTATTTTGACAGAATGGTTCTATAATTTCAGGAAAAACTTTTTTAAATCAGAGATTAAAATTAAGATTATTGGCCAACAATAGTATATTCATTTTACAGTAAAAATATATACTGCACAAAATGGGGCTCCATTGTTCAGATGGTAAGTCATGTCCCACTCTTTGTCACTCCACAGACTGTAGCCCACTAGGCTCCTCTGTCTATGGGATTTTCCAGGCAAGAATATTGGAGTAGGTTGTCATTTCCTTTTCCATGGGACTGTCTCGACCCAATCCATGTCTCCTGCATTGGCAGGCAGATTCTTTACCACTAAGGCACGACGGAAGCCCCAAATGGCTATCTACTCATAGTCGTAAATTTCCTTGAAAAACTACTATGAGCTCATGACATAGATGACATTGGTCTGACAGGCTTATGTTTTATCCTGTTAGATTCTTTAAGAAATAAAAAAAATCTTAAAAAAATTGAACAGAAAATATCATAAGTGAATGGAAACATTTTGAAAGTTATTAATAACAGCTAAAAATAAAAGATGTTAGTCAACTGAAAGACTATTTTGGGAGGAAAAGATTATCTTATCAATATTTATTCTCACATGATATATTTCCCTTTTATATCTACAGTGAGTTCAAGTTCAAAAAACTGACCCTGAGAGAGAGGAAACCAATAGAACTTTGTCTGTAGCATTCTTAAAAGACTCAAAGTTATAATGTAGATTATCTTTGTAGAAATGCCTACATATTTTCAAATATCCAGAGCTGTGCTGGCCACATTTCAAGTTCATAATTGCAGAAGGACATTTCTGCCACCATTGCAGAAAGTTCTATTGGATAACACTGCTGCAGAGGGTCATAAATAGTCATAACATTTTAATTTTTGGATAGCTTATTAATATATTGATGCATCCAGATATTTGGTAACATTAAAAAGTAATTAAGAGTTTTTTTTCCCAATATAGAGTAGACTAAATTTAGAGATGACAAAAACTTAAATATTCATTTATCAAAATTTTAATAAAATTCATTAATATGCTAGGCACTAGTTAGGCAAAGGTGAAAAAGTGTGATTTTTTTTTTTAACCTTAAATGATTGTAGACTTGTGGATAAGCTGGACAAGTATTCGATCACTATACAATGTGAGTTTTGCTATAATCATACAAAGAAGATATTAGCTCTGTCTGGAGGAATTGAGGAAGACCTCAAATAAAAGTTGATAGCTGAGCTATTACATTTAAAAACTATTTTTAAAGGATTTGCAAAATATGAAATAAAAGGCTTAATCTCTTCTGATGTCTGTATAAGTAAATTTGAGAATGACTCTGAGGCAACCCAACACTCTATAGCCACACCCTTGGGAATCTATGTCCACTGAATACTATTCTAGAGCCATAAACTGGATTTTAGGGATGTAACTTGGCTATGTTGTTACTGTTTAGCTGCTAAGTTATGTCCAGCTCTTTGCCACGCCATGGACTGTAGCCCGCCATGCTTCAGTATCCATAGTATTTCCCAGCAAAAATACTGGCTGCTCCTGCTAAGTCACGTCAGTCGTGTCTGACTCTGTGTGACCCCATAAACGGCAGCCCACCAGGCTCCTCTATCACTGGGATTCTCCAGGCAAGAACATTGGAGTGGGTTGCCATTGCCTTCTCCAGTGCAGGCAAGTGAAAAGTAAAAGTGAAGTTGCTCAATTGTGTCCAACTCTTCAGGACCCCATGGACTGCAGCCTACCAGGCTCCTCCGTCCATGGGATTTCCCAGGCAAGAGTACTGGAGTGGGGTGCCATTGTCTTCTCCAGGGGATCTTTCCAATGCAGGAATCTAACCCGCATCTGCTACACTTCAGGTGGATTCTTTACCACTGCACTGCCAAGGAAGCCCAACTTGGCCTAGTGTATAGTTTTTTGGAGGAAATGCTAAGGTAATAACTAGCACTACTATAACTCATAGGATGATGGACATGAAGTGATTAAATAGTAAAGCCTACACATTTCCAAGCTCCTGCTGCCAGGCCATGATGAATGGTATAACACATACAGAGAAGGTCCAAGGCTGCAGAGTGGGTGGCTCCATTCTCAGTGTGACTCTTCTAGGCTTTTAAGTGACCCTCCCAACACTACTGCTTGAGAGAATGTGGATAACACACCAGAGAATGTGGACCAGGAGAATAAAAGAGTGGTGGGCTAAGGCTGAGAGCTCTGAGCATCACTGTCTCTGATGACCTTTCAGCACAGACCCTGCAGGACTGGAGCATGGGGACATGGGAATCCTGGGGTGGGCTGAGGGGTCCAGACAGAATCAGAGGAGAGCCTACCCTTGAGCTATGCTGGTTAAGCACAGTCATCAGCTCCTTCAGTGAGAAAGATTGGGAGTTAATTAGCCACCACAGTATATTTATGTAAATATGTGTATGTCCTTGTATCAGTCAAGGTTCAGTTGAGAAGCAGAACCACTAGGAAATACATCTGTGACAGTCAGTCATTTGTCATAGGGATTGGATTTTATGCAATGGTGGGAGCTGGTAAACAGTTTCTGAAAGCTATCATTCTTGTTGCTGGAGTTTCAAGTTGACGGGGCACATCATTGGGAGGAGAAGATGGATGGTAAGTGGGGGAGAGAGAGAACAAGCTTGACCCATGAGCAAGAGCTGGAGTTCAGGAGGAGATACCAAAACCTGTGTTTCATGTCTGACGTTGAGGGGATGGGAATCTTGGAGAAGCTAGGAGCCTTCATCACGCAGCTATTATAAAAACACTCCAGGCCTAGGAGCTGGAAGCAATGAAGCTGCTGCTGCTGCTAAGTTGCTTCAGTCATGTCCGACTCTGTGCGATGCCACAGATGGCAGCCCACCAGGCTCCCCTGTACCTGGGATTCTCCAGGCAAGAACACTGGAGTGGGTTGCCATTTCCTTCTCCAATGAATGAAAGTGAAAAGTGAAAGTGAAGCCGCTCAGTCATGTCTTAACTCTTCACAACCCCATGGACTACAGCCTACCGGGCTCCTCCATCCATGGGTTTTCCCAGGCAAGAGTACTGGAGTGGGGTGCCATAGTATTTATAGAGAGACACTAAATGGAATAGATTCTAACTATTCTACTTGAGTCTAGTGTTTCAAGTGGGCAAAACAGATCAAATATCACTTCATCTTGGTGAGGAAAGGCCTTTGTAATGTTAACCTTCATAGCCTCGCAGACTTGGCTACCTCCTTCTTGAAGGTTAAAATGACAAATTATATGTAGACTTCTTCATAAGTATGCAAAAATTAATTAAACAGAAGAAACTGACTAGATAAAATTCTTAGGTATTGACTGACAGTACCCTTGGGAATCTTCCCTGTATATGAAAATGAGTATGAACCACATAAATGTATCTCACTAAACCCAATCTAAATGTATCCCTTGCTCAGCTTCTGCTTAACAGGATGTCAGAATGCCTAGGCACTCTAAAAACAATGAACATGAGCGGAAGTAGAAGTTCAAAGAGACAGTGGTCTTAACTGATTGTGGTTTAAATTTCTCACTTTATAAATTTTATAAAACTATAGAAACATGTAAAGTCCTGCCAAGTCTCCTTGGAACCATGAAAGTAGGACAGCCATCCTTCTGTGTCTGAGGGGGACAAATTATAGAACCCCTGACAGATGCCAAAATCCACAGACGCTCAAGTTCCTTATATAAAATGGTGTAGCATTTGCATATAACCTGCACACATCCTCCTGTATACTTTAACTCATCTCCAGATTACTTATAATACCTAATGAAATATAAATACCATGTAAATACTTGTAAATAGATTGCAAATACTATATAATTAGTTGGCAGAGTATGGCAAATTCAAGTTATGCTTTTTGGAACTTTCTGAAAAGATTTTTCTCCTGAATATTTTCAGTCTGCTCTGAGTTCAATCTACAGACGCAGATCTTGCAGATATAGAGGAGAGTGGCTGTGCACAGAAGCTTAAGCTGCTTTCGGTGTGTGGTTAATCCGCCTCTGGATCATGTTCTATTATAATTAACTGTGAAGCCCCTTAGATCATCACACACTGCTTAGCACAATTCTTAGCACTTGTTTGTCTCTTATTAAAAGTTTGTTGAAGGCAAAATAAAGAGGAGAGAGAAAGAAAAAGGAAGAGGGAGGAGGAAGGGAGGAGCAAAGAAACAGGGAAAAGTAAGGAGGGAAGAAAAAAGTAAGGAAGGAAGGTAGCAGAGAACAGGAAAGGGAGGAATGGAGGAAGGAAAGAGGGAGGTAAAGGAGAGAAATGTACAAGGTCATTGAATCAATTAAAGAGAAGTCTTGGATCAGAATCCAGGTATTCAGTTTCTTAAGAAATCAAATAAAACCTAGCATCTATTTTGTAGACCTATAGGTAAAGAATCCACCTGTAATGCAGGAGAAGTAGGAGACACAGATTCGATTCCTGAGTTGGGAAGATCCCCTGGATGAGGAAATGGCATCCAACTCTAGTATTCCTGCCTGAAAAATCCCATGGACAGAGGAACCTGGCAGGCTATAGTCCAAAGGGTCACAAAGAATCAGACACAACTGAGTACACACACATGCATGCATAAAAGTATTAGAAATTCCTGTATCATATAAATGTTGATTATAGCATGATGTAGAAAAATAATATTTATGAGAAAAAATAATGCTTTGTTCTTTAAAAATACCTTATTCAAAGAAGACTTCTATAGACTTGTAGGTTCTTAATGAAAATTTGTTTTTGGAAGTTTTGATGTCTAATATTTTCTTATTTAGAGATCAAACATTAACTATATTAAGAGTCAGGAATGATTAATTTGGGGTCTCTGTATCCAAAATGGGCCATGGCTTGAACTCAAGTGGTCTATCAACTTAGGAAAAAATAACAATATTTTTCTAATAATTTTTAACTGTAGTTTAGCATTTCCTTCAAGTATGAATACAAGCAACAAACCATAATAGCATTAGCCTGTGACACACATTTTCAAATCACATTACATGTTGTCAATATCAAATATATTTACACTTTTTACTTATTTGAGATCACAGTAGTTATTAGACTGGCCATTAGATTTACTTAATATATTAATGAAGAAGTATACATGCTGGTTTATGGTACATTTGTCATTTTATTTCTTTATTTTTTTAAATTTCTTCATGGGAGCATTTATTTATTTTTTTAAATTTAAATTTATTTATTTTAATTGGAGGCTAATTACTTTACAATATTGTATTGGTTTTGCCATATAAATCTTCTGATTACTATGATCTTCCTGACCCAGGGATCAAACCTGGGTCTTCGGCATCGCTGGCAGATTCCTTACCATCTGAGCCGCCAGGGAAGCCCTATTAATGAAGAAGTATGAACGTGAACGTGAAGTCGCTCAGTTGTGTCCGACTCTTTGCGACCCCATGGACTGTAGCCTACCAGGCTCCTCTGTCCATGGGATTTTCCAGGCAAGAGTACTGGAGTGGATTGCCATTTCCTTCTCCAAGGGATCGTCCCAACCCAGGGATCGAACCCGGGTCTCCCACATCGTAGACAGACGCTTTACCGTCTGAGCCACAGGGTATACATGCTAGTTTTTTACACATTTTTCCTTTTAATCTTATATTTAGAGTTTTATTATTTTATTTCATAATTTAAAAACATGATTCTAAAGAGAGGTCCATAGGTTCCTGAAGAGTCCCACGAGCACAATCCTTTTAAAAGGACAATATGTCTCCATTGCAGTATTTTTTTTTTTTTTTTTGGGTTAGTATTCCAGAGATGAGAATGGGAAGTGATGATGCTTATAGGCACAGCACACAAGGTGGCAGCACCTCACAGTTCAATTTCCCCAAATCATATTCCCTCACGCTCAGCCACAACTGGACACTAAGTTAAGCTAGAAGATAATTAGAAGGTATTAATAAGAGTCCCAGAGACAGAGGAGCCTGGTGGGCTGCAGTCTATGAGGTTGCACAGAGTCAGACACGACTGAAGCGACTTAGCAGCAGCAGCAGCAGCAATAATACATTAAGAAGAGCTTTTGATCCTTTTCAGCCGTATAATGTATATTCATATACTCTTTTCTGTGAGATATATAGCATACAGAAAAAAGTTTCTCAGTTTGAGAAACAGTAAGAAATTAAGTTATTCTCAGAACTTTCTCTAAATATGTTTCCTAGCAAAAAAACCAACCCAAACTCAAAGAACCAAAATACACACTACCCTTATGAAGACAGACTTTTTTCTTATAGGCACCATGGTCTCATTTACAAAAATATGGTCTACGTGCTCAAAAGGTAATTGGTGAATTACATAAAACTTTTTCCACCAACACACACGATGTGTAATCACATACCCTCTCTAATGTAAACTTATGAATTTTTAAAGTGAAAAGGAGCAGAGAGGTAGAGGTGGTGAAATGCTCTTTGCTGGGGTAGGTTGCAAAATGGCTATAATGCCTCATTCTTCCCAGGACACCGCAAGTGTTTCCTTCTGTTGTCTGTTCCCAGGACTGGAGATGGGCTTACTGCTGCACCTCAGGGAAGAATATGTCTGGGGAAACCTTCTGGGAGGATGTGAGAGACATGGAAAATGAGACCTGGAGAGATGAGTTGCTCCAGCCAGATGAAGCCCAGAAAGACACCCCAGCCAAGAGCAATCTACTCCCAGGGAGACAAGAGAGGCCAGTTGAGGCCTGGAGAATCACACAGGCTAAGTCTCTGAGCTGTACCTGATTCCAGCTGTATGAACAAGACACACTTATTATTTGTAGCCACTGAGTTTTGGGATAGTGTTTGAGGTAGCATTGTTTGCAAAATAGGTAAGTGTTGCAAACGACTCTTCATTACTAACTAGACCAAGCTCATGACCAACCCAGAAGACATCTTTTAACAAAAGGTAGAAACTGAAATACCTAGTGTTCTATTGCATCAGACATTTTGACCTGTGTGACTTATACCAAGAGTTTCTAGCCATTAGTGAATTAGTTTTGACTTTAGGTATAAGAAGTGGGGGTAAAAGAAGAAATTGAGTGTGGACATGGGGAGGAATGGTTATGTATGAATGTTTGTGTGCCCCTCAAATCCATATGTTGACACTCTAACACCAGTGTGTCTGTCTTGGAGATAAGACCTCTCAGGAACCAATTAAGGTTAAATGAGGTCATAAGGGTGGGATTATCTTTATAAGGAGAAATATCAGGGATCAATAACTTTCTCTCTTGACCCAGTGTGCACACAAAGAAGAGGTCATGGGAAAACACACAAGAGCAGCTGCTGACAAGACGAGAGAAAGCGCTTCAGAATGAAACCCACCCTGGTGACACCCTGAGCTTAGACCTCTAGCCTCCAGAACTGTGAGAAGCAAATGTCTATTGTTTAAGCCACCAAGGCTGCGGTATTTTGTTCTGGTAGCTGAGCTAACTAATAGAGAGTGGGAAGGCAAAATAGAGGGAAAACAATGATAAGTAATAATTATTGTTTCCCAGCATTAGGACTTAACATATAGATTTTATTTAGTCTCCCACAATAGCCCAAAGGAGTGGATACTAGCATCCTCATTTTATTCACAGATGAGAAAAGTAACACAAAGAAAAACTAAGTAACATCACCAGTTCTTACAGCTAGTAAGCGGTCAAACTAGGACTAGAATCAAGATGTCTATCTCTAGAAGCTGTGTCTTAATCGTTATCATTCTTTATACTGCTAAGAAGGCATAAGCAGTGGCAAGTGAAGGCAGGGAAAGAAAGAGGCAAGAGAAGGTGGTTTATAGGATGAGCTCAATGATAAAAGTCAGAAACTCTTGTCTCCCAGGCTTTTCCTGACTGAGAGTTTACCCCTGAGAGATACAGCTGGGTGTCCATGGAGGCCCAGCCCAGTGTGAGACCTTGTTTATGGAGATGCACACAGGACTTTTAATTATGTTCTCCATTCTCTTCTTCTGCTGTTTTCATAGACTAAATTGCTAAATTTTTTAAGGACTCCTTGGCCCTTAACCCCAAAAGCTGCCCTTGGGTTGAAACAGGATCAGGTCAGTCTTGCTAGACTTGATGATAAATGCTGTGTGGTCTGGTACACGACACAGTGCCACATACAGCATGCTGTTTTGTGGAAGGTATGAATAGGCATGTTTACTATAATAAAACAAAATTCTATGCACACATGTAGGCATGAATAAGAAGGTCTTTAAATGCATTTATCTAGCATTGCTCCATGTTGAATACACATAGAATGAATTTACAAATCACTCATGTTAATTCTACCTAAAAGTTAGAAGATTAACTTGCTGACGATTAGGTCTCCCATGTTTAATTGGTTACACAGAGCATGTAAAAACAATAACAACAACAATTTCCCAGACTATTTCCCAGGCTTCCTCTTGGCCAGACAGATAAAGAGTTGTTCCTATTTTCATGTAAGTAAGAAGGTATTATAAAATTCTGTAGCACTCTGACAGACCAACTGGAGAAGCTAGGCTCACTGAGAAAATTAGTCCCCATCCCCCCAGGGACCCTCAGTCCCAGAGCATACAGAAGGGAGAAAAGTCAATTCCCATACTCACTGTGATGCGTGAGGAGGTTCTGAGAATTGAGAGCCACTGTGCCTGCTTGAGGGTCTCTATTCCGGGGAGAGAGTAGATGCTGTTTGTGAGACTGCAGGGTGACTTGATAATATGGCAAAGTTTCAGTGGATTAGCAGCATAATATAAGTCAAGGGCAAGAGCAAGGTGGGGACAGTGTGTAAAGTGGGAAGACCATGAACTGCCTGTGGAAGAGAACAGGTGCCCCTAGTTACATTAGCCTCAGAATTTTCAGCAGCCAGTGAAATGAGAACAGAGAACATCCCAAGGTGAGGCTGGACGAACTGCAGCTTAGAGAAGATGAGTAAAGATAAGAGGCCAATGTACAGTTCAGATGGGTCTCCTCAGCCCCATTTCAAGACATTAAGTAAGCTTCTTCCTCTTGGGAGAATAAGGGAAAGGGTCCAGTCCCTCTTCTTGGGAGAATGAGGGAAAGGGTCCAGCCTCTCTTCTTGGGAGAATGAGGGAAAGAGAAAACATGTAAAAGGGCTGCTGTATAGAAATGAAGTTTGGAGTTTAAATAGACCAACTGAATTCCCAAGAGAGCAGGACTTAATGCTTAAACATTCTTTTTAATTAGCTACTGTCAATAAACCTCATTTCTTGCATCCCTTCAACACATCGAAACCACATGAAATAAGGAATATGTGAGCAAAGTGAACTCAGCTATGGAGATTTCTGCCTTTGTGAGTTGTGGCTGTAAAAATAAAGCTGTTATATGTCCAAAACATATAGCAAGAATCGAGTCTGCTACATGTTATCAGTTCTGATATCCACCTTCAGTTCAGTTCAGCTCAGTCGCTCAGTCGTGTCCGACTCTTTGCGACCCCATGAATCACAGCACGCCAGGCCTCCCTGTCCATCACTAACTCCTGGAGTTCACTCAAACTCATGTCCATCGAGTTGGTGATGCCATCCAGTCATCTCATACTCTGTCGTCCCCTTCTCCTCCTGTCCCCTATCCCTCCCAGCGTCAGAGTCTTTTCCAATGAGTCAACTCTTCACATGAGGTGGCCAAAGGATTGGAATTTCAGCTTTAGCATCATTCCTTCCAAAGAACACCCAGGACTGATCTCCTTCAGAATGGACTGGTTGGATCTCCTTGCAGTCCAAGGGACTCTCAAGAGTCTTCTCCAACACCACGTTCAAAAGCATCAATTCTTTGGTGCTCAGCTTTCTTCACAGTCCAACTTTCACATCCATACATGACCACTGGAAAAACCATAGCCTTGACTAGATGGATCTTTGTTGGCAAAGTAATGTCTCTGCTTTTGAATATGCTATTTAGAGGTCATAACTTTCCTTCCAAGGAGTAAGCGTCTTTTAATTTCATGGCTGCAATCACCATCTGCAGTGATTTTGGAGCCCCTCAAGATAAAGTCTGACACTGTTTCCACTGTTTCCCCATCTATTTCCCATGAAGTGATGGGACCAGATGCCATGATCTTAGTTTTCTGAATGTTGAACTTTCAGCCAACTTTTTCACTCCTTCTCTTTCACTTCCACCTTACACAATATCAATAGAGATTCTGATTATAGGAAAAGGAGTGTGAGAATAGTTGTCTGCACATCTAACTTGCCATTTTGAAAAGGTACTTATACATTTACATTACAGACATGAAAAAGTATTTTTCTAAAATGTAGTGAAAAAGTGAAAATGTTAGTCACTCAGTCATATCCGCCTCTTTGTGACCACATGGACTATAGCCCACCAGGCTCCTCTGTCCATGTAGCTCCTCTGGCCAGGCTCCAGGCAACAATACTGGAGTGGGTGGCCGTTTTTTTCCCCAGGGGATCTTCCAGACCCAGGAATTGAACTCAGGTCTTCAGCATTGCAGGCAGATTCTTTACCATCTGAGCCATGAAGGAATCCCAAATTGCAGTGAGGTGAGGTAAAAGTTGCTCAGTCATGTCCGACTCTTTGCGACCCCATGGACTATACAGTCCATGAAATTCTCCAGGCCAGAACACTGGAGTGGGTAGTCTTTCCCTTCTCCAGAGGATCTTCCCAACCCAGGGATTGAACCCAGGTCTCCCACATTGCAGGCAGATTCTTTACCAGCTGAGTCACAAGGGAAGCCCAAAATGCAGTGGGAAATATTAAATATTTAATACAAGTGTACTAGGTATCCATTGCTACATAACAAAGCACTGAAAACTAATTGGTTAAAACAACATTCCCTATCTCATAGTTCCTGTGGGTCCAGAATTCAGTGAGGGCACAGCTGGTACGTCTGCTCCCTGCTCAGCAATGTCTGAGGCCTCGGATCAAGGCAGAAGGGCTGGAATCTTTGAAAAAAGCTGGAGGATATACTTCCTAGTTGGCTCTCACGTGGTGACAAGGTGGTATGGGTGAGCTGGTTCCTCCATGGGCTGCATGAGCATCCTCATGGCATAGCATCTGTCTTTCCTGAGAGTTGACTCTCCATAAGTTTAAAGAAGTTGCACTAGTTTTTAGAAGCTTTTCTTCAGAAGTCTCACACCATCACTTCTGCAGTAGTCTACTGGTCACACAAGGCAACCTGATTTTGTGTGGGAGGCAACTACATAGGTATTGTATTAGTTATCTGTTGAAGCACTAAAAATTACCCAGAAAATTGGCAGTTTAAAGCAGTAAGCATTCATTATTCACAGTTTCTATAGATCAGGAATATAGGAGTGGTTCAACTGGGTGGTTCTGACTCAGACTCTCATGAAGCCATCTCCTGGGGTTGCGGTCATCTGAGGTTCCACTGAAGAATCTACCTTTGAGCTCCCTTGTTTGTGGGTAGGTTTCAATTCCTTGCATGTGGGCCTCTCCTGAGGCTACCTAGGTGTGTCCTTACGACACTGCACTGGTTTCCCCCAGAGTTAGCCATGCAAAAGACAGACAGATGGAACCCAAGATGGAAGCCACAGTCTTTTATGACCTAACCTTGGAAGTGACGTACTGTATTAGTTTCCTATTGTGGCTGTGACAAATTACCGCAAACTCAGTCGCTTAAGGAGAAGGCAATGGCATTTCACCCCAGTACTCTTGCCTGGAAAATCCCGTGGGCGGAGGAGCCTGGTAGGCTGCAGTCCATGAGGTCGCGAAGAGTCAGACACGACTGAGTGACTTCGCTTTCACTTTTCACTTTTATGCACTGGAGAAGGAAATGGCGACCCACTTCAATGTTCTTGCCTGGAGAATCCCAGGGACAGGGGACCTGGTGGGCTGCCGTCTATGGGGTCACACAGAGTCGGACACAACTGAAGTGACTTAGCAGCAGCAGCAGCAGCAGCTGCAATCGCTTAAACAACACAAAAATTTATGATATTACAGTTCTGGATACCCCAGTACTCTTGCCTGGAAAATCCCGTGGGCGGAGGAGCCTGGTAGGCTGCAGTCCATGAGGTCGCGAAGAGTCAGACACGACTGAGTGACTTCGCTTTCACTTTTCACTTTTATGCACTGGAGAAGGAAATGGCGACCCACTTCAATGTTCTTGCCTGGAGAATCCCAGGGACAGGGGAGCCTGGTGGGCTGCCGTCTATGGGGTCACACAGAGTCGGACACAACTGAAGTGACTTAGCAGCAGCAGCAGCAGCAGCAGCAATCGCTTAAACAACACAAAAATTTATGATATTACAGTTCTGGAGACCAGAAGCCCAAAATGAGTTTCTCTGAGTGAAAATCAAGATGTGGACAAGGTCTGTGTTCCTTTGAGAGGAGAATCCACTTCTTGGCCTTGCCTTGTTTCAGCTTCTAGAGGCCATCTGCACTCCTTAGCTCATAGCCCTTTCTCTGTCTTCAAAGTCCTCAGCATAGCATCCTCAAATCTCTGACTGCCTCTTTTATCTTGTAAGAAACTTTTTCATTACATTGGAACTGCCCAGATAATCCAGGATAATCGCATTTCAAATTTCTTTGAATTAATCACCTCTGCAAAGTCCCTTTTTCCATGTAAGGTAATTTATTCAAATTGGTCATAGGTTTGGGATGTGGGAGTTAGGGTGTAGATGTATTTCAGGAGCCAGCAGTCCACCTACCATACATACTATCCCTTTTGCTATATTATAGTGGCCACACAGACTAACCCTGGTGCAATGCAGGAGGAGATTACTTAGGCATGTGAATATCAGCAGGTTGGGATCACTGGGGACCATTCTGGGGGCTGGCTACCATAACATTTTTAAATGACTCTTATATAACTTTGAAAAGTATGAATTATTGCTTCAAAATACAATCCTGAAAGACAAATCCCATACACTATTAACATTTTGTTCCTACTAGACTGAGAAAGAATAATAATAATGATAAAATCACAATAGCTACTATTATTTGTTGAGTACCTAATTTGTGCTGAGCACAAAAATAAGTATTTAACATAACATTTCAAAGTTGTATAGCATCTTGAAATATGAGATCAATGATTTTATCATTCATAATGACACATATAAAGAAACAGATTCAGAAAAGCTTTGAGTAAGTTCACATAGAGTAATTGGCAGAGAGAGAGAGATGGTCTAAATAGAGTTTGTCAAGTGTTAGGATATGTGGGCAGAGTGTGACTGCAGCCATGAAATTAAAAGATGCTTACTCCTTGGAAGGAAAATTATGACCAACATAGACAGCATATTAAAAAACAGAGACATTACTTTATCAACAAAGGTCTGTCTAGTCAAGGCTATAGTTTTTCCAATAGTCATGTATAGATGTGAGATTTGGATTATAAAGAAAGCTGAGCGCCAAATTGATGCTTTTAAACTGTGGTATTAGAGAAGACTCTTGAGAGTCCCTTGTACTGCAAGGAAATCCAACAAGTCCATCCTAAAGGAGATCAGCCCTGGGTGTTCATTGGAAGGACTGATGTTGAAGCTGAAACTCCAATACTTTGGCCACCTGATGTGAAGAACTGACTCATTAGAAAATACCCTGATGCTGGGAAAGATTGAAGGCAGAAGGAGAAGGGGACAACAGAGGATGAGATGGTTGGATGGCATCACTGACTCGATGGACATGAGCTTGGGTGGACTCCGGGATTTGGTGATGGACAAGGAGGCCTGGCATGCTGCAGTTCATGGGGTTGCAAAGAGTCAGACACGACTGAGTGATTGAACTGAACTGAGGATATGTGGATTCCAGTCCTTTTTTCCACTAACTACCTGTACCTGTGATAAGTGACTGCAATAACCAAGTGTTCCTTGTTGATGTTAATTGGACTACAGATTCCTTAAATGTATGATCCTGAAGGAATAAGAATCACAGGTATTCTTGTAATTTATTATCAGTCTATAGGTGGCATTTTTGTGTTACTCAACATGTGTACAGAAGCTCAGTTTTGAAACTCTGGCCAAAAACAGTTATATCACAGAGTTAAGTCCCCAGGCACACAAACAGCATACCATTGTTTTCGCCTGTGCCAAAGTGAAAGGGCAGACAGAGAACATCAGGTGAAGATTTTCTAATCAATTAGATTAGAATTGACATGGATTCTAATCAACTCATATATGCCACCCACTGAGACAACTTTAAAAAATAAAGTCCCTTTACACTGCATACCCTCAGGTTACAGAAAATTCATACTATACACACCAAAGTTCTATTCAAGAACAAAACAAAGGAATTTTTTTATACCTTCCCCCATTTCCTTTCTCCCTATTTATGTACAGAGTCTTTTCAATAACAAATATCCACCTGATTTTCCTTAGTTGGCTGATCTGAATAGCTCATTTAGGGGAATACTTCTAGAAAGTTATAAATTTTATGTGGTCCTATTACATCCCCACATTATCCCATCACTAAAGCAGTACCAGGAGATGTAGTTGGGAGTATCCTGGAAGGATTACTATAGAGAACATATTCTCAGAGTTAATATTTCCACTTGGACATAACAGATGGAAGTGATCTCCATCATAGTGGGAGGAATTAATGCCACACATAAACGGCATTTTATGCAATGCATGATTTAGAATTGTGTTCCTGTGTTACTAGAAGAGGGAGTTCCCAATCCAACACATTTTAAAGAAAATCTCACAGGTATTCCTTTCTCTTTAAATACTTGAATTTTGCTGATCCACTTGACAGATAATGGCTTTAAAGCATCTATATTCACTTTTGTCTAGATTTTTCTTATTGATTCATCACTTTCAGACACATACTGTTTGCTTTGTACTTTATTTATACATGAAGTGAAGAAATACAGATTGAGGATCTACTGCATATGAAGGCCTCCATTAGCTATTGGTGCAGGGACAGGACTTCAAAGATTAACTTAGCCCAACTGCCTTCCCTCATGGGTTCATAACAAGGATGATTCATTCATGACAAGAGTGCCATCTTTGCCTTTACCCTTTGTGCCAATGGCAACAGTGGACCAGAGAGTCAGTCCAATGACTTCAGAATCCTTCTTAATACAGCCCTTATAGCAGATACTATCAAAAAAAGAGTTTTTCAGAGGACAAGACAGGAACATTCGGATAGTTACCACCTGATATTACTACAAGCCCCACCCTTTCTTTCAGAAAAGAACAACCCTCATATCCAGAGACCTTATGGCTCAATGAGAGAGTTGTGGTTCCTGCCCTTAAAGAGTGGGAGCTCCTAGTGAGTGAGGTATAAAACACTCACATGTAAGAGAAGCCTCAAGAACAAAGACAGAGGTAAACAAATGCAAACAGATTAAATGCTAGATTTGTTTCATACTCAGGAGAAATAAGGGAGTTAGTAACAGACGTGCCTAGAATGTGCCAGAACCCTATGCTAGATTTTTGAAAAGTATTACATCACTAAATGTAACTATGAAGTAGGTATTAATATCTCAACAACAATGAAGTAGGTATTAATCTCTCTCAACAACTATGAAGTAGGTATTAAAATCTTTCAAACAGATTAGGCTGGTTGCTCCTATCACACCTAATGTTGGGCCTCAGTTCAGTTCAGTCGCTCAGTCACGTCTGACTCTACGATCCCATGAATTGCAGCACGTCAGGCCTCCCTGTCCATCACCAACTCCCGAAGTTTACCCAAACCCATATCATTGAGTTGGTGATGCCATCCAACCATCTCATCCTCTGTTGTTTCTTTCTCCTCCTGCCCTCAATCTTTCCCAGCATCAGGGTTTTTTCAAATGAGTCAGCTCTTCACATTAGGTGGCCAAAGTGTTGGAGTTTCAGCTTCAACGTCATTCCTAGTCTTGTGTAATTCCCAAAGTCCATTTTTTTTGCATTGCAGTGAGGAGTCAAACTAACCAGCCAAACTCTCCAGTTATAGAATGGAAGAAACTCAAATTAGGTTGGAAAAACAAATGTGGATATACCACAAGTAACTTTGCCCAATTGTTGAAGAAGAAAAGTTTCAGTGTTAATGTTTTTTCAGTTCTGTTCTTGACGCAGAAATGAGCACCTAAGAGCTAACACAGCTTTACGGGTTTCTTTCCATCTCAAATTTACAACACAAATTATTCCAGCTCTAAAATTTCTATGATTTACAGCAAATCTAGTCCATGTTTAAAAAGAGGCACAATTTAAACCTCTCACATACTAAAATCTTAAGAGATGGAGGATAATTTAATGGGGAAAATGTAAGGATACTGAAATCAGGTAAATTTTTTAACTCTTTCATAACTCTAGGACTTAGACAGATCATTTAATATGTTTGGCAAAAAAGAGTAAATAATACCTAATTTTTCTTCCTACCTATGAAAATACTTTTTCTGGTTTCTTCTTTACTTGAAACTGGGGAAGGAAGAAGTCTGAGTTGATACCTAAAGAAACAGAATGTCTTACATTTGAAATTTCACAAAAATCTAGGATTATAGCTGTCTTCATACCTTCAGGCCTGAGCCTGTCTTGCCACATTTATTTTCACATCTGTGTATAATATAGCTGAGGAGAACTCAAAAGAAATAACCCCAGAAATAGCAAAATTGCTTCCTATTATAAGAGATAACAAAAAAACAGCAATAAAAAAATCAGCTTTTGTTACTTTTAAAGGCCTAAGGACAAATTTTGGAATGATGTATTAATGCAAAATACATACTTTCTATCTCCTTCTGGAGGCTTTGTCTTGTCTAGAAATTTGTCCAGTAGGAAATCTTTGATATAGCAAGTCCACTCTCAAACAGATGGCTTCAAACTGCTCTTTTGTTCTTGAAACTGGCAATTATTCTGTTGCTGTGTGCTTGAGAGTTGGATGGGAATGACTTTTTCTACAACTATCAAGCCCTGCATGAATGAACAGAGCCTTTCATTTACTGGAAATAGACAATAAGAGTAGAAATCTCGATTGCACATATTTCAATGTTTTCACATAAAACAGTCTTTCTTTTTTTCGGCAAGTGGTTTATAAATATCAACATCACTCCAAAACAAACAGCCTGGTTTATAATGACATATTGAGTGGTATTTCAATTTGTAATATTCTGTGCCAAGCTTAAAGTCTTATGCTCATATTTCAAGTAAACTGCTTAATTAATGCTTAAACAGGGGTCTCCAGAGCCTTAATAGTAAAGCATTATATTAGAAAACCAGGTAATGAACTGTAAAAAAAAAAATTATGGCCTCCATATGTCAAATAATAAAAGTCTATGACATCTTGCCTGATATTATAGATGCTGCATTCTGAAAATCTTGTGTAATTACTGATCTAAAATTGATGTCATAAACCACATTTTGTATTTACTTATTTATTTGATCAGCATCAGATTAACCCTAGGTTTGATTTCCAGTGCTGACACTTAGAAGCTATTATACTTCTCTGAGCCTGGGTTTCTTCAGCTATAAAATAGGAACAACATCACTTAGCTCATGGAGTTGATGCTAAGTTTAACTGAGAAAATGCAGGGCTTCCCAGGTGGCACTAGTGGTAAAGAACCTTTTTGCCAGTGCAGGACACATGAGATGGAGGTTTGCTCCGTGGGTGGGAAGATCCCCTGGAGGAGGGCATAGTAACCCACTCCACTATTCTTGCCTGGAGAATCCCAGTGACAGAGGAGCCTCGTGGGCTACAGCCCATTAGGTCACAAAGAGTCAAACACAACTGAAGCAACTTAGCATGCACACATGAGAAACACAGTGCTCAGGACAAGGTGGATGCTGATGAACCCTGCTTGCCTTCTCTCACCCCATTCCAGGGGCACACCCGCACTCACTCTCACGAGACACACTCACAGGGCTTTCTTAGAAGTCGAGGGGGGAAAAGCAAAGAAAAAAGTGGGTCTAACAGGGGCAAGTGCCTTTCCTTCAGCTTTGGCATTTTCTACACAGGCTAAATCAAGCTGGACAGAAAGAGGAATTATTTTGTTAATGGAAAAGTCTCTAGTTCCCATGGCTCTTGATGCTGCTCTGGAATATCTACATAATACCAAGAAGAGACTGAACTTTCAACGTGATTTTATATAGTTCTCTAATCGGAGACTCATGTTCAACAAATCGGGAAATCTTTCCAATTTGCATTTTAATTTTTCTCCTCTGCAAGGAAGTATTGCTGTGTGAAGAAAGGACACATTTAACTACTGAATTGCCTTTTTATAATCCTAAAATATTATTTAACTACATTCTACTTGAGGTAGAATCAAGTGTTTGGCAGTAAAAAGCTTTGGAATCAGTTTTAAATTTGATCTTATTCCCTCACATATTACTTGTGAGACTATCATGAACCAAAAATAGTCCACGAGCTTAGTTTTTCACCTGTAAAACAGGCTACCCACCTCATGGTGTTGTGAGGATTAACTGGGATAATATATGTAAAACGTTATTTCACTGACTTTGAATAGTAAGTACTCAAAGAAGTGAGCTGTGATTATTGTAAACTATTCCATGTGTGTGTTAGTCACTCAGTCGTGTCTGACTCTGTGTGACCACATGGACTGTGGCCTGCCAGGCTCCTCTTCCATGGAATTCTCCAGGCAAGAGTACTGGAGTGAGTTGCCATTTCCTTTTCCATAAGCATTCCATACACTAGCTTTAGTTGAAATTTTCAGTTGCTGGCTATTCCTTGCCAGTGTTTTAGCTCCAAACTAAAGCAAGAAAACCATTTGGTGAATGTCAATATATGTCAATTCTGAAGGGTGAAGGAGAGTTGCTTTTAAAATAAAATAAAAAAATAAAGAATGTAGGAGAAATTATCCAGCTTGTATATGAATGTGCTCAATAAAACCAACACACCATAAAGGTACTTATCACTACCTTATCTAAATAGATACATGTAATTTCCGGACCATCCCAAGGTCAAGTTCAGAAAGTCAGAAGTAGGAGGCTGAGACTGCAAGCTCCCTTTGAACATCACGAATAAATCAAGTGCACTCACCTTTCTGAAAGCAGGGAGAGAAAGTACAAGAGGCCTTTGTTAATCAGACAGGAAAATCATAGCCTGAAAATGCTGACAATGACATTTCAAAAGTCTCACTTACTTAGTAATAGATAAGAATATGTGAAGAAGGATAAAAAAAATTCCCTGAAGTTTTCAAAAGGAAAAAAGGATCAAATATCTGTTTTATGTGAGAACTTTATCATGCGAGGTTATTTCGGGTCACATTTCCTAAACGGGGACACCTCTCCAGAGGGAACAGGAAGCTCCTCTTGTGAGCCACTGTGCTGGTAACTGGTGACAATGACAAATGCCATCTGACTGATGGCCCCGCCTATCCCACTTCAGGCAGTCAGAGATGTACAGAAGACAGAGTCATCCAAATCCAAGTCACTTATGAAATAACAAAAGGAACAGAACCTCCCATGCCCTCCAGCTCCTTTTCCACTGGTGCTGTAAGGGGCCCAGAAAAGATGAACCCTCTCACTGAGATTGGCCACTGATGGGAGACACTGAGGGGACCAGTGAGCTCCCCAGGGACACTGCAGGCACAGAAGCAGACAGGACCACATTAGCCTTGAGTAGTGATGTGATGGCTTCCTAGGTGGCGCAGTGGTAAAGAACCCTCCTGCCAATGCAGGAGATGCAAGAGATGCGGGTTCGAACCCTGGGACAGAAGAATTCCCCGGAGGAGGAGATGGCAACCCACTCCAGTATTCTAGCCTGGAAAATTCCATGGGCAGAGGAGCCTGGTGGGTCCCAAAGAGTAGGACATGACTGTGATTGAGCACAAGTGATGCAGTGTCCTCTCCCCTCACCCCACCTCTTTCCTCTTGAGCAGCCTCTCCTTCAATTTCTCTCTTTTCTGTCCAGAAAACTTCTGGAGGTCTTAATAACTGAGTCATTTGCCCTGAGGAAACTGTTCCTGTTTATCCACCGACCTCTTTTCTCAACCTCACCTTCCCACTCACCTCCAGTTATGTGTCATTTTGACATCTAGGGGGTTTAAATGGTGATATACCACCTGGCCTCAGACTATAACTTCTTCAGTCTAGAAACATAAACTCCATTGTGTCACTCACAATAAACCAAATTTCCACAAAGGGAGCACCGGTCTATATTCTTAAATCTTAAGAAAATCAGCTAAGTGGTCAGGCAGTTGACCTGGGAGGATTCTGTCTCTTTTTACAGCAGCCACAGCATTTCCATCATTGTTGTCTCTATCTTTGTTTACTGCTGAAGGACTTGAGAAATCTCCACACTGAGAAAAGGAGCACGCTGCTCCCCACATCCACTCTCTCCACCTAGGCAAGAACACCAGGTCAAGGTAAGGAAGAACATGGCAGAGGGCCCAGAGATGACTGGGAACAAGGAGCCGACAACCTCAGACTCACAAAGGATATAAGCAGGAAGAGAGACCTCGGAGGTGTGCAGGGAATTGGCACAGAAATCATTGTCTCAGGTTAAAAGCTCTTGTCTTTCTTTTGTTACAGTAATAATCACAACTAAAAGCATGGAGGATTTATAGGCTTTTAAGAAGTACATCTCTTTTTTCCCTTTAAAAAATAGAGTATCTTTAAAGACAATCAGGATGACAAGTGAATTTTTTTAAACCCAAAGGATACATTAAAAATCAGGAAACAGTGTAAACATAAATATTTTCATCCTGTCATTGAAATGTTTCAGCAAGCATGAATAAGTGATCTTTAAGCTATCACAATACAGCCCAAAAGGATAATTTCAGCAAAGGAAGGTTTATTGAGCTCCACACAGATAACAAAAGTAATAGTTTGGAATTAGATATAGATGTTTCCACTTATAATCCAAATTGCTATATGTGGTTCTAGCTTTGTACCTCTGTGACTTTGCAAGAGTTCTTGAGTCTAAGGCCCTCATCAATAAAAGGAGGGGGCTGGGGCTTAGATGTTATCAAAGTCCTTCCTGCTCTAGAATTACTTCATTGTCAAGATTTATACAGAAAGTATTGTAAAAGCACAATTAGCCTAAAATTTTGGCATTTTTCCTGTCCATAGTTCCTCAAGGGATTCCTTGGCCCTTTTCTTAAAGATAACCCGCAGAACTTGTTAGTTACACTGTGGACTTTGGCCACAGCCAGCCCTGGGATTGGTCTCATTTCTGTCACTCCCTGGCAGTGTGATGATCAACAAAGGACCATGCCTCTCTGGGCTCACTTCCTCATCAGTTAAATGTAGTCTTATCTCATAGGGTTAATAGGGGAATAAAAAGTTATTAATCACATAAAGAGCTCAGCACAGCACCTGACACTCAATGGGTGCAGAAGTGATATATTATAAACCATGTAAATTATTATAAACTTTATAAACTATACCAACTCTTTTACACAAACATTTGTCTTCTACAGGCGCTGGAATGTCATTTAGACACTTCATCCTCTAATGAGTCAGTGGAGCTCCTAAGTCAGTGGTAACTGGGTCTAAACTCCTGGCTGGTGAATTTTCTCTCTGACTAGTAGGTATTTTATGTGTGTTAGTCACTCAGTCATATTCTTTGCAACCCCATGGACTGTAGCCTACCAGGTTCCTCTGTCCATGGAATTCTCCAGGCAAGAATACTGGAGTGGGTAGCCATTCCCTTCTCCAGAGGATCTTCCTGACCCAGGGATCGAACCTGGGTCTCCCACATTGCAGGCAGATTCTTTGCAGTCTGAGCCACCAGGGAAGCTCACTTAAGGTGGTGCGGTTTAGTCACCAAGTCGTATCTGACTCTTGCGACCCCGCGGACTGTATCCCGCCAGGCTCCTCCGTCCTTGGGATTCTCCAGGCAAGAATACTGGAGTGGGTTGCCATTTCCTTCTCCACAGCATTCTACAGTTGCATCTATAATAGGCAAAGCGTTTGAAAGAGGTGGCATAACATAATGGGTAAGTGCATGGACTCCAAAGCAAGACTTCTCGGGTTCAAATTCTTCTCTGTCATTTCTTAGCCATTCTTAGGGGAATCCTTGGGAGGTGTAAAGGAATTAACATTGAAAATACTTAAAACAATATCCAGTTTGAGGGAGATGCTAAATAAAATACTCAGATCAACTACTAATTGGAAGCTGGAACCCAGAACATATTTAAGCAAACAAAATTTTTTTTAAAAATTAGCAGCCTAAAGTGTAATTACTTTAAGCACCTTCTGTTTAAACTCATTCACACAAGTATTTGTCTTTTACAGGCACTCAGATGTCATCAATTTGTGGGTGGGGGCAATGGTGTCTCCTTAGACACTACATCCTCCAAGGAGTCAGTGGTAACTGGCTCTGAACTCCTGGCTGGTGAATTTTATCTCTGATTAGTATGCATTCTTTCCAGCATGACATGAAACTATGAGATGAAATTAGCTGCCTTTGTGCTAATAAAATAATAACTGAAATATTATAGCAAATGAATTTTGTGACATTTCACATATAGTCTTTGAGCTCAGGGCTTTTAAATGAAGTTCTGCCCTTTCCCGTCTGCATCTCTTCAGAAATGCTCTTGATTTTCCATTTACTGGAAAATATGTGACTCACACAAGCCAGCAGAGATCTATACCTCATTATCTGATCTTGTTTTATGGTTGAGTTAGAACAATATGTTAGGTCTTTTTCTGTACCATATAAGTCTTTCGGTGAAGAACATTAAATTTGAGTATCTCTGATTAGTGAAATGAAAGATTTTAACAGTGATTTCAGGGAGATGGAGATTCATAGTACAGATTAAAAAGTCAAGTATCTTCTGTGATATAACTTATCTGTATGCATTAGCTAAAGTTATAGAAAGTGATGTTAGACTTGTGCAAAATAGATTCCAGTTAATGGACCATGAAATGATGAGGCTTTATTTTTTTTTTGAATTACAGGAATATCCTGAAAACCACTGCTCTGTGTCCCAAAGCAGATTTACTCTGATAGTAAAAATGTGTGAAAACTCATGTTGCTAATATGTGCTCTCAGTGTGTTTTCAGGAGGGAATGTCAATCATAATTAGTTACTTTGATCTCAAAGGTCCTTTTTATCTGTAAGATTCTGACTCTGATTACTGAACACCCACATCACGGAAGGCACTGTTGGCTTTTATACCAACTGTCGAAACAGGCTCCAGAATTGCCCCAGGGACCTTCCTCCATACAAGCAAGCATACTCTTCAGTCACTGGAGCATTCTTTGAGTAACTCATTGTGCCTTCAAAGATACATCATTCTTCTATAATGGATTTTCTACTGAAATGAAGATTTCTTGAAATACTCAACTGCCAATCCTTTTAACATTCACAAATCTTGGAAGAGCCTCTTCTGTTGACTCCTTTTCTTGTATCTATTTTTATTATCAACCATCTAAACATTTGGAGAGGGCTTGGTATCACTCAAACTGTTAGATACATGAAATAGCTTGGTGGTTATCTTAAGAAGTATGAAACATACCATGCTTGACCTTCAGTAGGGTTCACAGAATAGTATTTGAATGAATTTGTTAAGTTTGACAGATTTAGTTTAGGGATAATAGGGAAAATGTTCCTGGATTAAGTCAAAGGTAATATTTGAGATATGAAAGGAGAAGTATTCACAGTTAATGGTTGTCATCAAAGACACTTCAAATTGGACATATATTAATAAAGAGGATGTAATTAATGTATGCTCTAATTCTGCATAAGTAGGTTAAGAAATGTTGAAGATGAAAGTAGATTTTTTGCTTTATAGATAAAATAAATGGAAGATTTTCATATTCGTACCTTTTACATATATATCTTTGGGCTCAATGTTTCTGAAAAGATACATAAATCTGTTTTATCTTTAGAAAGTGAAAGTATTAGTTGCTCAGTCATGTCTGATGCTTTGTGACAGCATGGACTGTAGCCTGCCAGGCTCCCCTGTCTATGGAATTCTCCAGGCAAGAATACTGGATTGTGTTGCCATTCCCTTCTCCAGGGGATCTTCCTGACCCAGGGACTGAACCCAAGACTCCTGCATTGCAGGTGGTTTCTTTACCGATTGAGCCACCAGGGAAGTTTTATCTTCAGAGGACAACTTGATTCCCACTCACATAAAATGCCCATGATATGCGGCTTTCTGGGATTCAAGGTACTGAGCCCATATTTTCATGATGTCTGCTCAACAGGGCATGAAATTCTATGAACACTTTGAGAACGTTTTCTTTTTCTATTGATCAGCTATCTGAATGAGGAAAAAAAAAAGATAAACATGAAAATAGAAACTCCATTACCTCTTTCCCAGGCTCCCACAGTTTTCGGTGTGGTGTCTATGATGCTGCTCTAAGATCATGGTGTATTCTAGGGGAGAGAACTGTGGCTTCAGCAGCAGACATCATAGCTGCAGTTCTGGCCCAGCCATTTACCAGCAGGCTCAGGTGTGTTAAGCAACCGGCTAGGCCTCCATGACTCTCTTTGTAAATGGGAATAATATTTAGACCATAGACTTATTACATGCATTACCTAGCATGCAGATTTTTGAAAGCTTTTTATTTTGAACTAATATTAGATGGCATCAAGACTGCTGGGAGAAATATCAATAACCTCAGAAATGCAAATGACACCATCCTTATAGCAGAAAGCAAAGAGGAACTAAAGAGCCTCTTGATAAAAGTGAAAGAGGAGAATGAAAAAGCTGGCTTAAAACTCAACAATCAAAAAATGAACATCATGGTATCCGCTCCCATCACTTCATGGCAAATAGATGGAGAAACAATGGAAACAATGATAGACTTTATTTCTTGGGCTCCAAAATCACTGCAGATAGTGACCACAGCCATGAAATTAAAAGATGCTTGCTCCTTGGGAAAAAAGCTATGACCAGTCTAGACAGCATATTAAAAAGCAGAGACATTACTTTGCCAACAAAGGTCCATCTAGTCAAAGCTATGGTTTTTCCAGTATTCATGTATAGATGTGAGAGCTGGACTATAAAGAAAGCTGAACGCTGAATTGAACTGAGGTATTGGAGAAGACTCTTGCGAGTCCCTTGGACTTCAAGGAGATGAAACCAGTCAATCCTAAAGGAAATCAGTCCTGAGTGTTCATTGGAAGGATTGATGCTGAAGCTGAAACTCTAATACTTTGGCCATCTGATGTGAAGAACTGACTCATTTGAAAAGACCCTGATGCTGGGAAAGATTGAAGGCGGGAGGAGAAGGGGACGACAGATGATGAATGCTGGACTATAAAGAAAGCTGAACGCTGAATTGAACTGAGGTATTGGAGAAGACTCTTGCGAGTCCCTTGGACTTCAAGGAGATGAAACCAGTCAATCCTAAAGGAAATCAGTCCTGAGTGTTCATTGGAAGGATTGATGCTGAAGCTGAAACTCTAATACTTTGGCCATCTGATGTGAAGAACTGACTCATTTGAAAAGACCCTGATGCTGGGAAAGATTGAAGGCGGGAGGAGAAGGGGACGACAGATGATGAAATAGTTGGATGGCATCACTGAATCAATGCACATGAGTCTGAGCAAGTTCTGGGAGTTGGTGATGGACAGGGAAACCTGGCATGCTGCAGTCCATGGGGTTGCAGAGAGTTAGACATGACTGAGCAACTGAACTGAATATAATACTTACAGAAAGATTGTAAAAATAGTACAGAGAGTTAGTATGTAAGCAGATTTTCGTAAGGGTTAATTTCTTTCTCTTCCTATGCAACATAAATTTGGTCCATTTTCCTATTTCAAAATAAGAGCTTCAAATATTTCCTTTCATTTGATTTGGCTACTCTAACATGTGTGCGTTGCCCACTTTCTTCAATTTAAGTCTGAATTTGGCAATCAGGAGTTCATGATCTGAGCCACAGTCAGCTCCCGGTCTTGTCTTTGTTGACTGTATAGAGCTTCTCCATCTTTGGCTGCAAAGAATATAATCAATCTGATTTCAGTGTTGACCATCTGGTGATGTCCATGTGTAGAGTCTTCTCCTGTGTTGTTGGAAGAGGGTGTTTGCTATGACCAGTGCATTTTCTTGGCAAAATTCTATTAGTCTTTGGCCTGCTTCATTCCACATTCCAAGGCCAAATTTGCCTGTTACTCCAGGTGTTTCTTGACTTCCTACTTTTGCATTCCAGTCCCCTATAATGAAAAGGACATCTTTTTTGGGTATTAGTTCTAAAAGGTCTTGTAGGTCTTCATAAAACCGTTCAACTTCAGCTTCTTCAGCATTACTGGTTGGGGCATAGNTTCCCCTGTGTTGTTGGAAGAGGGTGTTTGCTATGACCAGTGCATTTTCTCGGCAAAGCTCTATTAGTCTTTGCCCTGCTTCATTCCACATTCCAAGGCCAAATTTGCCTGTTACTCCAGGTGTTTCTTGACTTCCTACTTTTGCATTCCAGTCCCCTATAATGAAAAAGACATCTTTTTTGGGTGTTAGTTCTAAAAGATCTTGTAGGTCTTCATAAAACCGTTCAACTTCAGCTTCTTCAGCGTTACTGGTTGGGGCATAGACTTGGATAACTGTGATAGTGAATGGTTTGCCTAGTTCTCAATATATAGGTCACCTCCTTGGTCAGGTTTATTCCTAAGTTTTTTAAAAGGAGATTGTTCTTTTTGCTTTCTCTTTCTGGTAGTTTATTGTCCGCATAAAGAAATGCAACCAATTTCTCTATGCTAGTCTGTTTCCTGCTACCTTGATGAATTTGCTGTTGTTGTTAAAAAATATTTTACTACTTTTTAAAAAATGTGTGTTTTAATTGAAGAATAATTGCTTTACAGAATTGTATTGGTTTCTACCAATACAATTTCTTGTCAAAGTTCTTTATCAGTTCTAGTAGTTTTTGTGTGGAGTCTTTACAGTTTTCTAAATATGGTAACATGTCATCTGCATATAATGACAATTCTGCCACTTCCCTAGTAACTCGGATACCTTTTATTTCTTGTCTTCTCTGATTGCCGTGTCTAGGACTTCCAATACTATGTTGAATAGAAGCGGTGAGAGTGGGCATCCTGATCTTGTTCCAGATTTTAGCAGGAATACGTTTAGCTTTTCACTGAGTACTACATTGACTGTGGGCTTTTCATAAATAGATTTTATTATGCTGAGATATGTTCCCTCTATACCCACTTTGGCAATAATTTTTATCATGAATGGAATGTTGAATTTTATCAAATACTTTTTCTGCCTTTATTGAGATGACTGTGTGTCTTTTGTCTTTCATTTTATTTGACTTTTGTCTTTTCTTTTGCTGATGTGGTGTATCACATTAATTTTGCATATGTTGAATCACTTTTTGACCCTAGGATGAATGCCATTATACACCTATGATGTATAATTCTTTCTATGTGTTGTTGGATTTAGTTTACTAATATTTTGTTGAGAATTCTTGCATCTATACTCATCAACAATATTGGTGAATTACAGTATTACAATTGTAATTACAACATTACAATATTGGCCTGTAATTCCCTTTTCAGTAGTGTCTTTGTTTTGGTATCAGGATGATGGGGGCTTCATAGAATGACTATGGGAGTGTTCCTTCCTCTTCAGTCTTTTGGAAGAGTTTGAGAAGGATTGGTATAAATTCTTCTATGTATGTTTGGTGGAATTCTCCAGTGAAGTCATCTGGTTCTGGACTTTTGTATGTAGGAAGGTTTTTTTTTTTTTCCCTTACTACAGAATCTATTTCACATCTAGTGATTGTTCTGTTCAGATTATCTATTTCTTCTTCATTCAAATTTGGTGGACTGTACATTTCTAGAAACCTATTTTTTTTCTAGGTTGCCCAATTTTTTGACATATAATTGTTCATGCTATTCCATTTTTTTTGTATTTCTGCTGTATCAGTTGTTATTTCTCTTCTTTCATTTCTTATTTTGCTTAATTTTATCATTTTTTCTTGGTGAGCCTTTGTACTTTTTTTTTTTTTGTATCTATTCAGCCAATCTATATCTTTTGGTTCCAGCATTTAGTGCATTTTACATTTAAGATAATTTAAATATGTATTTCTTGTTGCTATTGTGTTAATTATTTTGGATTTAAAATCTTTTTCCCCTTTTGTGTTCTCTTGCGACTTGATCACTACCAATCTTGTGACTTGACTGTCTTTAGTGTTATGTTTGAATTCCCTTTTCTTTCTGTATATATTTACTCTAGATTTTTGATTTGCATGATGCCAATCTTAGTTTCAGATACATTAAAAAAAAAAATCTTGCATTTTTACTCTCCTCCTCTCATGATCACTCTTTTTTTTTCTTTAATTAATTTTTATTTTTTAGTTTGTTTTGCTTTACAATACTGTATTCGTTTTGCTACCCATCGACATGAATCAGCTTTGCATCTGATTGCTTTGTGTATCCTTTAACTGCTTACTATGGATACAGATTTCACTACTTTTCTTTTACCCTCCATATTAGTTTGTATATGGATAATTTCCTACCTTTAGTCTCTTTGCCTTTACTGGTGAAATCTTTCGTCTTGTAATTTTCTTGTTTCTAGTTGTGGCCTTTTTTTTTTGTCTGGAGAAATCCCTTTAACATTTGTTGTAAAACTAGTTTGGTCGTGCTGTATTCTTTTAGCTTTTGCTTATCTGTAAAACTTTTGATTTCTCAAAAAAATCCAAATGAGGGCTTGCTGGGTAGAGTATTCCCAATTGCAGGTTTTTTCCTCTCATTAATTTAAATATATGATGCCACTTCCTTCTGGCCTGCAGAGTTTCTGCTGAAAATTCAGTTTATGGCATTCTAGAAGTTTTGTTGTATGTTATTTGTTGCATTTCCTTTGCTGGTTTTAGTATTCTCTCTTTAACTTGAATTTTTGTAATTTTGATTATAATGTGTCTTGATGTGTTCCTCTTTGGGTTCATTCTGTATCCGACTGTGTACTTCCTGGACTTTAGTGACTATTTCTTTTCCCAGATTAGGGAAGTTTTCAGCTATTATCTCTTACAATATTTTCTCAGGTCCTTTCTCTCTGTCTTCTCTTTCTGGGACTCCTAAAATGCAAATATTAGGGCACTGGATATAGTTCTAGTGGTCTCTTATCAGCTCAGTTCAGTTGTTCAGTCATGTCCCACTCTTTGCGACCCCAAGGACCACAGCATGCTAGTTTTCCCTGTTCATCACACCCCCTGGAGCTTGCTCAAACTCATGTCCATTGAGTCGGTGATGCCACCCAATCATCTCATCCTCTGTCGTCCCCTTCTCCTCCTGCCCTCAATCTTTCCCAGCATCAAGGTCTTTTCCAGTGAGTCACTTCTTCACATCAGGTGGCCAAAGTATTGGAGTTTCAGCTTCAGCATGAGTCCTTCCAATGAATATTCAGGACTGATTTCCTTTAGGATTGACTGATTTGATCTCCTTGCAGTCCAAGGGACTCTCAAGAGTCTTCTCCAACACCACAGTTCAAAAGCATCAATTCTTCAGCACTCTGCCTTCTTTATGGTCCAACTCTCACATCCATACATGACTACTGGAAAAACTATAGCTTTGATGATACATACCTTTGCCAGCAAAGTAACGTCTCTGCTTTTAGTATGCTGTGTAGGTTGGTCATAGCTTTTCTTCCAAGGAGCAAGTGTTTTCTTAATATCATGGCTGCAGTCACCGTCTGCAATAATTTTTTTTATTAATTTTTTTCAGTTTGTTTTGCTTTACAATATTGTATTCATTTTGCTATACATTGACATGAATCAGCCACGAGTGTATATGAACTCCCAATCCCAACCCCCACCTCCC
>SJXQ01000456.1:76506-87425 GCA_006408695.1 Aepyceros melampus | reverse complement strand
GCAGCCATTCTGACTGGTGTGAAATGGTACCTCATTGTGGTTTTGATTTGCATTTCTCTGATAATGAGTGATGTTGAGCATCTTTTCATGTGTTTGTTAGCCATTCGTATGTCTTCTTTGGAGAAATGTCTATTTAGTTCTTTGGCCCATTTTTTGATTGGGTCATTTATTTTTCTGGAGTTGAGCTGCATAAGCTGCTTGTATATTTTTGAGATTAGTTGTTTGTCAGTTGCTTCATTTGCTATTATTTTCTCCCATTCAGAAGGCTGTCTTTTCACCTTGCTTATAGTTTCCTTTGTTGTGCAGAAGCTTTTAATTTTAATTAGATCCCATTTGTTTATTTTTGCTTTTATTTCCAGTATTCTGGGAGGTGGGTCCTAGAAGATCCTGCTGTGATTTATGTCAGAGAGTGTTTTGCCTATGTTCTCCTCTAGGAGTTTTATAGTTTCTTGTCTTACGCATCTGCAATAATTTTGAACCTCAAGAAAATAAAGTCTGTCACTGTTTCCATTTTTTCCCCATCTATTTGCCATGAAGTGATGGGACCACATGCCATTATCTTAGTTTTTTGAATGCTGAGTTTTAAACAAGCTTTTTCACTCTCTTTTTTCACTTTCATCAAGAGGCTCTTTAGTTCCTCTTCACTTTCTGCCATAAAGGTGGTGTCATCTGAATGTCTAAGGTTATTGATATTTCTCCCGGCAATCTTGATTCCAGCTTGTGCTTCATCCAGTCCAGCATTTTGCATGATGTACTCTGTATATAAGTTCAATAAGCAGGATGACAATATATAGCCTTGACATACTCCTTTCCCAATTTGGAACTGGTTCGTTGTTCCATGTCTGGTTCTAACTGTTGCTTCTTGACCTGCATACATATTTTTCAGGAGGCAGGTAAGGTGGTCTTGTATTCCCATCTCTTGAATTTTCCACAGTTTGTTTTGATTCACACAGTCAAAGGCTTTAGCATAGTCAGTGAAGCAGAAGTAGATGTGTTTCTGGAACTCTCTTGCTTTTCTATGATCCAACAGATGTTGGCAATTTGATCTTTGCTTCCTCTGCCTTTTCTAAATCCAACTTTAAGACAGCTATAAGAAGTCTGTTTTAGTGTCCCCATTTCTTTTCATTCTTTTTTTTTTTTTTCTGGTCAATGGCAGTGATTTCTGTTTCTCTGCCTTCCAGCTCAGTGATCTTCCAGCTCTTCTGTATCATTTCATCTACTCTTGATTCCTCTTAGTATTTTTATTTAAGTTATGTTCTTCATCTCTGTCTGGTTCTTTTTATTTCCTGACTCTGTTAAAAACGTCTAACTTCTTGCTCTGTGTATCCATTCTCCTCTCAAATTCTTCAGTCATCTTTATAATCATTACTGTGAACTCTTTCTCAGGTAGATTACCTGTCTCCTCTTCATTGGTTTTTCTTTGGGAATTTTATCCTGTTCCTTCATCCAGAGCATATTCCTCTGCTGCCTCTGCCTCATCTTGTCTACATTGCTATGTGTATTTTTATGTTTGTGATAGGTTAGTTGTGTTTCTCCACCTTGGAGATGTGGCCTTCTGAGAAACAGCCTATGTGTCCCAGCAATGTACTTCTGCTCATCACCCAGGCTATCTGCTCTAGGGATTCCCCCTAAGAGGGTTGCATAGTGGGCTGACTAGGTAGGCAGTCTGGTGGACTTGATTGGCTGTTAGTCTGGTAAATTGCCAGGTCCTACCTTGTGTGGCTGCTGCTGGCAGCTGTTTATTAGGACCTGGTCATGAGGTGGCTAGTCCTGGCTCACGGTGGGCAGAGTCGTGATCCTGAAAACACCAGGTCCCTTGCCCATCCACTGGCAGGTGAAACCAGCTCCTAGGGTTAGCACTAGCCTCCTGGCAGGGAGACTGGCTTTCTGGAATCTGGCTACAAGGCCCATGGACTCCAAAGCTCATTTCAGATCATTCGCTAGCAGAAGCTGGTTCCTGACACAGTTGGGTATGGGGTCCAGGGTGGCCCAAAGGTTGCATTGACCTGATAGTAGGCAGTGCCAGGGCCCAGCTGGCCCCAGGGTAGGATCTGGCTGGCTGTTGGCAGACTCATTCTATAGGCTGCAAGATCATAGTTTTCTTGCTTCTTGTTCCTGCCACCTGTTGAGTGAGCCTGGTCTAGAGACTTGTTTAGGTTTCTTGACACAAAGTGCTGGTGCCTGCCCACTGGTGGCTGGATCTGGGTCTTGGTCCTCTCATGGCCAGGGCCATACCTACGGGCATATCAAGGAGTGGCTGTGGGCTCAGGCCATTTTTAGGCAGCCTGTCTGCTGATAGGTGGGGTTGTGTCCCTGCCCAGTTAGTTGTTTGACCTGCAGTGTCCCAGTACTGATGCCTATAGGTTGTTGGGTGGGGCCAGGTCTTGGCACTAATGAGCCAAGCAGGCAGCCTCCAACAATGTGTTCATGGATTAAATGTTCCCAAATATGTCTGCCACTTGTGTCTATGTCCCTAAGTAAGTTGCAGTCAGCCACCTCCCCATTTTTCCAGGAGTCTCTCCAAAACCAGCAGTTAGATCTGGCCCAGGCTTTTGTCAAAATACTACTTTTGCCCTGGGTCCCACTGGGCATGAGATTTTGTGTGTTCCCTTTAAGACTTAGTACTGATGCCTATAGGTTGTTGGGTGGGGCCAGGTCTTGGCACTAATGAGCCAAGCAGGCAGCCTCCAACAGTGTGTTCATGGCATTAAATGTTCCCAAATATGTCTGCCACTTGTGTCTATGTCCCTAAGTGAGTTGCAGTCAGCCACTTCCCCATTTTTCCAGGAGTCTCTCCAAAACCAGCAGTTAGATCTGGCCCAGGCTTTTGTCAAAATACTACTTTTGCCCTGGGTCCCACTGGGCATGAGATTTTGTGTGTTCCCTTTAAGACTGAAGTCTCCATTTCACCAGTCCTGTGGTGGTCTTGCACTTAAGCCCCATTGGCCTTCAAAGGCAAATGCTCTGTAGGTTCATCTTCCGGGTACCAGACCTCCAGATTGGGGATCCTGATGTGGGCTCAGAACTCTCTTGTGGGAGAACCTCTGCAATATGGGTCATTCACTCAGGTGGTATAGAATTTGATTATATTTTTGAGTCCTCCTCTCCTGCCTGTCTTATTGTGGTTCCTTCTTTTGTCTTTAGTGGCAGAAGATCTTTTCTGTTAGGTTCCAGTCTTTTTCATCATTAGTTGTTCTGAAGATAGTAGTGATTTTGTTGAACTTGAGGTGAGCTCAGAGTTTTTCTACTCTGTCACCTTGGACACTTTTCCCTAAGTTGTAGTAGTTTTTTAAAATGTCTGAAAATTATTTGACAGTACTCCTTTTAAGAGGTGGATACAATGTCCTCTTCCTTTAAAACAGGGCAGGGCTTCGTGACTGCCTTTGTGACTAAGAGAATGCAGCTGAAGTGAAACTATGGGATTTCTGAGGCTAAGTTAGAAAAGGCAATACAGCTTCCACCTTCCCGCTTCAAATTTTGACCTTAACACATTATTGACTAGGGGATTTTTGCAGAAACTAACCCCTGTGGCCAACAAATTGTTATGTAAGTGAATATTGAAATGTCTCTGGTCAATAATGTTTGGGTATAGGAGACTGGAATGCAAAAGTAGGAAGTTAAGAAACACCTGGAGTAACAGGCAAATTTGGCCTTGGAATGTGGAATGAAGCAGGGCAAAGACTAACAGAGTTTTGCCAAGAAAATGCACTGGTCATAGCAAACACCCTCTTCCAACAACACAAGAGAAGACTCTACACATGGACATCACCAGATGGTCAACACCAAAATCAGATTGATTATGTTCTTTGCAGCCAAAGATGGAGAAGCTCTATACAGTCAGCAAAAACAAGACCGNGTGGAATGAAGCAGGGCAAAGACTAACAGAGTTTTGCCAAGAAAATGCACTGGTCATAGCAAACACCCTCTTCCAAAAACATAAGAGAAGACTCTACACATGGACATCACCAGATGGTCAACACCAAAATCAGACTGATGACATTCTTTGCAGCCAAAGATTGGGAAGCTCTATACAGTCAATAAAAACAAGACCAGGGGCTGACTGCGGCTCAGATCATGAACACCTTATTGACAAATTCAGACTTAAATTGAAGAGAGTAGGGAAAACCACTAGACCATTCAGGAATGACCTAAATCAAATCCCTTATGATTATACAGTGGAAGTGAGAAATAGATTTAAGGGACTAGATCTGATAGATAGAGTGCCGGATGAACTATGGAATGAGGTTCGTGACGTTGTACAGGAGACAGGGATCAAGACCATCCCTATGGAAAAGAAATGCAAAAAAGCAAAATGGCTGTCTGGGGAGTCCTTACAAATAGCTGTGAAAAGAAGAGAAGCAAAAAGCAAAGGAGAAAAGGAAACATATAAGCATCTGAATGGAGAGTTCCAAAGAATACCAAGAAGAGATAAGAAAGCCTTCCTCAGCCATCAATGCAAAGAAATAGAGACAAACAGCAGAATGGGGAAGACTAGAGATCTCTTCAAGAACATTAAAGATACCAAGGGAATATTTCATGCAAAGATGGGCTCGATAAAGGACAGAAATGGTCTGGATCTAACAGAAGCAGAAGATATTAAGAAGAGGTGGCAAGAATACATAGAAGAACTGTAGAAAAAAGATCTTCAAGACCCAGATAATCATGATGATGTGATCACTCACCTAGAGCCAGACATCCTGGAATGTAAATTAAAGTAGGCCTTAGAAAGCATCACTATGAACCTTTTTGTAAAATGAGTGCTTCATGGTATTGAACTCACCAAGAAGAACTGTAGAAAAAAGATCTTCAAGACCCAGATAATCATGATGATGTGATCACTCACCTAGAGCCAGACATCCTGGAATGTAAATTAAAGTAGGCCTTAGAAAGCATCACTATGAACCTTTTTGTAAAATGAGTGCTTCATGGTATTGAACTCACCTTTCACCAAAACTTATATATTGACTTTCCCTCACCGCTGCTTTTGAGCAGTCTCTGAGAACTATATGAGATTCTGTTTCCCAGGCTGCAGTCCTCATTTTACCCCAAATAAAACTTAACTCACAACTCTCAAGTTGTACATCTTTTTTTTTTTTTTAGTCGACAATACTTATAATATAAAGCGTCTAGATTTTGATCTGTTAGTCTTTATCACACCTGAAATTTGGTATATTTCTTGAATGTACAGATTCATTTTTCTCATAACTTTTGGAAGTTTGCAGCTATTGTTTCCTTAAATATTTTTTTGTGTGTTCCTTCCTATCTTTGTTCCTCTCTCTTCTCTTTTTCTGGAATCTCCATTATGCACATGTTGCCGCTTTTGATATTGCTCCACAGGTCTCTGAGGTGCTAATCATTTTTGTTTTCCAGTGTTTCATTGTTTTTCAGATTGTATTGTGTTTAATGCTCAGTTCTCATGTTTGCCGATTCTTCTGCCAGTTCAAAGCATCTATTGCACCTCTCTGCTGTATTATTTAAATTTCAGTTACTGTATTGTACATCTAACCCAGAATTTCAATTTTTTTCTTTTTTAATCTCTTTATTAGCACTTTATTTGATGATTCATTGTTGTTGCATTTTCCTTTAATTCTCTAAATGGCACCTCCTTGTTTCATTTGAATAAACTTATTACAGTAGCTGCTTTGTAGTTTTTGTTTGCTAAACATATGGATTCCTTCAAAGATAATTTTCACTGATGCTTTTTTTTTATTGACCAAACTCTCCTATTATGTTACATTTTTCATAGTTTCTTTAACTGAGCATTTTAGATAATACATTATAGCTCACTGGATTCTGATTTCATCTTCCCAGGAGATGCTATGGCTTTAACTGTTTATCTGTTGAGTGACTTGGTTGGACTAATTACATAGGATCTACCTACCCCGCATTGTGTGACCACCGATGTCTCCACTCGGGTTTTTTAAAAAATCCTTTTTTAAGTATTCAAAAAGTATTCAAAGTATTTTAGGTATTCAAAGTATTTTAAGTATTCAAAGTATTCAAAGCTCAGGCAATTATCAAACATGCTCCAGCCTTTACTTTCGGCTCATGAAGACCTCACATTCAGCCATAAATAGGTAGCTAATTCCAAATAGGAAAAGGAGTATGTCAAGGCTGTATATTGTCACCCTGCTTATTTAACTTCTATGCAGAATACATCATGAGAAACGCTAGACTGGAAGAAACACAAGCTGGAATCAAGATTGCTGGGAGAAACATCAATAACCTCAGACATGCAGACGATACCACCCTTATGGCAGAAAGTGAAGAGGAGCTAAAAAGCCTCTTGGTGAAAGTGAAAGAGCAGAGTGAAAAAGTTGGCTTAAAGGTCAACATTCAGAAAACGAAGATCATGGCTTCTGGTCCCATCAGTTCATGGGAAATAGATGGGGAAACAGTAGAAATAGTGTCAGACTTTATTTTGGGGGGCTCCAAAATCACTCCAGATGGTGAGTGCAGCCATGAAATTAAAAGACGCTTACTCCTTGGAAGAAAAGTTATGACCAACCTAGATAGTATATTCAAAAGCAGAGACATTACTTTGCCGACTAAGGTCCGTCTAGTCAAGGCTATGGTTTTTCCTGTGGTCATGTATGGATGTGAGAGTTGGACTGTGAAGAAGGCTGAGCGCCGAAGAATTGATGCTTTTGAACTGTGGTGTTGGAGAAGACTCTTGAGAGTCCCTTGGACTGCAAGGAGATCCAACCAGTCCATTCTGAAGGAGATCAACCCTGGGATTTCTTTGGAAGGAATGATGCTAAAACTGAAGCTCCAGTACTTTGGGCACCTTATGCGAAGAGTTGACTCATTGGAAAAGACCCTGATGCTGGGAGGGATTGGGGGCAGGAGGAGAAAGGGACGACCGAGGATGAGATGGCTGGATGGCATCACGGATTCGATGGGCGTGAGTCTGAGTGAACTCCGGGAGTTGGTGATGGACAGGGAGGCCTGGCGTGCTGCGATTCATGGGGTCGCAAAGAGTCGGACACGACTGAGCGACTGAACTGAACTGAACTGAACTGAACAGAAAAACCCGAACGGTTTGGCCAACCCGATATAGGACTGTGCCACAGTTCTTCCATCTCCTGCTAACGGACATGAGGGTTGTTTCTAGGTCTGAGTATTGCATCCGGTGGTGCTGTGGACATTGGTGCATATGTCTCTGGAGCACATGTAGACACATTTCTTTGGAATCTGTGCCTGAGAGCGGAGTTGCTGGATTACAGACCAATAGATGATAGTCATGACTTTTCCAAAGTAGGTTTGACCAGCTTATCTCGTAACAGTTTAAGGGTTCCCCTCAGCCTAAATTCCCTCTAAATACAGCGTTCATTCCTTCCGCATCTGCGGCGCCTCTGGGAGGGGAGCTGTCAGAAGCTGCTCCAGAGGCTGTGGACGTGGCTTTCTCTGCGCTTACATTCCAGAGAAGGGAAACGGCGGGAGACAGGCCGGGCGGAGCCCTGCTGTGAGCGGGTGTGCTGACTCGGGCTGTCCTAACAACGCTCGGCAGAGTGGGTGGCTGAAACGGTTTTGCTCTCTGCCGGGTGGAGGCCGGGAGCCTGAGGTCGCGGAGCCGGCGGGGCTGGGCTCCTGTGCGGCCTCCCCGTGGCGCCCATACGGGGCCTGCTCCCCGGGGCTTCACGCCGTCCCCCTCGGTGGGCATCTGTCCTCCTCTTGCGAGGACGCCCACGCATAGCGGACGAGCACCTCCCGATGACCTCACTGTCACTGAAGCAGCTTTCCAAAGGGCCTTTCTGCAGTGCAGTCACACTCAGGGGGACTGGGACTTGGGACTTACACATAGAAGTTTTACAGAGAGATAATTAATTCAGACCACGATAAGGGCGCTTCTGCGGAGAAGCAGAAGCATCCTGCTCGCGGCGCGCTGGTCGGAGCCAGGCTCGTGGCCCGACCTGCTTGTAAGCGTGGTGGGCGGGGAACGGCTCGTTCACGAGCTGGGAGTGTCTCAGCGCAGATGGGAGTAAGCGCTAAGGCAGAACCCAGTCCAGAAGGGCGACAGATGGGGGTGCTGTTTCAAAGGGTGGTCCCGCACAGCCACCAGGAGAAGGTTGGCATTTAAGGAGGGTCACAGAGTGAAGGATGGGGAGAGTGTTCTTTGCCTGAGGTAATGAAGAAAGGAGGGCAGACAGCATGGAGACCACAATCAGAGGAGACGGACCAGACGACCCCCTGCACCACGGCCTTGTCTAACTCGTGCGCCTGCGGGCCGAGCCGGGGGCGCCGCTCAGAACAGACGGCCGCGGCGGAGAGTCGGGACAAATCGCGGTCCAGGGGAGGAGGGCACGCCGGGCCACTGCAGTCCGCTTGCCTTGAGACCCCGTGCGCAGCGTGGAAAGGCTGAGAGGTCGGTAGGTGCCAGTGCGCTGCTCGAGGAGCGCGGGGAGAGAGCTCCAGCCTCGGAAAGGGCCTGATGCTGGGAAAGAGCGCGGGGAGCGCGGGGAGCGCGGGGAGCGAGCTCCAGCCTCGGAAAGGGCCTGATGCTGGGAAAGAGCGCGGGGAGCGCGGGGAGAGAGCTCCAGCCTCGGAAAGGGCCTGATGCTGGGAAAGAGCGCGGGGAGCGCGGGGAGAGAGCTCCAGCCTCGGAAAGGGCCTGATGCTGGGAAAGAGCGCGGGGAGCGCGGGGAGAGAGCTCCAGCCTCGGAAAGGGCCTGATGCTGGGAAAGAGCGCGGGGAGCGCGGGGAGAGAGCTCCAGCCTCGGAAAGGGCCTGATGCTGGGAAAGAGCGCGGGGAGCGCGGGGAGAGAGCTCCAGCCTCGGAAAGGGCCTGATGCTGGGAAAGAGCGCGGGGAGCGCGGGGAGAGAGCTCCAGCCTCGGAAAGGGCCTGATGTGGGAAAGAGCGCGGGGAGCGCGGGGAGAGAGCTCCAGCCTCGGAAAGGGCCTGATGCTGGGAAAGAGCGCGGGGAGCGCGGGGAGAGAGCTCCAGCCTCGGAAAGGGCCTGATGCTGGGAAAGAGCGCGGGGAGCGCGGGGAGAGAGCTCCAGCCTCGGAAAGGGCCTGATGCTGGGAAAGAGCGCGGGGAGCGCGGGGAGAGAGCTCCAGCCTCGGAAAGGGCCTGATGCTGGGAAAGAGCGCGGGGAGCGCGGGGAGAGAGCTCCAGCCTCGGAAAGGGCCTGATGCTGGGAAAGAGCGCGGGGAGCGCGGGGAGAGAGCTCCAGCCTCGGAAAGGGCCTGATGCTGGGAAAGAGCGCGGGGAGCGCGGGGAGAGAGCTCCAGCCTCGGAAAGGGCCTGATGCTGGGAAAGAGCGCGGGGAGCGCGGGGAGAGAGCTCCAGCCTCGGAAAGGGCCTGATGCTGGGAAAGAGCGCGGGGAGCGCGGGGAGAGAGCTCCAGCCTCGGAAAGGGCCTGATGCTGGGAAAGAGCGCGGGGAGCGCGGGGAGAGAGCTCCAGCCTCGGAAAGGGCCTGATGCTGGGAAAGAGCGCGGGGAGCGCGGGGAGAGAGCTCCAGCCTCGGAAAGGGCCTGATGCTGGGAAAGAGCGCGGGGAGCGCGGGGAGAGAGCTCCAGCCTCGGAAAGGGCCTGATGCTGGGAAAGAGCGCGGGGAGCGCGGGGAGAGAGCTCCAGCCTCGGAAAGGGCCTGATGCTGGGAAAGAGCGCGGGGAGCGCGGGGAGAGAGCTCCAGCCTCGGAAAGGGCCTGATGCTGGGAAAGAGCGCGGGGAGCGCGGGGAGAGAGCTCCAGCCTCGGAAAGGGCCTGATGCTGGGAAAGAGCGCGGGGAGCGCGGGGAGAGAGCTCCAGCCTCGGAAAGGGCCTGATGCTGGGAAAGAGCGCGGGGAGCGCGGGGAGAGAGCTCCAGCCTCGGAAAGGGCCTGATGCTGGGAAAGAGCGCGGGGAGCGCGGGGAGAGAGCTCCGCCTCGGAAAGGGCCTGATGCTGGGAAAGAGCGCGGGGAGGGCGGGGAGAGAGCTCCAGCCTCGGAAAGGGCCTGATGCTGGGAAAGAGCGCGGGGAGCGCGGGGAGCGAGCTCCAGCCTCGGAAAGGGCCTGATGCTGGGAAAGAGCGCGGGCGGGAGGAGAAGGGGACGGCAGAGGACGAGATGCGTGGATGGCATCGCCAGCTCGACGGACATGAGTTTGAGCAAGCTCCCGGAGCTGGTGGTGGACAGGGAGGCCTGGTGTGCTGCAGTCCGTGGGGTCGCAAAGAGTCGGACACGACTGAGCGACGGAACTGAATGAAGAAATAGCAGAGAAGCCTGGTGGCTGGAGCAAGCGAGTGAGGGAGACGACAGGACACAAAGGGCTGTTTCATGGAGCGGTCTAGGCAAGATCTCTGGGCTTCATTCTGAACTGAGGAAACTGGATTTAAGTTTTGAAAACTCATACTGGGGATAGTGTAGAGACAGACTGTAGGATGGAAGCGGGAAACGGAAAGGCACAGCGGTCCCTGTGAGGCGCCACGGGGCTGGCTGGCTGGGGCTGCGGCGCCTCCTGGGCGGTCGGCCCCCTCTCCCGAAAGCAACAGCAGCATCTCTCCCCCTCAGCTTTTTTTTTTTTTTAAATTAAACTGTGAATCACTGGAGAAGAAATTCCACATGCTTCAAACAAGTCTACCAAGCTCACCATGTCCGTCTGCTCGCCAGCCCTTGTTCACCCGTCTACAGATGACGGCCCCTTCTTCCACTCTCCTGCAGCACTTTCTTTATCACTGGGCTGTTTCTATCAACATTTATATATTTAAACAGAAAACCTTAACGTCCACGTCTTTTGCCTGCTGTTCCCCTGCTTCTCTTTACAACAACAACAAAAAAAAACAGCTACCTGCTGTCACCAATTATGATCTCGAAACTCAAACTTAAAAAACATCAAGCTTGTATCCCTAGCACTGTCTTTAAAAAAAAATTAATTGGAGGCTACTTACTTTACAATAACTGTGCTGTTTTTGCCATACGTTGACATGAATCA
>SJXQ01000456.1:0-71770 GCA_006408695.1 Aepyceros melampus | reverse complement strand
CGCCGGCGCGCAGTCCCGGCCGAGGTCCCGCCGCCGCCGGCGCGGAGGCCGTGGGCGCGGCCGCCCCGGCCGCCCCGCGTGCCCGCGGCTGTGAAGCGCAGCCTGGGCCCGGTGCTGCGAGCGCCTTCCGCTTCGGACGCGTGCGGTCCCGGGAGACCCGCACACACCGGCGGCCGCCGGGGGGAGGATCGGTGGAGGGCGTGTCCTTCAGTTTCTGAGTTCTGTTTGCCTTTCCGTTTTTCACCCGACACGATTTGGGTTGCTGTTCACCAGGGTGGAGCTTTTAATAGGAAACTTGGAGAGAGTCGTCGTGGTGCGTGTTACTCCCCGCCCCGCCCCAGGCTTTCAGGAATGCGCCGGAACCTTCTCTCTTAAAATCTTGTTTGGGACCCTGATATGTCAAAAGCCAGATCTTTATCTGCCTGCCGTCTGCCTCCCCTTCCCCGGGTCCCACTACTCCACGAGGCCCCTGGAGATCCCAGGTTGGGAAGTGCTGTTACAGAGCGGCTGTTGTATGTATTTCTTCATTTGAGGGGGTCCGGAAGATGACCGTGATGAGTGTATGAAGTTTTTTATTTTTTCCTTTGATTTTTGTCCAACCGTATGTCATGTAGTATGTTCCGCATATATAGTGGAAGAAGGCCCCAGATTTCCTAGGAAGACCTTTCTCTTTCCGTCTTTGGTTGCATCCCCGTCCCGGGAAAGAAAGCGTGCTGTGATGGTGAGACCTCATGCCTTTCCGCTGGTTTAGCTGCCTGGGCACAGAATGGGAGCCGAGGACTTTGCGAGACTTTTATTTGAGACCAGCTGAAGGCACTGGGATGTTTCCTCTGAAAAATAGGAAAGTTGGGAGAGTATAGGAAGTCACATCGTTAGAGCCATGGACGAACGTGAACACATTCCAGATTTGGAACCCTGGGGCGAGAGAACTTTGGATTGTGAGAGAACTGTGTTTGGGGGAAAAGAGGAACCTGTTTCGTGTAGTGAGTTGAGGTGGTGGTGTGTAGGCAGAAAGATTGCCGGTTTTTTTTTTTTTTAAGCCAAGAGGAATAGTTTCCCGTTATTTTGTTGCTGTTGTGTTGCTGTTTGTCCACTCTGTTTAATTTTTGTTTGTTTGCTTTTGACCGTGCCGGGTCTTCGTTGCTGCGGGTGGACTTCCTCTTGTGGCAGTGAGGGGCGCTATTCGCTGGTTGCCGTATGGGAGCTTCTCGCTGCAGTGCCTTCTCTCGTGGAGCCCGGGTTCTGGGGCGCATGGGCTTTGTAGGCCTTCAGCAGTTGCAGCCCCGGAGCTCTAGAGCAGAGGCTCGACAGTTGCGGCGCCCTGGCTTAGCTGCTGTGTGTGGTATGTGGGATCTTCCCGGACCGGGGATCAAACCCGTGTCTCCTGCACTGGCAGGCAGGTTCTGTACCCCGGGGCCACCAGCGAAGCCCTCCTGGTTTGTTTTTGAAGACTAAAGTTGGTAAGTGTATTAAAATTAACAGTTTGTTATTAAGAGTGGAAAGCCATAGTTGAGTCTCCCTGGGGCTTCAGTGAGGTGTAGGAAAATTGGAGGTCTAGTGCACCGTGACCCAGGGTGACCCTCGTAGACCTGTGTTTTCTCTTTTCAAAGCAGACTCACTTCCTTGATCTTTGGCTTAAGTTTAGGCAAGTCACTTCCCTTCTTGGGGTCATAGTTTCTGCTACTAAGTGAGGAAATTGGGCTGATTTTGGCTTCCCTTAGGGTTGCCAGATAAAATACAGGATACCCAGTTAAATTTGAATTTCAGTAAACAATGGGTAAATTTTTAGTATAAGTATTGCATAGGGCTTGCTTTACTAAAAATTCATTGTTTATGTAAAACTTAACTTGGGTCTCCTGTGTTTTTATTTGCTAAATCTGGCAACCTTAGCTCCAACCTTTTTATTTTCTTCACATTCGCTCCAGGAAGATTTTATAGGTGCGTAGAGACGGGTGGATGGATTCGAGCAGCAAGACCCCTGTTTGTCATCAGTAGCAGGGTCTAGTTCTTGCAGAATTGCACTGTTTCTAATTGGTTTCCACCCCACCCGCCATGCAGCGATTCCTTTCTGCTCTAATCACATACTATTTAGGTTTACATTCTTGGTGGTAAACAATTTAAATAACCGAAAGAAAAAAAAGTTGCCAGAATTTCTAAAAGCAACAAAATTGGGTCATGAAATGATATATTTCCTATGTTTTTTTTTTTTTTCCCTAGAAAAAGTACTTTACAATCCCACTTATTCTCCAGTTATCTGACTGACTTGAAGACATTTTTCCAAAGCATTGGACTGCTCCAGCAGTAAATAATCCTTCAGGAAGTCCTTAGGCCTTTTGCTTTGGCTGCCTGTGAGTATGGAAGTGACCAGTATAGGCACTGTAGACATTTAGTTTTAACTGTTTATCAGTTTTGTGTTTGTTTTATTTTGAAGATTTTCAATGTTGAAATTCTTTTTCAAGGAGTGTAATTTTTAACTCTTCATTTTGAGGATGAAAAAAAAACAAAACAAAACCCTACTAGGCCTGATCTGGTTTCTCTGCTCAACTCACTCTGAAATTCCTGAAGTTTCTAATTCATGTTTCTAATTCATGTTTGTGCCAGGCTGATGTGATCAGTGTTCTCCTTCTTCAGGTGCTTAATCTGATAGAGGAGTTTAATCATGTGCAATCCAGGGATAAAGTGATGAGGAGCTTGAAGTGATACAGATGTTGTGGAAATTGAGCGGAGGATCAGTACCCAACAGGTTAGATTGAATGGCAGAACTTCCCGGAGGAGGTGGTATTTAATCCAAGTCACGGAGGTTAAGGTGGGGTCAGGAAGACAGGCTTACAGAAGGGTGGGAAGATGCTAGAAGGGCAGGGGAATCCATCTTCTCAGTTCTATAAAGCATACACTTTGTTGGATTGAAAACAGTTGATGATTTTCTTTACGTGTAGTCTTTGATCCCCTGTGATACTTGTCATCTGCGTTAAGTGTATTAGCATGGCACTGCTTCAGTGAGCATCTCTGTATCACAAAGACCTTCAGATGTCAGTGTAGCTCTTTGGGAAAATGTTTATGAAATACTCACTCATGAAACCATATGAATCACTCATGAAACCATATGAATGAGGAACTCACAGTGAGTTTTGAAATTTATTAAATGAAGACACGTTTCAAAAAATTTTAAGGATTTTCTCTATATTTTTCTTTTTAAAAAATGCCAAAGATTTATATTTATTAACATTAAAAGATACCTGAGATATTGTATGAAAAATGTAGACCATAGAAGTTTTCTCATATGTTTTCTTTTTGAAAGTTTTATGGTTTTAGGTCATATATTCATATATTTAAATTTGTGATCTATTTTGGGGGGCTGATGGAGGTGTGTGGTGTGAGGTATGGGTTTGGGTTCATTATTTTCCTTTATGGATACACAGTTGTTTTTGTATTATTTGTTGAAAAGACTATCCTTTCCCTTTTGAATTTCTCCATCCTTTGCCCACTGAATTTCATTGCTATTGGAAATTAGCTGGCGATACGTGTGTGGTTTGTTTCTGGACTGTCTCTTGATTTGTTATGTCCTGGTGGCTCAGAGGTTAAAGTGTCTGCCTGCAATGTGGGAGACCGATCCCTGGGTCGGGAAGATCCCCTGGAGAAGGAAATGGCACCCCACTCCAGTGTTCTTGCCTGGAGAATCCCATGGATGGAGGAGCCTGGTGGGCTGCAGTCTGTGGGGTCGCAGAGTCAGACACGCCTGAGCACGTTCACTTTCTCTCTTCCTTTCTTTATATCAGTACCATACTATCTGCCTTACTGTGGCTTTATGTATGGTTTGAAATGGTCAGTATAAATCCTCCAACTTTGTTCATTATTTTCAAAACTGTTTCAGGTATTTTAGGTTTTATGTATTTTCATAAATATTTTAAAATCGGCTTGTTAGTTTCAAAAACTTTTTGGAATTTCAATTGCAGTCGCCTTGAGTTTCTGGATCAATTTGTAGAAAATTGTTATCTTAATAGTGAATTTCCCAATCTGTCATTTATTTAATTCTTTAATATTTTGCAACATGTGGTTTTTAGTTTTTCAGTGTATGCAGGTCCTATACAAATTTGTAAAATTTATATCTTTAATATTTTATGGGTTTTGATGTCATTATAAATGGATTTAAAAAGTAATTGTCTACTTTTTCATTGCTAATATGTAAAAATGCAATGGTTTTGTATATTCCCTCTGTATCTCACAGCATTTCTAAATTCACTTATTATTTCTGGTAGTCTTTAGGTTCATTTTTCAGGATTTTCTATGTATATAATCATTGAATAAAGACAGTTTTACTAATTCATTTCTGCTCATTACTTCTTGCCTTCCCTCCTGCCTTTCTCTTTTTTTCTTTTTTGCCTGAGTGGCTAAACCTGGCTAGAACCTCAAGTCCAATATGATGATAGAAGTGGTAAGCAGACATCCATATTTTGTTTCCAGTCTGAGGGGTAAACATTCAGTCATATACATGATACAAAATAAAGCACTAATAAAGGAGAAGGCGATGACACCCCACTCCAGCACTCTCGCCTGGAAAATCCCACGGACAGAGGAGCCTGGTGGGCTGCAGTCCACAGGGTCGCACAGAGTCAGACACGACTGAAGCGACTTAGCAGTTAGCAGCAGGCTTAATAAAAATTAAAAGCTTCTGAACTTTAAACTTTCTGTACTGTTCTAGGGCTTCCCAGGTGGCACAGTGATAGAGCATCTGCCTGCCAGTGCAGGAGGTGCTGGAGGTGAGGGTTCAGTCCCTCGGTCGGGAAGCTCCCCTGGAGGAGGAAGCGGCAGTCCACTCCAGGGTTCTTGCCTGGAGAGTCCCATGGACAGAGGAGCCTCGCGGGCTACAGTCCACGGGGTCGAAAAGAGTCGGACACTGTTGAGCAACTGAGCATGTACTGTTGTAAGAAAAGGGAAACATAAGCTCCAGTGGGGAACAGATATTTGCGATTCATATATCTGACAAAGAACCTTCATCCAGTGTGTGGAAAGGACCTCCATGGTGGTTTAGTGGTAAAGAATCCACCTGCCAATGCAGAAGACGTGGCTTTGATCCCTCGTTTGGAAAGATTGCCCTGGAGAAGGAAGTGGCACCCACTCCAGTATTATTGCCTGGAAAATCCTATAGACGGGGGATCCTGGCAGATTACAGTCCATGGGGTTGCAGAAGAGCTGGACGTGACTTAGTGGCTAATCAACAACAATAATCAACAACAAGAAGGCAGACAATGCCCACATCACAACACAGTAAAAGGTCTGGACAGACCCTTCACGTAAAAGAAGACATTTAAATTTTTTGATAGGCACTTTAAAAATTCTCACCATATCTAGTCATTTATGGAAATGCAAATAAAAATGAACAGCTGTTTGCCTACAGGAGTGGTTAAAGTCTGTAAGACTGACCGTAGCAAGTGTTGGGCAGGATGGTGAGCAACTAAAACTTGCTTAGATTGCTAGTAGGAGTGTGTAATGGTGCAGGAACTTTGAATAACAGTGTGGCAGTTTTCTGTTCAAGTTACATATACTCTGTGGTCCAGCAATTCTATCCCTGATTATAAAATAAAAACTTAATATCACAAATGACTTATACCTCAGTGTTTAGAGATCAAAACTGGAAATAATGCCAAATGTCTATTAATGAATATACAAGTAAAGTACTACTCAGCAGTATAAAGGGAACTATTGATGGTATACATTTTATGCTGAACAAAAGCCCCACACAAAAGAATGCATGCTGTATAATTCATTCGCGTTGATCCTAAGCCAGCAAAACTAACCTATAATAAAGCAGATTAATGATTGGTTGCAATCAGAGGTGAGGGCATTGCCTGCAGAGGTGCAGGAAAGAGCTTTTTGTGGTAATGAAAATGTTTTGTCTGAATTTTGATTGGGTAGTTGTTAACACTTCATACACTTTTGTCAAAGCTTTTCCAACAATATGGGTTCATTTCATATTTAATACACTTGATTTTTAAAAAGCAGGGATCTAAACAGCATTCATAGAATAAGCAAATATATCTGTGTGTATATAATGATTTTATTTAGAATACTTTCATGTGTAAACACGTGTATGTGAAATGTCCCGAAGTGTGTTCAGGTTGTTACCAGTTGTGTTTGATGGTGGAATTTTAGGTGATTAAAACAATGATTGGACTTTTGTATATTATTTGAATTATTTTTCAGTGAACTTGTCTTGACAAAAGAAAAGGAAGGATTTTTTTTTTGTCTTGTAGATATTCTATTCCTGGATGATTTTGTCCTCTAAATACTGAATACACGTTGTAATAATTCTCAGCTATGTGTTAGAGCTTAAACACTGTTACTTTGTAGTCAGTACCAGCTAAGACCAAAACCTTGCCTTACCTTCAGTGTCCCTTGGCCTCCCCTTCACCCCATCCCCTAACCTCCGCACAGACGTGACTGCTCCTCTTAAGACCTGTGTTTATTGTTTCTTTTTAAGATAGTTTTACCGCCTCTCTAAGCTCTGCTGTTTCTCTCCATGCCCTGTTGAACTTGCTCTCTAGAATTATACTGGCTGTACACTTTCGTCCCTCGCTTTCTTATCCTACACAGTATGACTTGACATTCATCTGTATTTTCCTGTGTGGCTGTCGGTCACCGATGTTTCATTGTTGTATTATTTTATGTGAATATTCCACCATTTTTCCTTTATACCTTTGATAGGTTGTTGGTTTTTTTTCTTTTTTTTGTCACGAGCAGTGGTGATGTGAACACTTTGTGTGTGTCTTCTGGTGCACATGGGCAAGACTTTCTCTGAATATATAATTACTTCTAACCATAGGACACGACTGAGTGACTTTACTTACTTACTTACTCACTCACTCACTCTAACCATAGGGGCTGGGTTGTAGGGTAATGCATTTCTTCGGCTTTTCTAGAAGTATTTGTTTTTTATTGAATTCTAATGAATTACCACAAACTTAGAGGCTTAAGCCAAGACATGTTTTAATCTCGTGGTTCTGTAGGTCAGAAGTGAATTTGGCTTGCCGGGTTGTCTGCTTTTTGCCTTAGAAGGCTGAAATCAAGTTGGCTGGGTGAGTGCCTGCTGAGTCGCTTCCGTCGCGTCCGACACTGTGGGCGCGTGGACTGTAGCCCTCCAGGCTCCTCTGTGCCTGGAGTCTCCAGGCAAGAATACTGGAGTGGGGTGCCATGCCCTCCGCCAGGGGCTCTTCCGGACCCAGGGATGGAACCCTCTCCTCTCATGTCTCCTGCATCGGCAGGTGGGTTTCTGAGCGCCACCTCGGAAGCCCCCAGGTTGGGTACGTTTATTCGTAATTAATTGAACTCTTCCCCTATAATTAGTGAGTATTTAGTATGGTCTGATTTTTCTCTTTTTTAACAGTATTGCACTGACCATTCTTGTGTGAGTGTCTTTGAGCATTTGTGGGAGTGTTCTTGTGGTACAGAATGCTGCAGGTGGGACTGCCTGGGTAAGGGGATTTAGACTGAGTAGTGGTGGTTGTCTCAGTGTTTATTTCGTCTGCATTTCCCCTGATAATGTTGATCTTTTCCCCATTCTTTTGTCCATACTATCTTTTGCCAATCTCTTTATTTTTCTGTATTTTAATGTTTACGTTTTTATCACAGTAACACTTGGATACTGTTTAAAAGCGGTAACCGTGAATGCTTGTAATGAAGATAGAGACACCGTCTGTTTTCTTGTTATGGTGGTTACCTCCACATTCCGTAACTTAGTGCTTATCTCACTGTTAACGATTTATCAACTTTAAATGTTATGCCTTGCTGTCCTGTTTTGAGGACGTGGGCGTCTTGAACTCTCACTTACCTTTTCTCCATTTCAGTTATGGTTACAGTCCTATTTTTATTGAAATTAGTAATGAGTATTTGCTGCTGCTGTGTCGCTTCAGTCGTGTCCGACTCTGTGCGACCCCATAGACGGCAGCCCACCAGGCTCCCCCGTCCCTGGGATTCTCCAGGCAACAACACTGGAGTGGGTTGCCGTTTCCTTCTCGAATGCAGGAAAGTGAAAAGTGAAAGTGAAGTCTCTCAGTCGTGTCTGACTCTTTGTGACCCCATGGACTGCGGCCCACCAGGCTCCTCCGTCCCTGGGGTTTTCCAGGCAGGCGCACTGGAGTGGGGTGTCATCGCCCTCTCCAGTTAGTATTTAGTCACTGACACTCTTTTTTAGCTACAGAGCCAAATTGCAGGCTGTGACTACATTTCGTTTCTTCAGCTCAGTTCAGTCGCTCAGGCGTGTCCGACTCTTTGAGACCCTATGGACTGCAGCACGCCTGGCTTCCCTGTCCATTGCCAGCTCCCGGAGCTTGCTCAAACTCACGTCTATCGAGTTGGTGATGCCATCCACCCATCTCATTCCCTGTTGTCCGCTTCTCCTCCTCCCTTCAACCTTTCCCAGCATCAGGGTCTTTTCCCAGTGAGTCAGTTCTTTGCATCAGGTGGCCAAAGTATTGGAGCTTTAGGTTCAGCATCAGTCCTTCCAGTGAATAATCAGGACTGATCTCCTTTAGGATGGACTGGTTGTATCTCCTTGCATTCCAAGGGACTCTCAGGAGTCTTCTCCAGCACCACAGTTCAAAAGCATCAGTTCTTCAGCACTCAGCTTTCTTTATGGTTCAACTCTCATAACCATACATGAGTACGGGAAACCAGAGCTTTGACTAGACCTTTGTTGGCAAAGTAAAGTTATTACCTCACTTTTTTACATGCATCGCATTTTTCATAAACCTTCTCAGGGACAAGTTAGCAATTTGACAGATGCTGCATCACGTCGTCTGCAATATCATCTTCCCTGCCAGTCTCTGTGCCCAGCGCCAGTCTCTACGGTCTCTGTGCCCAGCGCCAGTCTCTATACCCACTCTCAGTCTCTATACCCACTGTTGGTCTCTGTACCCACTGTCAGTCTATGCCCACTGCCGGTCTCTGTGCCCACTGCTGGTCTCTGTGCCCACTGCCGGTCTCTGTGCCCACTGTCAGTCTATGCCCACTGCCAGTCTCTGTGCCCAGCGTCAGTCTCTATACCCACTGCCGGTCTCTGCCCACTGTCGGTCTCTGTGCCCAGCGCCAGTCTCTATACCCACTCTCAGTCTCTATACCCACTGCCGGTCTCTGTGCCCAGCGTCAGTCTCTATACCCACTGTTGGTCTCTGTGCCCACTGTCGGTCTCTGTGCCCAGCGCCATCTCTATACCCACTCTCAGTCTCTATACCCACTGCCGGTCTCTGTGCCCACTGTCAGTCTCTATACCCACTGTCGGTCTCTGTGCCCAGCGCCAGTCTCTATACCCACTCTCAGTCTCTATACCCACTGCCGGTCTCTGTGCCCAGCGTCAGTCTCTATACCCACTGTCGGTCTCTGTGCCCAGCGCCAGTCTCTATACCCACTGCTGGTCTCTGTGCCCAGCGCCAGTCTCTATACCCACTGTTGGTCTCTGTGCCCAGCGTCAGTCTCTATACCCACTCTCAGTCTCTATACCCACTGCCGGTCTCTGTGCCCAGCGCCAGTCTCTATACCCACTCTCAGTCTCTATACCCACTGCCGGTCTCTGTGCCCACTGCCGGTCTCTGTGCCCACTGCCGGTCTCTGGACTTTCCGGGATTGTTTTCTTCGTGAATCCTTTCATCATCTTGCTTGAATGTGAGTCTGAGTTCTCTCGTTTTCCTGCTCAGTCCCTGGGGGCGGTCAGTCAATTTCTCCAGAGAGTCATCTGTTCTCCCCTGTGGATTCGTCTTGGTAGTTGAAGGCTCTTGCTCCTCACAGAGTATTCCGTAGACTGTCCACATTGGTATCATCTCTGTGCTTGTTCAAGGTATAGGATCTCAGGCCACTGGACCCGCATCAGAACAAGATGACTTATTTGCAGCAACATTTTTGAAAGTGCTGGCCTGTGCTATGGCAACAGCGACAATAGCAACAGACATTTTTGTGATGCAAAGTCTAAGGCAAGTTGGATGGAACCCCTCCCTCTGTAGCCACAGCACCTGACTTTGAAGATGGCAGTGGAAGAGAGCTGGGGGAGCTCAATGAATGTTCTTAAAGGCTAGGTCTGGAAGTGGCTAGTGTTACTCTTCCCATAGTATATTTGTCAGAAATCAGTCACATTAAGTCTGACATAATTGCAAGTCAGACTAGCAAATGCAGTCTCCTAATTTGCCCAGGAACAGGGAACAGTGCAGTGCGTAAGCAGCACTGACTTCTCTCCATTGTCCGTTCCGGTCCCCAAACCCTCTCATTCTCAGTTCAAAGTATGGGCGTACCTTGGACATATTGTGTGTTCGGTTCTAGACCAAGCCAAGAAAGGAAATGTTGAGATAAAGCAAATCTCATTTTTTTTTTCATTTCCCAAACCACATAAAGGTTATGTTTATGCTATACTGTAATCTGTTAAGTATATAAGAGAATACTCATAATACTATGTCTAAAAACAATTTACATACTTTAATTTAAAAATAACTTATTGCTAACATGTGCCCACCATCATCTGAGCCCCAGTGGGTCACCGTGTCTTTCCTGGGGGAGGGCCTTGCCGTGATGTTGGTGGCTGTAGCTGGCACGGACGGGGGCACCTGTGGCAGTTTCTTAAAATAAGACCGCAGTGAAATTTGCTGCTTTGATCGATGCTTCCTTCCATGAGCCATTTCTCTGTAGCATGCAGTGCAGTTTGATAACATTTCATCCAGAGTAGAACATCTGTCAAAATTGAAGTCCATCCTCTTAAACCTTTGCCACTGCTTTGTTAGCTAAGTGTATGTAACATTCTAAATCCTTTGTTGTCATTTCAGCAATTCAGCTTCGTCTTCACCAGGAGTAGATTCCGTCTCAGATACCCCTTTCTTTGCTCATCCATGACAGTAACTCTTCCATAAACCTTTGTCGTGCGTGTGTGCCAAGTCACTCAGTCACGCCTGACTCTGTGCAACGCCATGGACTGTAGCCCTCCAGGCTCCTCTGTCCATGGATTTCCCAGGCAGGAATGCTGCAGTGGGGTGCCATCTCCTCCTCCAGGGGACCTTCCTGGCTTGCGGATCGGACCCCAGGCTCTGTGTCTCCTGCATCGGCAGCTTGGTTCTCCACCACAAGGGTCACCTGGGAAACCCATGTCAGCTTCCAAACTTCCCTGGATTTTGATAAAGTTGATCAGCTTTCCGTGAATCATGAATGTTTTTAATGATGTCTAGAATGATGAGATCCTTTCTAGAAGGTTTTCAGTTTTGCCCAGATGTAGAAAGGAATCACTGTCTATGGCTGCTGTAACCTTCTGAGACGTATTTCTTAAATAGTGAGATATAAAAGTCAGAATGCCTCCTGAATCTGTGAGCTGCAGAATGGATGTGTTAATGGTTATGGAAACAGCAGTAGGATAGTCTCATTACAGTATGTCTCCTCCAGGGCTCCTGTGCAGCCAAGTGCACTGTCAGTGAGCAGTGATCTCGAAAGGGGCCTCTCTTCCTGGACACTGGGCCTCAGTAGTGGGCTTGAAATCTTTAGTGACATGTCGTGAAGCGATGTGCTGCCACCCGGGCTTTGCTGCTCCATTCATAGAGCACAGGCAGAGGAGACGCAGTGTAATTCTTAGCGACCATGGGATTCTCACAGTTGAGCGCTGGCTTTCACTTAAAAGTAACCAGCTGCCGTAGTCCCTAATGAGCATGAGTCTGTCCTTTGAAGTTTTGAAACCAGGCATTGACTTCCTTCTAGCTGTGAAACTTTTGGATCGCATCTTCTTCCAATATAATGCTGTTTCATCTTCATTGAAAATCTCTCATTTAGTACAGCAACCTCATTAATTGTCTGGATTAGGCTTTGGCTTAAGAAAATGTGGCTAGTTTGATCTTCTATACAGACCACTAAAACTTTCTCCATGTCAGCAGTAAAGATATTTCTGGTCGATTCAGAGTACCAGTAGCCAAACATACTTTTGGTTTTTGCTAGCAACGGCCAATAGTAACTAATAGCCAATAGAAAATAAAGTTTCATTTTCCAGTTGTTCCCCAAACAGTTCTGAAGCCATCGCGTGTGTGCTGTGCTTTCTGAATTGCAGCCGTCAGCAGAGTCTGTGCCTGTCTTTTCAGGCACTGAAAGTGGGCCATCATCTTTTCATTTCCATCATGAAGCTTATCATGGCCTACAGAATGGTGACTAAGGAACGCAGCTGCTTCGGGTTTTCGTTAGGACAGCACCCCACTTCTGGTGGCGGTTCCTTTTGGCGAGGTGGCCAAAGGACCAGTTGTTTTTTATCTTTATTTTAGCCAGTGTTTTACTACTACTCATAACCTGCGGCACAAGCTCTTTGGCATCTTATAGGTAAATTAGCTTATTATGTATCTATCATTTCATATACTTTTTATTATGGCTTTCTCCATCTTGCTAATTTAATTACTATTCCCATATTTTCTGTCTTTAAAAAACAGTTGAAATAATTTTCATCTGCTTGAATGCTCTCTTCTCTCATTTGTGGCCTTGTGATTTGTCTTTTTTCTTTCCTTTTTTAAAATTTTAATTTTTCATTTTGAGATAAATGTAGGTTGGTATGCAGTTGTAAGAAATAATGTAGAGAGATCCTTTTAAGAGATCCAGTTTTCCCCGAAGTTAACAGCTTGCAAAATTTTAGTACAATATCATGACTGTGATACTGACATCTATGTAGTCCAGACGTGGAATATGTCTGTCATCACAAGAACCCTTTATGTTATTCTGTGTAACTCCCCTACTCCCACTGCCTTCTTAGCCTCTGGCAGCCTCTAATCTCTTCTCCCACTTCTGCATTTTGTCTTTTCAGGGATATTCTGTGGATGAATTTATACATTACGTGACCTTCTCGGGTAGGCTTTTATTGCTCAGCATAGCCCTGGAGACTGATCATGGTGGCTTCATGTCCAGATAGTTCTTTTTTATTTCTTTTCTATTTCCAAGTAGTATTCTGTGGTACGAATGTGCCGTAGTTTGTTGACTCATTCACCTGCTGAGAATATCTCGTTGAATAAAGCTGTGGTTAGCATGTGTGTGTGCAGGTTTTCCTGTAATCGTGTTTCTTCGTTTCTCTGGTGTAAAGCCCTGGAGTGCAGCAGCTGGGCTGTATGATGTTCACCTGGTTTGTTTTAAGAAGTTGCCCAAGTGTTTCCCAGAGAGAATGCCCCATTTTACATTCCTCCCATACTGGAAGGATGGTTCCGTTCCGCCTCGTCCTTGCCTGCATTTTGATGTTGGTACCGTTTCTTATTTCAGTAATCTTGCTAGGTGTGTGACGCTGCTTCCTTGTGGTTCTCACTGCTCTTCCCTAATCGCAGAGTTGGGCATCACTGGGTGACTGAACGACAGTGGCTACTAAGATCGAACATGTTTCGATGTGCTTATTTGTCACTTGTATTGGCTCTCAGTGAAAGTCTCTTCGTGTCTTTTGCCCACTTACTAATTGGATTTTTGTTGTTAAGTTTTGAGAGTCCTTTATATACAAGAAAGGACTAAGAGTCAGACACGACTGAGCAAGTTCACTTTCACTTTTCACTTTACTGCATTGGAAAAGGAAACGGCAACCCACTCCAGTGTTCTTGCCTGGAGAATCCCAGGGACGGGGGAGCCTGGTGGGCTGCCGTCTGTGGGGTCGCACAGAGTCGGACACGACTGAAGCGGCTTAGCAGCAGCAGCAGCAGCAGTCCTTTGTCAGTGATTTGCAAATATTTCCTCTGACTCTGTGGCTTACCTTTTCACCCTTTGAAGTTCAGTTTATAAATTTTTCCAGTTAGGAATCATGTCTTTGGTGTCAAGTTTAATAATGGTCTAGCCCTAAATCCTAAAGATTTTTAAAAATGCTTTTTTCTCCCTAGAAGCTTTCTAGTGTCAGGCTGCACGTGTAAGTGAATGAACTCTTTCAGTTAAGGTGTGGAAACTTCCCTTGAGGTTCTCTTTTGTTTCCTTACTGCTCTGGCACTGTTTGTTGAAAAGTTATTTTTCCTTCATTGAATTGCTTAATCAAAAGTCACCTGGGCGTGTTTGTGTGGGTCTGTTCTTGTGTTGCCTGCTCTGGTCCGCTGGATTGTGTGTCTGTCTCTCTGCTGATGCCACACAGTCTTGGTTTGGGTCGCCCTGTGTTGTCGTTCAGCAGCTAAGTTGTGTCCTACTTTTTGTGACCCTGTGGACTGCAGCATTCCTGGGTTCCCTGTCTTTCACCATCTCTTGGAATTTGCTCAAACTCATGTCCATTGAGTCAGTGATATTATCCAGTCCTCTCATTCTCTTACCCACTTTTTCTCCTGCCCTCAATCTTTCCCAGCATCGAGGGAAAGGGAAATCTTTCTGTGAGTCGGCTCTTCACATCAGGTGGCCAGAGTATTGGAGCTTCAGCTTCAGCATCAGTCCTTCCATTGAATATTCAGGGTTGATTTCCTTTAAGAGTTTGATCTCCTTGCTGTCCAAGGGACTCTCAAGAGTCTTCTCCAGCACCACAATTTGAAAGCATCAGTTCCTTGGCACTCAGCCTTCTTTATGCTCCAGCTCTTAACATCTGTACATTACTGCTGGAAAAACCATAGCTTTGACTATACAGACCTTGTCTTGAATTCAGTAGACTGATTTCTCCCATTCTGTTATCTTTCAAAGGTGGTTTAGCTTTTGTCTTTCCATATACATTTTAAAATATTTGTGTGTCTACAAAAGTCTTTAAAAGAATTTAACAGGAAACTTCCTGAGTTAGTGTATTCATTAGGGAATAATAGACATTATTACTTTGTTGAATCTCGTCCATGAGCACAATTATTTATTACTTTTTTATTAGTCCTCTAATTTCTTTCACAAGCATTTTATAGTTTTCAGCATAGATCTACGTTTACGCCTAATATGCGTTTTTTTCATGGTTGTAAATGGTGCTGTGTTTTTGATTTCCATGTCCTTGTTCTCCTTGCTAGTATTTAGAACTACAGCTAATTTTTATATGTTTATCTTGCATCCTGCAACTTTGCTGAATTTTGTTATTTGGGGAGTTTTTTTTTTTTTTTTTTTTGGTTTCATGGGATATTCTGTGTAATCTGAAAATAGGTGCAGCTTTCTTTGTTTCTTTCTAACCTGTGTGCCTGTTATTTCTTTTCTTGCTCTACTGCATTGGCGAGACTTCTAGCACTATATTAAATAAGAGCTGCCTTTTCCCCAATCTTAGTGGCAGAGCAGTGATTTCCTCATCATTAAGTGTAATGTTAGTTGTAGGGTTTTTTTTTTTTTTTTGATAGATGCTCTTTTTCAAATTAAATATGTTCTTTTTTATTCCTATTTTTCTGTGATTTAAAAAAAAAAGTCATGAATTGATGTTGAATTCTGTCACATCTTTTTCTTTGTTCATTGGTATCATCCTATGATTTTATTCATTAGCCTCTTAACACTGTAGATTACACTGAGTAGTTAAAAAATTTTTTTAATTGAAGTACAGTTAATTTACAATATTGTGTTACTTTCTGCTTGTGTATACTTTCTATTGTGTTACTCTCTGTGTAACTGATTCACTCTGTGTAGCAAAGTGAATCGGTTACATAGCATGTAACATGTATCCAGTCTTCTGAAAGATTTCCCCATATAGGCCATTACAGAGTGTTGAGCGCATTCTGTGTGATATATAGCAGGTCCTTACTTGTTACTTGTTTCATGTATTGTAGTGTGTATATGTCAGCCCCAAACTCCCAGTTTATCCCTTCTCCTGATTAATTTTCAAAAATTGAAAGAGTCTTGTATCCTGGGGATAAGCTTCACTTGGTCATGGTTTATAATTCTTTTTGTATTTACTGAATTCTGTTTGCTAATAGCTTAAGGGTTTTCTTTCTGTTCAGAGAACTTCCTTTAGCCATTTCATCCTTTGGGGGTTCATCTGCTGGTGACACTGTCTCTTAGTTTACTTTTATCTCAAATGTCTTGATTTCCCCTTCCTCTTTGAAGGATATTTTTATGGGATATTGGACTCTGAGTTGACAATTCTTTTCTTTCAGTACTTGAAAACTGTTGTGTCTTTCTCACCTCTATATTCTGATGAAATATATGCTGCTATTTAAATAATTTTTCCCCTATAGGTAAGGTCTTATTTCTGTCTCATTGCTTCCAAGGCTTTTTATCCTTTAGTGTTCAGAAGGTTAACTGTTTACATGTCTTGCTGAGGATTTCTTTGAGTTTGTCCTGTTTGCTCAGACTCTTGAGTCTGTAAATGTGTCTTTCACCAAATTTGGATATTTTCAGCTATTATTTCAAGTACTTTCCAGCTCAGTTCTGTCCAATGACATGAATGTTAACTCTGAGTTATAGACCCACAGGTCCCTGAGGCTCTGTTCATTTTTCCTTTGCAGTTTATTTTTCTCTTTGTCTTCAGATTGGCTGGTTTCTATCTGTGTGTCTTCTGGGTTACTGCTTTTTTCTGTCTGCACCACTCTGCTGAGCCCATCTCTTGGTTTTTGTATTTTGGTAATTGTATTTTTCAGTTCTGAAATATCCTTTTGGCTCTTCTTTATATCTTTGCTGAGCTCCTGCCACCCCACCCCCCACCTTTTTTTTTTAAACCAAGACACAGCAGTGGTTAGGAAGAAAGTTCCAGCTACTTATCCAACCTCCTCTTGACACCACCCTGATGAGGATGTTGGGATGCTTGGCTATATCTTGGTGAGAGAAGATGTCTTTGCTACCCTTGGTCTTTGCTGGCATGGGTAGGGATGTGACCACAGGTTTTTGCCCTGTGGTGTTGTGGCCCAGTGATAAAGAACCTACCTGTCATGCAGGAGACACGGGAGACACACATTTATTCCCCGGGTCAGGAAGATCCCCGGGAAGAGGGCATGCCAACTCATGCCAGTATTTTGGCCAGGAAAATTCCATGGACAGAGGAGCCTGGTGGGTCACAGTCCATAGGGTCCCAAAGAGTCGGATATGACTGGAGCAACTGAGCGCAGCAAAACGTGAGCACGTGTCTGTCTGGAGCAGGTGCCTGTTGTTCCTGACTTTCTAGGCTGACTCTTTCCACTCCTCTGCTTAGAAGCAGCAAGCTTCTCGGAGCGTGTGTTCACTTCCTGATGTTTCTGGATCTGCCAATTCTTTGGCTCCACCTTTGGATTATATGAGGCAAAAAGAAAACTCAGGAGACTTAACAAGACGTCATTCCTTGAATCCTGAGACCCCTAGCTAGTCTACCTACTTCTTTCTGCCTTTGAAAGTCTTCTGTTTGTTTCATATAAAATATGCAGAGCCTTTATTGTCCTTATTGGAAAAGTACATTTACTGTAACTGCTGAGAAGTGTAAGCTTCTTCTTTTTAAGAAAATCCTTTAATTATTTTAATAGGGTCTTGCTGGAAAAGGAACTTAACCTAAGTATTCAGTCAGTCCACACCTTTATTATTCTTAATATTTTATTACATTTGTGTGAATTAGGCAGAGTGAATATATTATTTGCTTAGTGCTTATATATTATTCATGGCACACATCTTATGTGGAAGAGCCTTTGGGAAATAATTGAGAGCATGAAGCTTTGCTTGCCTAGGGTTTCTCAAAAAGTTCTCTGTGATAAATGAGTTCCTTCTGTGTTACTCCCCAAAAGATTAGTTTGCTTCCTGGTGAATTTCTTTAGGGTAGTTGATGTAGAAGATGATACTGTAATACTATAACCTAATTTTTAAGTTAAAATAACCTTTTATGCCAGGAGGCTATAAACTGTAAATCTTTAAATTTATCTTGATTTGTTAAAAATAATTTAAATATTTTTTGGGGGAATGGTATCTTTTATATTAGATTATATCAAAGTGTTAACATTTTAAAGAATCACAGGAAGTCTTAAATTTGTTAATTCAGTTGTGATAGTGTTAGGAATGTTCTAGTACTTACCCAGGTTGCATAGTGGTTTAAGAATTTGGCTTCTAGAGCCAGCTTCAGTGCGTAAAGTTACTGGTGACCTTGGAGCTGGGTTTCTTCCATCCATAAAGTATGAATCATCACAATTACACTAGTTCATAAGGTGATTGTGATAACGTGATTTGATTTGAACTTGTGAAAACTGAAAATATTTTTCTGTTTTATCATAAAACTTAAAAAAATGTCCATTCTACTAGTAACAGCATCTAATACAACTTGATACAGTTCTGCAGAGATTAGACTTAAGAGATAGGAAACCTGAGTTCCACTCCAAGCTTTCCTGTATAGCTGCTGGACTTTGGGCAAGCAGCCTTGCTTCATCCTTTTCTATCTTATTTTACTCATTTATAAAAGTAGGATTGAGTTTGAACTAGTTGATCTTTAATATTCCTTCTATTTCTTCCATTCTGGTTTTTTTTTTTTTTTTTTCCCTCAGTGAATCATAATTGAGTTCATGGGAGAGTGCATTTTACAGCCTGGAGAAGAAAAGGATTTGGGGTGAGGAGGACAAGTAATTTTACAGACGCTTTTAAGTACTAATGTACTGAAAGTAATTGAGTTTGTTCTCGCAGTACTACTGCTGCTGCTGCTGCTGCTGCTAAGTCACTTCAGTTGTGTCCGACTCTGTGCGACCCCATAGACGGCAGCCCACCAGGCTCCCCCGTCCCTGGGATTCTCTAGGCAAGAACACTGGAGTGGGTTGCCATTTCCTTCTCCAATGCATGAAAGTGAAAAGTGAAAGGGAAGTCGCTCAGTCATGTCCGACTCCCAGCGACCCCATGGACTGCAGCCCACCAGGCTCCTCCGCCCATGGGATTTTCCAGGCAAGAGTACTGGAGTGGGGTGCCATTGCCATCTCTGTCTTGCAATACTAATTGAGGGCAAAACTAATGCCTGTGGATGGAAGGAGGGCCGCTTTTGTCTCAGGGTAATGGACACGCTTCTAACATTTATTAATACTCCTGTACAACATTGAAATGGGCCACCTTAAGTGCTGGGATGCTTCGTAACCCTGCAGGGACGAAAGTCAAGGTCAGACTGGCAAATGATGTATCAGAATCAGGTCAGAATTATTGAAGTCTCAGCCAGGGATGGTGCTGGGTGAGTTCACTAACTTCCTGGCCTCCCATGGGTGGAAGTCATGACATGATAAAATTGTTAAAGCAATCAAGAAAAAGATACTGTAGTAAATGCCACAGAGGCCACTAACCTTAACTGAGGTATAATAACAGCATTTTATATGCTGAAGTCCTTTTTATCTGCAGGTTTTTGTTTTTGTTGAAGTGCAAACTAAATACTTTTTGTTCTCAGTTTTGAAGATGTTGCTTCTCTTAAGCCTTAAGCAGTTTTTGATGGTTTGTGTGGGGAAAGGAGCACTGTTATCTTCTTCTCTTTGGGTGATCTTTGAATGTTGGCCACTTTTAAGCTGAGCTGGGAACCGTGAGTTTGGGTTCTTAAGTCCTTGAGATAGGCAGCTAAATTTGTCATCAACTATGTGGGTGCATTGCCAACTTCTCTGGAGATGTTTACCAGTTGGGCAATTTTGATAGTATTATCTTCTTACAGTGTCTGCTGTGAGGCAGTCTTTGAAGAAATATGTGATGTGTGGCAGAGCAAGCCCTTGAGGAAGAGGAGGTTTTCTTATTACTTTCATTAAATTGTAATGTTCTTGTTCCCAAGTCCTGCAGTAGAATTTTGGTCCAAGGGAACGACTCTCTCGCTCCGCCTTAAGCATCTGGCTGAGGAGGCTTTGTGTGCATGTGTGTATGTATTTACGTTTCATAAAATGCCTCAACTCTCCTTTATCCACTGTGCGTCCTGTTCTTGCTGAGTTGGGTTTAGATTGCTGTATTGGTGGATAAATCAATCTATGGCAGTGTTCTCGGCCTTAGCCCTGCTGGCATTTGGGTATGGATAATTTGTTGTGGGGACTGTCGGTGCATTTTAGAATGGTTAGCAGCTTTCTTGGCCTCTTCACACTGGATGCCAGTAACATCCCGAGAGTTAGGGCAACCAAAAATAACTCTAGGACTTTGCCAAAAGTCCCCCGAGTGGCAAACATCACCCCGGCTGAAGATCGCTGACGGAGGAGTGCCTCTCCGTCAGCGCTGTGCCGCAGCTGTGGTCATTCTCCCCCCATCTGGTTTCTCCACGTTGCCAGCTGTGCTCCCAGCCTCTTCCTTCTGACTGTGCTCTGCTCATCTAATCAGGTGGAAAGTTGCCGAGTGGAAGGTGGGCTCAGTGGGGATAGGGTGGGGCTGGAGTCAGGTGTGGCCCTGGGAGTGGCTGAGCACTGGTGGTAGCGAATGATTAGACTTAAAACCAAATGTTCTCTGATGTGAGCCTGCGATGCCAATGGCGCTGGTGGTCCCGGCACACGGCGCTCATCAGGTATGTGGTGTCTCTGTTTCCTGAAGCCTGTCCTGCGAGTCTGGAGCGCTGAAAGAAAGCGCTTCTCTCCTTAATGCTTTTATTTGAAAGAAGCAAAGGAAAGAGAAGCTGCACCTTGGTGAACTTCCACATTCAATTTAGATTTCATTTTTGAGGTGACTTCAGAGCTGGATAGAGCCAGTTTTTTTTTTTTTTTTTAATGTGTATGAAATGAGGTAGGAGAATTTGTAAATATTAAGCAGCAGATGTTTAATGAGTGCATCTGGGGACGGCGCCAGGCCCTCATGAAATGCTCAGAGTGCTGAGAGGGGGCCAGAAGCAGGCAATTGCAAACACACCGCCTGGAAGGAGTGGTGGCTCCATCTTGGGTAGGGGCAGTGGCAAGGGGTGGGCAAGGTAGATAAACTTGGGACTAGGAAAAGTATTTGTAGTCCTTGTTTTATTAATTTGCAGACAGTCAGTGTTCATAGTTAGTACTTTTTCCTGGGTACTGCTGATTGTTTTTTACCTAATTGGACTCATCCTCAATGCCCGTTTTTATAAGCTTTATTCTCTTAACATTTATTGCATGACATTTCCCATTTTTAGTGCCTATTATGGACTGCATATTGCATTTTATGATTATGTCTTAGTTTATTTAACCACTTCCTGGTTGCTTAACATACAGCTAATTTTAAAGAACTTTGCTACTGGAAATATCCTTTGATGAATAACTTTGGGCATACACTTGAATCCACAGTTCAGATGATTTCCTTGGGATAGTTTCATGAACTGGGTGAAGTGGTAACGGATATTTTTAAGATTCTTAGATTATACTGCTGAAGTGCATTGCTCAAAGTTTCTAATTAACATTCCCATGAGCAGGACGTTGAGTGGCCATTTTAGGATATTCTTGCCAATGCTGGGTGTTTTAAAAAAGAAAATAACTGATTTAACAGATGGAAAACATCTCATTGTTATCTTCCTTTGCCTGTTTAAATTATTAGTGAAGTTGGCTTTTTGTTATTGTTTTTCCTTTAAAAGTACATTAGTTCCTTTTGTGAATTGGCTGCACATGTTTTTTCCCATTAATCTTTTGGGGGTGTTACTGCTTTTTTCTGATTCCTTTATCCAATTTGTTTATATATTGAGGGAAGTGATCGTTTTTCCTTCGTGTTTATCCAGACACTTTTCCGATTTTACAGTTGGGCTTTTGCTTTATGTGTGACTTTTAATTTTGATATGATTTCAGATTTAGAGAAAAAGTGTAAGAGGGCAAAGAACTACCGCATATCCTCTACTAAGCTTTGCCAGTTGTTAGAAATTTACCCGTTAGCTTTACCACTCTCTCTATGCGTACATATAGATACATTGTTTCTGATTCATTTGAGTCTAAGTTGTGTATTTCCTAAGACCTGGGACAGTCTCTTATATGACCGTATAAAAAGGTGATAATTAGTGCAGCACTGTTATCTGATTCAGGCTTCATGTTGCACTTCCAGCAGTTGCCCCGGAATGTCCTTTGCTGTTCTCGAGTTCTGTCCAGTGTCCAGTCCAGAATGACACGGAATTTGATTGTCACGTGTCTTTAGCCTCTTTTGATTTGGAGTAGTTCCTTAACCTGAATTTTTCATTCTTGACATTTGACCTTTTTGAAGACTATGGACCAGTTTTTTTCTTTCTTTTTCCCTCCAGAATGCTTGCCAATTTGTGTTTCTCTGAAATTTTCTCCTGGGTAGATTCAGGGTATGCATTGTAGACAGAATTACAGGAAAGTGATTTTATTGTTCTTAGCACAAGACATTTGGAGCCCCCAATGCTAGTTTGTTCCAATATTGATGATGACTTTGGGCTCTTGATTAAGTTACTATTTTCCAGATATCTCTACTGCCAAGATGCAGATTTTTCCTTTGACGTTATTAAGTATCGGAAAGTGAAAGTGTTAGTCCCTCAATGGTATCTGACTCTTTGCTGCTCTGTGGACTCTAGCCCGCCAGGCTCCTCTGTCCATGGGGTTCTCCAGGCAAGAACACTGGAGTGGGTAGCCATTCCCTTCCCCAGAGGGTCTTCCTGACCCAGGGATCGAACTCGGGTCTCCTGCGTTGCAGGCAGATTCTTTACCAACTGAGCCACCAGGGAACCCGATTCGCTTTTGAACATTCACCCACATGTTTTTGCGTCCAGTGATGATTTTAGCATCCAGTAATGAAACACTTCCTTCCTTTTGTATTACTTGGAGAAGGAAATGGCAACCCACTCCAGTACTCTTGCCTAGAAAATTCCATGGATGGAGGAGCCTTGCCTGGTGGCTCAGATGGTAAAGAATCTACCTGCAACGCAGGAGACGTGGGTTCGATCCTTGGGTTGGGAAGATCCCCTGGAGGAGGGCATGGCAGTCCACTCCAGTATTGTTCCCTGGAGAATCCTCATGGACAGAGGATCCTGATGGGCTACAGTCCATGAGGTCACAGAGAGTTGGACGCAGCTGAGTGACATAGCACGTTTTTATTTAGTGGCCTGTAATTCACTGCTTAGATTATTTTATGTATCTCCATAATTCTTTGAACATTTTTTGCTTTCTGGTGCAACAGGCTTCTCTGGGCCCATTCTGTGTGCCTCAGCCCTCAAGCCAGCTTCCTTCAGGGAGCCTTGCTCCTGTTGGTGGGAGAGGTCTGGGCGCTTGGTGCGTGCAGCTAGCGGCATTACTTCCACTCCTGCTTCGTGGGCAGAGCGGGATATGTGTGTGGGTGTGTGGATACACATATGCACGCACACATACATTTGTGGGTTTTACTGACACATTTTAAAAGCTGTCAGCTCGTATTGATACTACCCAGTGTTAATTAAGACATTCTGGTGCCCCTCCTTATATTGAGTTTGTTGCATGCTTTTGCATCTTGTTTATACACAAGGTATAAAGATATTCTCCTGTGTTTATTTCTAGGAGTTGCATAGTTCTGGCTTTAGGTTAAAATTAAGAGGTACAAACTTTCAGTTTACAAAATAAATAATTCATAGGTATGAAATACACAGTGTGGGGAATACAATCAGTAATTATATAATATTTTTGTATAGTGATATGATAATATGCTTATCGTGGTGATAATTTCGAAATGAAATATTGAATCACTGTGTTGTGTACCAGGAATCAACATAGTGTTGTAGATCAATTATACTTCAACAACAAGCAAACTTATAGAAAAAGAGATGAGATTTGTTGTTATTGGAGGCGCGATGGGGGGTGGAGAGAGAATTGGATGAAGCTAGTTGAAAGGTACAGACACTCATGTGAAAGGTACTTAGGGATGTCAGTCAGTCAGTCAGTTCAGTCGCTCAGTCGTGTCCGACTCTTTGCAACCCTGTGAATCGCAGCACTCCAGGCCTCCCTGTCCATCACCAACTCCCGGAGTTCACTCAGACTCATGTCCATCGAGTCCGTGATGCCATCCAGCCATCTCATCCTCCGTCGTCCCCTTCTCCTCCTGCCCCCAATCCCTCCCAACATCAGGATCTTTTCCAGTGAGTCAACTCTTCGTATGAGGTGGCCAAAGTACTGGAGCTTCAGCTTTAGCATCATTCCCTCCAAAGAAATCCCAGGGCTGATCTCCTTCAGAATGGACTGCTTGGATCTCCTTGCAGTCCAAGGGACTCTCAGGAGTCTTCTCCAACACCACAGTTTAAAAGCATCAATTCTTCGGCGCTCAGCCGAAGGGATGTCATGTACAACATGTTAAATACAGTTAACACTCCTATATGTTATATATGAAAGTTGTTAAGGGATTGAGTCCTGAGCGTTCTCATCACAAGGGAGGAAATGTATTTTTCTCTTTCTTTGATATTGTATCTATGTGAGAGGGTGTATGTCCACTGAGCTTCCTGTGGTAATGTTTCATGATGTAGGTCAAGTCATTATGCTGTATACCTTAAATTTACACAGTGCTATATGTTAATTATAACTCAGTAAGACTAAGGGAAAAAGAATTGCCGTGTGTACTGAACTGAAACTTTTGAAGTTTACTGTCTCATTAAAACCTGATACTTTGAAACTGACTTGGAAAAATAGCATGTTAAAAGTAAAATTCAGAGCATGAAACTTACTTTATAAATTTTGACATCAGAAGACTATTTTATTCTTCAAAGTAAATGCATCAAAAATGTAAAAAAGATTTGGGATCCATCTCAAATTGTTTTCAGTTTATGTTGTCAGGGGTTAAAGTTGCTCATTTTTTCTATATGAATGTCCAGTTGCTTCAGCACTGTTTGTTGAAAAAGATTCCATTTTCTGTTGAATTGCTTTTATGCTTCTTGTGAAAATCGGGTGACAGTGTCAGTTTGAGTCTGTTCCTGGACACTCTGTTTTGATCGATTCATCTGTCATTAGACCAAGACCATACTTTGATGGTTACTCTGGCTTTACAATAAGTCTTGAAGTGTAAGTCCTTCAACTTATTCTTTTTTAAGATTGTTTTGGCCCTTTTCTATCCTTCACATTTTCCTGTATGTTTTAGAAACAAATGGCCAATTTCTGCAAAAACATCTGTTTGGAATATGAACAGAATTCTGGGCAGATTCAACCTCTTTACAATAATGAATTTTCCAAATTACAAACAAGGTGTGTGTCCCCATGCCCTTAGATATTTAATTTCTCTCATCAGTGTATTTTAGTTTTCAGTATATGAGACATGTGTGTCTTTTGTAAAGATGATTCATAATTAATCTGCTCTTTAACATTAAGATAAAATTTTAAAATTTCATTTTCATTTTATTGTTAGTCTGTAGACATATATTTGGATTTTGTAGAATGACCTTGCATCCTGCAGCCTTGCTAAACTGACTTAGATTAATCTGGCTAGACTAATTTAGATTTCCTAGAAATTTCTTTGTTAGTAATTATGTTCTCTGTGAAAAGAGACAGTTTTATACCTTCTTTCCCAATTTTTAGCCCTTATATTTTTTTTCCTTGCCATATTACACTGGCTAGGACCTTCTGTCTGTTGTTCAACAGAAGTGGTAAGAATGGGCATCCTTCCCTTGTTGCCAATTAAGTGGAAAGGGCCTCAGGATTTTGCTATTACGTGTCTTATCTGCTGCAGGTTTATATGATTAAGGACGTTTTTCTGTGTCTAGTGTGCTGAGGTGTTTTTGTTTTAAACTCAGCATGGATGTTGACTTCTGTTAAGTGCTTTTGTTGCCTCAGTTATTCTGTGACATGACACTGACTTTCAGATATTAATGTAACTTTCTGTTCCTGGGATAAACTCCACTTGGTCATGATATATTGTTATTTCCATAAGTTCTGATTTTTCCTATAGTTTGCTAAGGATGTTTTCATCTGGATTCATGAACTATGCTGCATTGGAGAAGGAAATGGCAACCCACTCCAGTGTTCTTGCCTGGAGAATCCCAGGGATGGGGGCGCCTGGTGGGCTGCCGTCTATGGGGTCGCACAGAGTCGGACACGACTGAAACGACTTAGCAGCAGCAGCAGCAGCATGAACTATGTTGATGATTTGTAGTTTTTTTTTTTTTTTTTTTCTTGTTTAGATTTTTCTGATAGTTTTATGCAAAGCATGTAAATGAAGTGGGAATTATTCTCTTCCTTATTGTTTGATGGGATTCACTGGTGAAACCGTTTGAGCTTTGACCTTTCTTTTTGCAGAAGGGTAGACTACCCAGTTAACGTGTTTAGCAGATGTGTTGCTCTTCAGGTTTTTAAGCTTTCAGCATGTGTCAGCTGTGGAAAGCTGTGTTTCTCTTTTTCCATTCTCTCTACTTTAGACCTATGGTTTTAAATTCAAAGTGTATCTTTTTGCATATCTTGCAGGGTATGGTTGGGTCTTGATCTTTTGGTTTTTGTTTTTCTTTATCCCCGTTCTGACAGTCTGTACCTTTTAATTGGAGTCCCCTTATATTTAATGTACTTACTGATACAGAGTTGATTCTCTTTATTCATGCATTCTATATCTGCAAATGTAGAATAGAATCTATAAACCTACTCACTAGAATTTAATTCTGATCCCAGATCAGTACTGACAGTGCTCTCAGCCTCGCTCACGGTTTGAGTCGTCTGGTATTCAGGCTCTGAACTGGTGCTGAACAAGCCATGCTCTGCCTTCTCATTGCATTTCTCCCACTGTTCTTCTTGTGATCCACTCAGTGCCATGATTTTCACATTTTGTGGGGGTGTTTTTTGATGATTGCACTGTTTAAAATTGCCCCTAAGTGTAGTGCTGAGATGCTGCCTAGTGTTCCTAAGTAAAGAAGACTGTAACGTGCCTTACAGAGAAAATAGGCTTGTTATTAGGCAAGCTTCCTCCACAGGAGTTAAAATACTATTGATCATGAGTTCAGTGTTAATGGATGGACAAAACATATTTGCTAAATAAGGTGGCTTCAAACACAAGCAAACTAAGACAAGCTTATGTACTGATGGTTGACTGAAGTGTTGTGACTAGAGGCTCCCTGGAACCTGACCTTGTATTTCCTTCCCCGAGGAGCCATGGTTCTATGTTCACTGATTCCACGTTCCTGCCAATTTCATAGAAGATGACTGTACACAGTGAGAACTGCCTACAGTTGGGTTTAGATCTTTTTCCCTTCCTTTTTCTGTTTCTCTCTGACTCCCTTACTCTACTGATCGTTTTTGATATTCCGTTCATGACTTATTTTAGTGGGTGCAATTGTAGCATTCATCCTCAACTTACTGCCGTCTGTCCTACTCTCATAATTAATGTTTTACCAATTCTTGTGAAATAGAAGCACTTTGCAACAATATAATCCCATTCTCGCCATATTCATTGTGCTGTTGTTTTCATATATTTTACATAAATCTACATTGTAAGCCTCCATGTTACACATGCTGCGTTTGAGGAGAAAATGAGAGAGAGTTCTTTGTTAATCCGCATATTTCCGTCTGTGTTGCCCTTTTCTCTCTGTAGCTTCTAGTCTTTATCAGGGATCATTTGCTGCGTTAAGAGAAGAAAATGAGAGATAGTTCTTTGTTAATCTGCATGTTTCCGTCTGGTTGCCCTTCTTCTGTAGATTCTCGTCTTTATCGGGTGTCATTTGCTGCGTTAAGAGGAGAAAATGAGAGAGAGTTCTCTGTTAATCCGCACATTTCCGTCTGGTTATCCTTCTCTTTCTGTAGATTCTACTCTTGATCAGGATCATTTTCTGGAGATAAACTTCCTTAGTATTTGTTCATTTGGACTTCTTTATTTCACTTAATTTTTGAAGGATATTTTTGCTGCATATGAAATTCTTTCAACATTATGGTTATCATTTCATTGTTTTCCAGCTTTTTTTCTGATAGAAAGTGATAATTCATACTGTAGTTATTGTATCATTGTTATTATTTCTTTCTAGGTGCTTTCAAGATTTTTCTCTTTATTTTTGATTTCCAGCAGTTTATGATGCTCAGATGCAGTTCTGTTTATATTAATCCTACGTAGGGTTCATTCCTTTTCTCCTTTGCTTTTCGCTTCTCTTCTTTTCTCAGCTGTTTGTAAGGCCAACTCAGACAGCCATTTTGCCTTTTTGCGTTTCTTTTTCTTGGGGACGGCCTTGATCACCGCCTCCTGTACAATGTCATGATCCTCTATCAGGTCTAATCCCTTGAGTCTGTGTCTCACTCCACTGTATAATCATAAGGGGCTTGATTTAAGTCCTACCTGAACGGTCTAGTGGTGTTGCCCACTTTCTTCCATTTGAGTCTGAATTTGGCGATCAGGAGCTCATGATCTGAGCCACAGTCAGCTCCCGGTCTTGTTTTCGCTGACTGTATAGAGCTTCTCCATCTTTGGCTGCAAAGAAGATAATCAGTCTGATTTTGATGTTGACCATCTGGTGATGTCCACGTGTAGAGTCTTCTCTTGTGTTTTTGGAAGAGGGAGTTGGCTAGGACCAGTGCGTTCTCTTAAAACTCTGTTAGCCTTTGCCCTGGTTTTGTTTTGTATTCCAAGGCCAAATTTGCCTTACTCCAGGTATCTATTAACTTCCTACTTTTGCATTCCAGTCCCCTGTGATGAAACGGACATCTTTTTTGGGTGCTAGTTCTAGAAGGTCTTGTAGGTCTTCATAGAGCCATTCAACTTCAGCTTCTTCAGCCTTACTGGTCGGGGCATAGACTTGGATTACTGTAATATTGAATGGTTTGACTTGGAAACAAATGAGATCATTCTGTCATTTTTGAGATTGCATCCAAGTACTGCATTTCTGGATCTTTTGTTGACTGTGATGGCTACTCCATTTCTTCTGAGGAATTCTTGCCCACAGTAATAGATATAATGGACATCTGAGTTAAATTCACCCATTCCAGTCCATTTTAGTTCACTGATTTCTACAGTGTTGATGTTCACTCTTGCATCTCCTGTTTGACCACTTCCAATTTGCCTTGTTCATGGAACTAACATTCCAGGTTCCTATGCAATACTGCTCTGTATAGCATTGGACTTTACTTCCATCACCAGTCACATCCACAACTGGGTGTTGTTTTTGCTTTGGCTCATCTCTTCATTCTTTCTGGAGTTATTTCTCCACTGATCCAAAGAATAGCAAACAATAGAAGAGTTCTTCAGTGAAGAGCAGAGTTCCAAAGAATGGCAAGGAGAGATAAGAAAGCCTTCCTCAGTGATCAATGCAAAGAAATAGAGGAAAACAACAGAATGGGAAAGACTAGAGATCTCTTCAAGAAAATTAGAGATTCCAAGGAAACATTTCATGCAAAGATGGGCTCGATAAAGGACAGAAATGGTCTGGACCTAACAGAAGCAGAAGGTGTTAAGAAGAGGTGGCAAGAATACACAGAAGAACTGTACAAAAAAGATCTTCACGACCAAGGTAATCATGATGGTGTGATCACTCACCCAGACATCCTGGAATGCGAAGTCAGGTGGGCCTTAGAAAGCATCACTACGAACAAAGCTAGTGGAGGTGATGGAATTCCAGTTGAGCTATTTCGAATCCTGAAAGATGATGCTGTGAAAGTGCTGCACTCAATATGCCAGCAAATCTGGAAAAGTCAGCAGTGACCACAGGACTAGAAAAGGTCAGTTTTCATTCCAATCCCGAAGAAAGGCAATGCCAAAGAATGCTCAAACTACCTCACAATTGCACTCATCTCACATGCTAGTAAAGTAACGCTCAAAATTCTCCAAGCCAGGCTTCAGCAATACATGAACAGTAAAATTCCAGATGTTCAAGCTGGTTTTAGAAAAGGCAGAGGAGCCAGAGATCAAATTGCCAGCATCCCTGGATCTTGGAAAAAGCAAGAGAGTTCCAGAAAAACATATATTTCTGTTTTATTGGCAAAGCCTTTGACTGTGTGGATCACCACAAACTGTGGGAAATTCTGAAAGAGATGGGAATACCAGACCACCTGACCTGCTCCTGAGAGATCTGTATGCAGGTCAGGAAGCAACAGTTAGAACTGAAAATAGACTGGTTCCAAATCGGGGAAGGAGTACGTCAAGGCTGTGTATTGTCACCCTGCTTATTTAACTTATATGCAGAGTACATTCTGTGAAACGCTGGGCTGGAAGAAGCACAAGCTGGAATCAAGATTGCCAGGAGAAATATCAATAACCTCAGATATGCAAATGACATTACCCTTATGGCAGAAAGTGAAGAAAAAGTAAAGAGCCTCTTGATGAAAGTGAAAGAGCAGAGTGAAAAAGTTGGCGTAAAGCTCAACATTCAAAAAAATAAGATCATGGCATCTGGTCCCATCAGTTCATGACGAATAGATGGGGAAACAATGGAAACAGTGACAGACTTTATTTTCTTGGGCTCCAGAATCACTGCAGATGGTGACCGAAGCCATGAAATTAAAAGATGCTTGCTCATTGGAAGAAAAGTTATGACCAACCTAGATAGTATGTTAAAAAGCAGAGACATTACTTTGCCAAGAAAGGTCCGTCTAGTCAAAGCTATGGTTTTTCCAGTAATCATGTATGGATGTGAGAATTGGACTATAAAGAAGGCTGAGTGTCGAGGAATTGATGCTTTTGAATTGTGGTTTTGGAGAAGACTCTTGAGAGTCCCTTGGACTGCAAGGAGATCCAACCAGTCCATCCTAAAGGAAATTAGTCCTGAATATTCATTGGAAGGACTGATGCTGAAGCTGAAATTGCAATACTTTGGCCACCTGATGCGAAGAACTGACTCATTGGAAAAGACCCTGATGCTAGAAGATTGAAGGCAGGAGGAGAAAGGGATGACAGAGGATGAGATGGTTGGATGGCATCACCAACTCAATGGACATGAGTTTGAGTAAGCTTCGGGAGTTGCTGATGGACAGACAAGCCTGGCGTGCTGCAGTCTATGGCGTCGCAGAGTCAGACACGACTGAGTGACTGAACTGAACTGAATGTAGGGTTTACTAAGTTTCTTGGGTTTATAACATAAATAGTGCCTTTTAATCAAATTTGGGAAGTTTACAGCTATTGGACGTTCAAATACTTTATCTGCTCCAGTATCACTCTCTTCGCCCTCTGATCTCTGATTATACATATATTATACTGCTTGATGTTATTTCACAGCTTTGGGAGAGTGTTCATTTTCATACAGTCTTTTTTTCTTTTTCAGGTTAGATAATTTATATTAGTCTGTTTTCCAGTTTCCTAACTTTTCCATCGTCTCCAAACTACTGTTAAGATCATCCATGGAGTTTTCATGCTTTTCAGTTCTAGGATTTTTGTTTGGTTCTATTTCATAATTTTCATTTCTCAGTTGAGATTTCCATTCTTTAAGACCATTTTTTCTGAACTTTCCCTCACTTAAAGTGAGTAACAGATAAAAGAGGCTTAATTGCTGTTGTTAGAGCCATTGTTGTTTTCTTTTGGTTGATATTTAACATTTTAAATTCTTTTATTTTTAATTCTTTGTGTTATTATTCATCTTGTGTCTTCGGTAAGCAGTATATAATGGAACTATTTGTATTTTATAAAATTATCTCATAAGTTGTATTTTAATTAGCAATTTTAAGTAAATTTTGATTGTGAGCTTTTCTTCTTATTCAGATTTAATCTGTGAGAGTCCAGAGGACCTTAATTGAAGATATTTTCCTCAAGAGACCATTTGAATAGGAAATCTGCCAGGAGGCAGGGTGTACCTTTGTCATGGATAACATTGTCTGCTTTTCAGAGTACAGTACCTGAGTGCTCCTCAGAGGCACGTTCTGTGCTCGTGATTGTGAGTGGAAAGGGGTTCTCGTGATCTCTTGGTTGGCTTAGCTGTCCCCCTCTTGGCTCTAACTTTGCCTTCGCTCCTTGTTCCTCTGGAGCTGTCCAGTGCTCACGCCCCAGACCTGTGGAAGGTCTGCAGTGTCCCTGTCCCGCGAGCCACTCTCAGCTTTGGGCTAGCAGCAGCTGCTTCCTGCGCTGCCTCTTCCTGAGCTTCCATCCTGCTGCAGCCTGAGAAGTGCCCTGCATCCGTGTTCCTCGCTCCCTTGTCTTCTGCAGCGCGCTGTGAACGGCAGGCAGCGTGCTCTCCAAGCCACATTCTGTTCTCATGCTCTGTGGCTTTCTTTGGACTAAACTTAGACTTTGGTTTAGAATGAATGGCGCCCCACCCCTTGTCCCCCCACCTCTTTGAGAGTTCCCAGACTTCTGTAAACTGACCTTTAGCAGGACTGACCCTGCTCATAACCTCAGTCATGTGCAAAATCCCTCTTATCTTTCCTGGAGCCATCCCAGTGCAGGCTCAGCTGGGAGCCAGGCTTTGGAAGAAAATGTGTGTAAGTGATTTTCAGAGCTAGTGATTTAATCAGGGTTCATCTTTCTAAAATAGAAACACCAAAGTTACATTTAAAGTATAGTAACAGGCAGAAAAATATCAGCGATACTTTTATTTGTTAAGCACTTATACTGTGGTAGGTTATTTTACTAGATTTATAGGTAAGTCATTAGTAGTAGTATTTTGTAGGCCTGAAGGCATATTTAGCTAAACGTCTGTTGAATGAGGCCTGGCACAGCGTGCCTGTCAGATTGGCACTGTATGCTTCCCAGCCGTCTTGCCATCCTCACCGTGCATGGGGCAGCCGGAGGAGGGGTGAACCCCTGTCGAATGCAGTCAGCAGAGGACCGCTGCTTCTGTGTGGGCGCTGCCTCGTGTGCCTGGCTTCAGCTGTGAGCCCGCCTCTTCTGACTCCTCACTTGCGTTCAGAGTGGCCGTGAAGCTGTGTTCCAGCTGTGTCCTCTCTGCACAGGGTTTCATCTGGAGCTTCTGGTCATAGTCATACTTCTGACCTCTTCCATTTCCTTGAACGATTATTTTTTTCATCTGCTGTTATTCTGCTCAGTTCAGTTCAGTCGCGCAGTCGTGTCCGACTCTTTGCGACCCCATGAACCGCAGCACGCCAGGCCTCCCTGTCCATCACCAACTCCCGGAGTTCACTCAGACTCACGTCCATTGAGTCTGTGATGCCATCCAGCCATCTCATCCTCGGTCGTCCTTTCTCCTCCTGCCCCCAATCCCTCCCAGCATCAGGGTCTTTTCCAATGAGTCAACTCTTCGCATAAGGTGCCCAAAGTACTGGAGCTTCAGCTTTAGCATCATTCCTTAGTAGTCCATAAAGTTTACTGTGAAAATAATTTTACTTCATGTGTAGAGTAAAATAGGCAGGGGGCAGGAAGTATTAAGAATAAGCATTTTTTTGCTGTTGGTTTCTTTTTTCCTCAAGTTTTACTGAGGTCTGATTGGCATGCAGCACTGTATAAGGGTAAGGTGCACAGAGAACGACTGGAGTTACCTGCATCATGAAATGATTACTACCATAACTTTGGTGAATTCATTGCATCTTTTGTTTAAAGGGTATAGAGTTTCAGTTTTGGAAATTGAAAATGTTTTGGACATTTTTCCTAACAGTGTGAATATAATTAATACTACTGAACTGTACATTTAAAATGGCTAATTTCATAAATTTTGTTACTTTTTTTTTCCTACACTAAAAAAAAAAGAGTAACTTTTGTGGAATATAGGTTTAAACGGTTAAGGGCAGAGTTCTGAATTTTTTTTACCTTATCCATTGTACTTGGTTCTATTTATTCATCCTTTATCTCAGATTGAATCAACAGATTAGAGTTATTGGAGGGTCCAGAGCAGAGGAGATGTTTAGCAAACGGAATTTATAGGTGCTCAGAAAATACTAGCTGAGTTATTTCAGTGTTTGGGCCATGCTGACTTCCTTGTCTGTATGAAAATACATGCTTGTCTGTTATTTTAATTCAGATGTTTTATGTGTCTTCCCAAAGAGAAGGGTTTTATAAGGAGGTGAAAATCTCTGAGAAGTGATAGCTGACTTTAAAAGTAAATAACTGTTTCCTGGTTTACGTTTATATTATTTTTAAATTAGATCTTGGGTTACTTGGGCTTCCCTTGTTGCTCAGCTGGTAAAGAATCCGCCAGCAATGAGGGAGACCAGGGTTCGATCCCTGGGTTGGGAAGATCCCCTGGAGAAGGGAAAGGCTGCCCACCCAGAATTCTGGCCTGGAGAATTCCATGGACTGTGTAGACCATGGGTCCACAAAGAGTCAGACACGACGGAGCGACTTGCACTGGGTTACTACTTTGATGATTGCCTGAAAAGTTTTTCTCACTGTGGTTTTTTTCCACTGAAAAGTGATATCTAGAGGGAGAAAACTGAGTTTCAGGATCAAGAGCAAACAGTAAACTGAAGACTTTTACATTGAACCACCTGAGCAAATTAATACTAAAATTCCCAATTCTGAATAGACGTTAACCACCCTTGGGATTTACCCAGAGGGAAATGGGGCCAGAGTTGCTTTTCTTTCTTTCAGCTTATGCTTTGTAATACATTATCATGCAGATCACAGTAATTAAGGCAGAAAGATTAGGAAACTGGGAGGATTCAAGGTTTAGTCATAAAGAAACACCAGTTAAATTTTCAGAACTATTTCACCCGTGCTCTATATAGAGCACGGGTGTGGGGAATGCTTAAAAGAAATGCGTGACAATCCAGAACACTGCAGGGAATGCTGAAGGAATACGTAATGGTCCAGAGAGGGTTCAGCCGTTTTAGCAGGCCAACGGCTCTGTACGGAAGGACTGATCTGCAACTAGATAGGGTTTTGTTTTAGGGTTCGCCAAAGAAACAGAACCAATAGTATATAAAAAGGCAGATGGATAGAGAAAGAGTCTTACTGATAGATGTTAAGACATTGGCTCATGTGACTGCAGAGGCGCCAGACTGGGGAACTGAGAGAAGAGGTGAATCTGAAATGTCAGACCCCAGGCCTATTGGCAGGATTCTCTCTTCTTCCAAGAGAGGCTGGGGGTCTTTGTTCTAAAGCCTTCATACGATTAGATGAGTGCTGCCCACATTATGGGCCCTTCCCTAGGGGCTCACACAGTAAAGACTCTGAGTGCAACGCAGGAGGCCTGGGTTGATCCCTGGAGGAGGGCATGGCAGCCCACTCCATTCCTACCTGGAGAATCCCATGGACAGAGGAGCCTGGCGGCTACAGTCCATGGGGTTCCCAGAGTCGGACACGACACGTTATGGAGAGTGATATCTTTTACACAAAGTCTTTTGATTTAAATGTTAATCATGTCTATGAATATACCTTCACAGAAACATCTCGAAGAATAATTGACCAAATATCTGTGTACTGTGGCCTATTCAAGTTGATACATAAAATTGGCCAGCACGTATACTGAGGAAGCATTTTGTGTATAATGAAATGTCAAACTGTAAAGAATATTGGGTACATGTTGTGGATTGTAAGATACAAGTCGGGGAGCCTGTTTTGATGTTTCTTTGCTCACAGAGGAGATAAATTTTAAGATGTGCTCTGAAGACCAGGAAGTTTTTGGCCTGGTGTAGTGTGTACAATGTCCCAAGAGGGTGGTAGAATGAACAAGGGTGGAGCTGGCCATGGCAGGGCAGGAGAGGACTTGTCCTGGCTGGAGAGAGATCTCTTAGGCAGTAAGGCAACATTACTTTGCCAACAAAGGTCCGTCTAGTCAAGGCTGTGGTTTTTCCAGTAGTTGTGTATGGATGTGAGAGTTGGACTGTGAAGAAAGCTGAGCGCCAAAGAATTGATGCTTTTGAACTGTGGTGTTGGAGAAGACTCTTGAGAGTCCCTTGGACTACAAGGAGATCCAACCAGTCCATTCTGAAGGAAACCAGTCCTGGGTGTTCATTAGAGGGACTGATGCTAAAGCTGAAGCTCCAGTACTTTGGCCACCTCATGTGAAGAGTTGACTCATTGGAAAAGACCCTGATGCTGGGAGGGATTGGGGGCAGGAGGAGAAGGGGACGACCGAGGATGAGATGGCTGGATGGCATCATGGACTCTATGGATGTGAGTCTGAGTGAACTCCGGGAGTTGATGATGGACAAGGAGGCCTGGTGTGCTGTGGTTCATGGAGTCGCAAAGAGTTGGATACGACTGAGCGATTGAGCTGAACTGAACTAACTGAAGGTGGGCCCGGCTCTGCTTTCTCTACCTTGCTTACTGTGTTAAGTAGAGAAGACACTTGCTCCAGCCTGAGATGCAGATGGCTGGTGCAAGGCTGTCTGTACCACCAGCGTTATATGCTACATTAGACAGTGTAATGAGATGAGAATTCTTCTGCGTAGAGCATTTCAAATGAGATAGAGCTGCCTTAGATTTTTCTTTTATAAAATGTGCCCAGAATCCTTTCTTCAGTTAGTTTAATGAATTGCTTCTAAAGATGTATATGTTTGTGAAGAAACATAAGATCTTCAAATGATGTGAATTGCTGCCAGCAATAATTCTAATCTTTAAGCCTTGAAATGTTTCTGGATCCATTCTGAAGTAGAAATAGAGCCCAGTAACTCCCCCTCCCCCCACATTACAAATTAAGAAACATAAGCAAATTTTAAATGTAATTGGTATAAAGACACTTTACAATAAAAACTCTACCAATGAAAGTAGCTATCAGAGAGAAGAACAGCAAAAACGATGCATGTGAAATAATGGCACAAACCAGCGCCTGAATGACTCGCCTCTCCGCGCCTGTGCCCCTCGGCAGCGCGGGCCAGTCGGTGGCAGACTGTTCCCTGCCGTTCGTACTGGGCTGTGCCGCGTGGCCTGCAGCGCCCCCACGTGCGGCCGGCCCGCTTCTCGGCCGCTGCCGCCGCGCTGAGAGGAGGCCACCTGGAGAGGAAGGCCCAGCCCTCCTCCCTGAGCGCGTCCCCAGCTGACCTGGGCCCAGGGCAGCAGCACGCAGGTCAGGCAAGAGCAGCAGCAGAGCTGTGCCGTCAGCCCGTGGGATTGTGAGGAATAGGACATCGCTGCTCTTTAGGCAGCTAAGGCTGGGGTAGTTTGTTACCCAGCAACGGCAAACAGAAGCATCCTGTGACGGATGGCAGGAGTTCATCTCTGTAATTCTAATTCTGGCTTCACTCCTGAACCCTCAAGGAGCCCGCAGTCTGCCGAGGGAGGCAAAAGTGAAAGCAAGGCACTCCAATCCAGTGTGGTGCGTGCCCAGGACGGGCTCTGGGCTGCTGCGGCCCTGACTTTTTCTCTGTCCCCCTTTCCTCGTCTGCAAGGTTAGATTTTTCTGTGCAGAACAAGCATTGAAGAGCGCTTGGAGGAAGATTAGCTCTGTCCTTCACTGAAGGTATTTCCCATCCCTATGTCTATCAGACTTACACTTCCCGTTCTCAGAAGTGAAATGCTGCAAGAACCCCAACAAGTCTCTCCTTTTCCTTTTGTTAAGGACTAGTGTTTTCAGTATCCTTGTGTTTGTCCTGAAGAATGCCCGTGGGTATGCCTCCTTAACTTTCCTGAGGTTCAGACTCTGCTGGAAAATCGGACGCTAGAGTCCAGGCCGTTTCCTTGCAGCCGTCTTGGGCTCAGCTGATTCACGCACATGGGGGAGTGGCTCTGCTGAGGCCTCTGGGTCACCGGGGTCACAGAGGGCACAGTGCTGGGATCTGAGTCCCGCCTGCCTCCCGCCTCTGCTGCTCACTCACCGTCAGCTTCGGCCTGCCCCTCTCTTCCTTGAGACTCTAAATCGCACCTGCAGCCTGCATCACTCCCCTCCCCTGGCCCCGCTGTGTGCTCAGGACTTCCAGCACCAGGCTCCCTCGGTTCTGATCAGCGGCTCATTCTCCTCCCACTGGCCAGCATGTTGGTGGATGCCTCAAGTCCACTCTCTTTCTTCTTGGCTGCCTGGTGGCTCAGATGGTAAAGAATCTGCCTGCAGCGCAGGAGAACAGGGTTCAGCCCTTGGGTCAGGAAGGTCCCCTGGAGAAGGCAATGGCTACCCACTCCAGTATTCTTGCCTGGAGAATCCCAACGACAGAGGACCCTGGCGGGCTACAGTCCATGGGGTCGCAGAGTTGGACACGACTGAGCGACTAACACTTTCTTTTCACCAGCCTTTCAAGCTGCATGTTAGAAAATTAATCTTGAATAATCTACTGGAGTAGTTTAAAGACACAGCCTTAGTTTTAAACAGTTGAAGTGGTTTAAGGTTATGTTATTGTATATGTAATATACGTGTAACATAATGGTTTAAGAATATATACTGTATTTTTAAAATGCAGTATTTTTCTGTGGCTTGTGATGATATTTGTAAATCAACTCAAAATGATAAATACCCAATTTTCGTCATAAATCGGACCTAACTTTTCGGGCATGCCTTACAGCCTTGAAGTATACGAATTATTATTTTGTCAAATGTTTGACAAGTGTATCCATTACTTTGGTTAGATGTCCCCCATGCAGACAAAATTGCAGCAAAAAGCATCTTGCTATTTACTACTTAAAAACTGTGGATTCTGGGCTATTGTTTGCATCCATGTGGATCATGCCTCTTCTTTTCATAATAAAGCCAACAACACTCCAGGTTTTGTCTTATTCTAGCACCTGTGCTGCTGTGAGATAAAGCAGGTTTTGTCTTATTCTAGCAGCTGTGCTGCTGTGAGATGAAGCAGAAGAAGCCTACACATTCCACATTCACCTTGTAAATCGCCGCAGGCGGCTACACGTGTGGCTGAGCAGCCTTAGGCAAGGCGCTTCACTTCTCTGAGTGAAGATAAGACAGTTTCTCTACCTTCTGGCACTCCTGTGAGAATCAAGTGAGATAATGCGTATAAAGCAGTTAGATTTGTCAGCGCTTTCATCTGTTTTGTTTTTCTCCAGCAAATTAGTATTCAGAAGTTCTGTTTCTATACTTCTCAGTTTGTTTCACTTATGTTACCATTTTTAAATTTTTTACTCTTTGGACTTCCTTTTCTAGTTATCCTCAGCATTGCTTCTTTGCTGCTCTTCATGTAACATTGAAATTACTCTTTGTTACCTCTGGTCATCCTCTGAATTCTTCCAGAGGGTTTTATTTTATTTAACATTTCTATCTTTAATTTATTTATTTGGCTGTGCTGGGTCTTCGTTGTGCGGGCTTTTCCCTGGCTGCGGTGAGCTGGGGCTGATCTCTAGTTGCGGCGCCTGCGTCTGTCTTGTTGCGGGGGCTTCCCCTGTCGCGGGAGCACAGGCTCTGGAGCACGGTCTGCCGGGGTTGCGGCACGTGGGCTCAGCGGCTGTGGCTCCCAGGCTCGAGAGCACAGGCGCAGCAGTTGTGGCGTGCGGGTTAGTTGCTCCGTGCATACAGGGTCTTTCCGAGTCAGAGATCAAACTCCTGTCTCCTGCGTTGGCAGGTGAATTCTTTCCCACCGAGTAAGGTACCGGGGGTACCCTCTAGGGGATTTTAAAACTAACAAAGTCTTTTTTTGTTTGTTTCTGAGTAAACTTCATTTAGTGTGTGGGGTATGTTTCTGTGTTGTATCAGTTTTTCCTCATTTTCAGTAATTGCATCTATATTTTCTGGTAGTTACCACTTTATTCTGATGCATTTAACTTTTTAAAATTCATTTTGATAGTTTTAATAAGCTCATTGTTCTTGAAGATCATAGTGTTAAACAGACCAAGTCAAAGCTTTGTCTCAGACTGTTTCTTGGTGGGTGTCACATGGAGGCCTTGTAGTGTTACTCTACCATCTTCCCTAAAATTCTCAGAACCCTGAACTTAAATTTTGATCTTAATTTCAATGAAGAGTGGGAACAGGGTAATCTCAATGCCTTGTTACCTTTTGATCTGGTGTGGGCATGACAGTGGCCAGATATGAGTTGCTTGTGAGAGAGCATTCTTCCCTGGTTGAGTGAGCGGAATAGGCCTTCAAGGACACTGTTAGTGAAATAGCATATTTTATGCCTTTCTTTAGTAACTTGTCACCTATTCTTCCCTGTATTTCTGACTCAAAGATTGAAATTGCTAAACTGTGTTTTATGAAACTTGTTTTTCTTAAAAGAGTTCTTATCCGCAGTTCTTAATAACTTATAATTGTAACCTTTTAGAATTATTCTTAAAAATACTTGGATTGCATTTTGAATTATTACAATTTTGGACTCAGTCTGATGTGGTCAAAGTGTGGCACATATTTAAAGACCAGTTGTTTCTTCCCATTTGATATGAATTGTACCAGGATAAAAATACTGAGTTTTTGTGTTGTCTAAATTTCCACTGTTCTACTTGATCAGCATTTGAGACAGTAAACAGTGTTAGTTATAGTTTGAGTCATAAATGAAATTCCCAGTTAGTTCTGGCTCTTGTGGGGAGTTGTGGATTTAGTCAGTATTTACTGAATGGATATTATGTGGCAACATTGAGTGCTAATACAAGAGTGAGCAAAGTGAGAGAGGGTTTCTGCCTTTAGGGAGCTTACTGCCCAGTAAGGGTGAATGTCATTAATTAAAGAATTTAACAAAAGTAGAATTCCAGTTGTGATCCTTGAAGCAGAGGTTCTTCATCAATTCTATAAAGACCTGTAAATGTGGGGTTTCCTGGGGATGTTGTTGTTATTGTAAGTTTACGTTTGACTTACAGTAACTGTCAAGACTGTTTCCAAGGTCTCTATACCACCTCACACTCTCAAGGGCTCCAGTTTCTCCTCATGCTGCAGTGGATATCGACGGTCTTTTTGATTATAGCCCTTCTACAGGGGATATGTTAGTTACGCAGTCATGTCCAACCATCTGTGTCCCGACGGACTGTAGCCTGCCAGGCTCCTCTGTCCATGGGATCCTCCAGACAGGAATACTAGAGCGCGTAGCTGTTCCCGTCTTCAGGGATTCTTCCTGAACCAGGCATCAAACCTGGGTCTCCTACATTGCAGGCAGATTCTTTACAGTCTGAACTACCAGGGAAGCCCAGGAGGGATATAGTGTTTTCTCATTGTGGTTTTAATTTGCAGATCATTTCAGGAGCTTAGTAACTGTTCATTTATCTTCTTTGGTGAAATGGCTATTAAAAACCTTTGCCCATCTTTAAATTGTGTTGTTAAGTTGTAGGTGTCCTTTAGATACTCTGGATACAAGTCTATCAGATAGCTGATTGTCACATTTTTTCCCCTCATTCATCTTTTTAGCTTTCTTGATGGTGACTTTTAGAGCACAGAAATCTTATTAAATTTGATCATCTGATTTATCAGTATTTTCCTTTGGAATACAATGTGCAGAGGTGGTCACTGCAGCCAGAGATATGGTTCTGATACCCTGGGAAAGGGAGCACAGAATGAGTGGGAGAGGAAATGGAGCTTCGAAGAATCGAAAGACCTGCTGCCATGTGAGTGAGTAAATTGCCAAGTCAGATCACATGGGCCCAGAAAGTGTGCTTTAGGCTTAACCGCCATGGGGATGGCTGTTGGCCTTACTGCTGAAGCTCGATTGTGATGAGATGACATGTGCATGGGAGGTAAAACAACTGTCAGTTTGAGTGGAGAAGAGCTCTAGGGTTAGAAGAAGAGCCTTGTTTTGCTCTAGAAAAGCAAGATAAATGGCATGATCCCAGGAGACAAAGGGTGAGGCAGATGGAGTTTCATCCCTTTCTTTTTCCCTTTCTTTTTAAACATTTTTGTTGAGAGAGTAAATATCCTAATTTAGTACCTAAATCGTGGCCCAGGTATAATGCCACATTTGATAAAAATATGTGACATGGGTATCGTTCGATTTGAGGCCACATGAGCCTCCTGCCTGCTTTTTGTTTATACTTTCTCTCCATTTATTTCTTCACAGTATTTTCAAAATGAAAAAAGTAATAAGTGCACACAGCTTTTTGAAAAATGTAATGGAGGCCCAAACTCTCTCATCCAGACGTCTTAGGTCAGAAATACTTTAAACTTCAGAAATTTTCAGATTCTAGAAAGGTAATCTATTCATGGTATGTAATACTGAGTGCTCTTATTGGGGTGATACCCATAAGACTCATTAATATTTCCTTATTGAAGTGTAATATTTAAACTGAGTTGCACAAGTATTAATAGAAAATATGAATAGCTTCCTGTTAGTTCAGGTCAGGTTTTGGCCCCTAAAGAGTTTAAGATTAGGTCTTAAGGTTAAATAAGATGTTATACATTTATATAATAATATATAATATTGTCTATAATAATGTTATCATACATTTCTTTACTAAATACAAGTAATAAAGCTAGCTTTGTTTGCTGTTTCTCTGAATTTATAAGCGTGTGGGGAGGCGGAAGCGCAGCCTCCTGTGATGAGGGGCGCAGCCCGCTCCCCCGCGGAGGCGGCTGCGCCCGGGTCCTCGCTGCCTTCTGACTGTTGCCTCCGTGTTTTCAGACGATGCAGCCATGCATTTCCTGGCTATGTATCAGGCCTTGTCTCTTGACCGCCTTTTACACCCCCCCGCCGTCCGCAGGGCTCAGTCGCGTCAGGACGTTGCTCATGTCACTGTGGTGTCTACGCCGCCATCCACACTGAGCTGCTGTCCGCTTCAGAAGCAAACCATTATGCCGTCTTCCACTCTGGCTTTGCTGTGGTTGCTGTATTTTTTCACTGGGATGATGAGTGTGAGACTCATCCTTAGTTCTGGGACGTCATGGTGTCACCTGTCCCTGCGTCTCCCCGTGGAGACTTGCTCTGTGCTGGAGGCCCGCCTCGGGAGGCCTTCCGCGTGCCTGCCCACTCTGCCCGCGCCCCTCCCGGCCGCCGGGGCGGTCACAGTCCTGGGGCTCGCGCTCTGTGCCCCTCCGAAGCTACAATGTCTGTTTTGTGCATTCTTCGTTTTTCTTTTCCTTGATTTAGTTCTTTATTTTGTGAGATTACATCTTGCAGGAGTTTACTGTAAAAGTGTGCATGGGAAGTTTATTACCTGGCTGTACGTCTATAGGGATGTTGATTGACTTGTTTAAAAACATTTTTAAAACTTTAGAAAGTCATCTTTATTTCCCCAAGGTTGTTTTTTTTGCTTTTTGTTTTTTGCTTTTTGTCACTATGTATTATTTTGGTTCCTTTGTTCGGAGCTCTTCTCCTGAGTTTGATCAGTAAGTGAGAAAGGTCAAGAACAGGGAGCAGAGATTACATAGACTGCACTGAACTGAGTTGTGGCAGCAAGAAAGTGAAGAGCACTGAGATTAACTTAAAAAGTGGTTACAGAAGGAAAGTGAGTAGGAGCATTGAAAGCCTTTTCTTTCTACTTCTGTTTTTAAACATGAGAGACCCAAAATGCACTTTGAAATTCTGTATCAGTGTAGATTTTTATTATTTTTCTACAGCATCTCGTGATATAAACTACTTGTTCTATGCATTTTTGGGGAAAACTGATTCTGTTGCTTTGTTGACGTGAAGGAATCTTTGGAAAGGATGGGATGACAATATGGGGTAAGGGATGGCTGATAGAGTGAGGCCCCTAAATAGCCAGGCGGGGAGGATGGCAAAGAGCCCAGGTGCACGTCCAGAGCTGGGGCTGCTGCTTCCCTGAGCTGCATAATATAATTTATTTAATTCATGAAAGGGTTGAGAGCAGTGGGCAGGTTTATATGGTTGGTGGCAGGAAATTGAGGGACTTTTACAATAAATTGTCATTTAAGCAGCAAAAGTGCCTGATCTCATGGTCAGATACACAGGGCCTTCCTTCACGTAAGAAAATCAGTTATTAAGAGAGAACAGTCTCTTTCCCTCTGGTGGAAAGAAGTCTTTCACTATTTTGGAACAAGAGGTTTCTTTTATAACCATCATTAAAAGAAAACATTTACTAATAGCCCATGTTTATTATTCTTTTCTGTATTTTGCAGAAGATAATGGTTCCTGCTGCAGATTTTTTTTGCCATAGCAACAGGGACAAACATATACTGGAAAAAAAGCAGTGGGAGCAACAGATAGTGCTGGGCAGGTGCTCAGATTTATTGGTGGTGGACAAGTACTAACCTCCCCTTGTCTGCCATGTTAATAATGCTGTGTTCCTAGCACAGCATGTTCTGAGCCACCATTTCTTAAGAATGTATAAAGGCCATCCCATTGCAGTTGCATTTTGTGGGAAATATGTGAACTGAAAGTATTGTGACATGGAAATATTAATAAAGGCTTGTGTTGCGAAAGTCTTCAGTCAGTCAGTCACGTTCAACTCTTTGTGACCCCATGGACTGCAGCCCACAAGGCTCCTCTGTTCATGGAATTCTCCAGGCAAGAATACTGGTGTGGGCAGCCATTACCTTCTCCAGGGTACCTTTCCGACCCGGCGATCAAACCTGGGTCTCCCACATTGCAGGCAGATTCTTTACCATCTGAGCCACCAGGGAAGTCCAATAAAGGCTTACTATGCATAAAAATATGAAAGAAAGCAGTCTTCAAAATCAGTAACTTTGCAATGAAAGTTAGATGTAATAAAACCCTGAAAAGAAAGGCTAGCTATCCCATAATACACTATGCTGTTTTTTTTTTTTCTTAAGGAAAAGCACTCTGCAAAAATATTAGAGGAATTGCTGAAAAAAATCTAAAGGGAGCATAAAGCAAATGCTACAGTTGTTGGAAACATTAGTCTCCTGAGAATGCATCTTCCTACTTTATTCCTGCAGGAAAGTTAGGCTTGATTTCTGTGAGGTCTTCAGAAATGTATTCATCACGGAAAATGAGCCCTCTCACAGTGTATACATTCATCAGTAATATAAAATTCTGACTATACCGACCTATGTGGAATAACCTGAGCTTTTAGCACATTAAAAATATGTTTCTAAACTATGAAAGTATTACATTGCTACTGAAAGTTTAGAAAATAGAGAAATAAAAAGTCATTAGTATTGCCACATCATTAAACAGCTGTTAGCATTTTTGTAAATTTCTCTCCTAGTATCTAACTATATATTAATATTAAATAATAATGACAGAAATATGCTTATTTTGCTTTTTAATTTAAAACTTATTTAAAACTCTTAAAGAGTTTTGCTGTGTGAATATAATGGTAAGTTTTGGTTGAGATAGGTTTTTTTAATAGGCATTTTTCTTTGCTTTTCCCTAAAAGGTTTTAAAATCCTGCATTGATGTTGAGCTTTATCATTTGATTATATTAATAGCATCTGTTGACATAAATGATTGATTCTACAGGTTTTCCTTGGAAACCAGATTCTGTCCCTGTGTAGTCAGATGTGACAATGTGCTGGTGACTCCCAGTGGGCACTGTGTACATATCTTGGGTTTCCCACAGGCATGTCCAGCTCCGTGGCCCAGCCCTCAAGCCTCTCCCAGCCCTCTCTGCGTCCCAGTCTTATGAAGGCACAGCCAGGAGCCAGGGGACAGTCTAGGCCCTCCCTAGGTCGTGTCGGTCCTGGTTTTCTGATGGCCTCTCTCCTCCCGCCAAGCTCTGTTCCGGGTCTGGTCTTGGTCGTTCAGCACTGCGTGTCACAGCTGGCCTCCTCGCTCCTGACTCTGTGTGTGTGGTGTGTGTCTGCTGACTGTGTGTGTGCGTGTGTGTGCGTGTGTCTGCTGACTGTGTGTGTGTGTCTGCTGACTGTGTGTGTATGTGTCTGCTGACTCTGTGTGTGTGTGTGCGTGCGTGTGTGCGTGTCTGCTGACTGTGTGTGTGTGTGCGTGTGTGTGCATGTGTGTGTCTGCTGTGTGTGTATGTGCTTGTGTGTGTGTGTGTGTGTCTGCTGACTGTGTGTGTGCGTGTGTGTGCGTGTGTCTGCTGACTGTGTGTGTGTGTCTGCTGACTGTGTGTGTATGTGTCTGCTGACTCTGTGTGTGTGTGTGCGTGCGTGTGTGCGTGTCTGCTGACTGTGTGTGTGTGTGCGTGTGTGTGCATGTGTGTGTCTGCTGTGTGTGTATGTGCTTGTGTGTGTGTGTGTGTGTCTGCTGACTGTGTGTGTGCGCTGACTGTGTGTGTGTGCGTGTGTGTGTGTGCGCGTGTGTGTCTGTGTCTGCTGACTGTGTGTGTGTCTGCTGACTGTGTGTGTGTGCGTGTGTGTGTGCGTGTGTGTGTGTGTGTGTCTGCTGACTGCGGCTGACTGTCTTCTTACCGCTTATAGGAACCATTCTTCTGATGAAACAGGCTCAACGTAAAGTTGTTCATTTAGAGTGCCAGTCAGGACACTGCAGCCCAGCAGCTCACAATAGGGAGCAGGCGGGCGCTGCTGGCGCCTGGCACGCTGTGTGCAGGGGCGCACGGAGGCATGCAGGCCCGGGGGTTTGCCACTGACACCGCGTGCCTTCTCCCGGTGGCCTCCTCTGGCCTGTGTGTCTGTCCCCAGCATTGCTGAAAGGGGCGGGACCCTCCGCTCACGTTGACCACCTGGGAAGCGCACAGAAGAGCCCGATGATTAGGCCGCTGCGGCTGTCTCCTGGACTGGGCCCCCCGCCTCTCCCCTCATGGGGTCGCGCCGTCAGCCGCGCTTCCCCTTGGGGTCGTGCTGCGAGAGGCCCTAAGTAACTGTCGGAAAGGATTTGAGGTCTCAGTCGTGTGTGTCTTGGGGCAGGCTGAGGTGTAGAAGCACAGGAAATAGTGCTGGAAAGACACAGCAAGTGAACTGGCGTTTGTAAAGCAGTGAGAGGCTTCATTTCAAATGCTCGGAAAAGCAGACTGGAAAACAGGCTGAGGCGGAAAATCCTGAAATTTGTGTATGTGGTGTAATCTTACTTGGCTTCACATAACTCTGTGAACTAAGTGGGATTATTACTTTCCTGTTTTACGGTTGAAGAAACAGCCTTTGAAATTCATCAGCGTGCCCAACATCACGTACTTAGTATTAATATTTAATAGAAGCATAGCTTGAACTTAGGTTTCTGATTGCCAGTTTTATGTACTCCCTGTTACCTTTCTTAACAACCAGGAAGAGTGATAACAGTGGCCATCTCCATGTCATCAGATAAATCACATTAGGGATAGCACAAAGGAAAAATAAAAAGTAATCTGTCTTAATCCATGTGACTTTCGTGTTTTTACACATTGTCACTGAGATATGGGGTTCCGTGGTGGCTCAGATGGTGAAGACTCGCCTGCAATGCAGGAGACCTGAGTTTGATCCCTGGGTTGGGAAGATCCCCTGGAGAAGGGAGTGGCAACCCACTCCAGTATTCTTGCCTAGAGAATTCCGCGGACAGAGGAGCCTGACAAGCTACAGTCCATGGGGTGGCAAAGAGTCGGACACAACCGAGCGACTAACACTTTCACTTTCACTTTATTGAGATATAATTCACATCCATTACAGTCTATTCATTAAATGGTACAATTCTGTGCCTTTTAGTATACTTAAGCGTTATGCAGCCATCAGCAGAATAAATTTTTTTGAGATTTATGTTTTAATAAATTTCAGAACATATTCTTTGCCCTAAAAAGAAACCCTTTTAGTCATCCCTGCCGCCTTCCCCTAAGTCCTTACCTCAGCCCTTGGCAATCACGAATTACCTTTCTGTGCCTGTATATTCACCCACTCCAGACGTTTCACGCAAGTGTAATCTTCTGATGTGTGGCCTTTGTTCCGCCTAGTTGCTCTTTCAGGGGCCGTCCACAGTGTACTGTGTACCCTCATTTCTTTTCAGCAAAATTTCTGCTGAAAATCAGCTGATAGCCTTGTGTGAATTCCCTGGTACATAGTTATTTTTCTCTTGCTGCTTTTGAGATTCTCTCTTTACCTTTTGACAGTTTAATTATAACGTGTCTTGATGTGAATCTTTTTGGATTCTTCTTGTTTGAGACGCTCTTTGCCTGTGGGATCCGGACGTCTGTTTCTTCCCTAGTTAGGGAGGTTTTTAGCCATTATGTCACATGCGTTTTCTGTCCCTTTCTCTCTCTCTCTCTCTCTCTCTCTCTCTCCCCTGTGGAAGCTCTAAATGCAGACGGCAGTGCATTTCCTGTTGTCCCTTGGGTCCGTTAAACTATCTTCATTTTTTAACAATGCTTTTCCCTTTTTTGCCATTCTGTTGGGAGATTCCCACTGCCCTGTCTCCCCGGCCGCTGGTCTGTTCTTCTGTATCTTAGTCTGCTGTTGATTCCCACTAGAGTTCACAGCTCACTTGTGTTCTTCAGCTCTGTGTGTTCTGTTTGGAAATTTCTTATATTTTCTATCTAATCGTGGAATTTCTCACTGTGTTCCTCCCTTGTTCTCCCAAGTTCAGTGAGCATTTTATGACCATTGCTCTAAACCCCTTTTCAGGTAAATTACTTGTTTCTACTTCATTAGTTTTTCCCTGGGCCTTGACCTTCCCCGTCGTTTGGAGCGTGCTCCTCTGTCCTCATTTTGCTTGCCTCTGTGCTTGGCTCTCTGTGCTTGCCTCTGTGTGTCATGTAGAGTGGCTGTCTCTCCCTGTCTCCAAGCGGTGGCTCTGTGTGGGAGATGAACCTTATTGCTTAACCTTGCCCTGATTTTTGCTTGTTTCTTGAACTTTCTTTGCACTTGTTGGGGTTTGTGGGGTCCAGAAACACAGTCCTCCTGTCGGCCTGAGCCTGGCACTCAAGGGACATCCCCTGTGTAGGCTGTGCTTGCCCGTTGGCCCCATGGGGTTGTGCAAGTGGAGTGGGGGTGCGTGGCTGCTCACCAACTGCATGTCTTGGTGCCATGACTTGAATGGGGCTGTCCACACGCCACTGTTAGCAGGTTAGAATGAAAGTGCAAAATGGTGCCTGCCGGTGCCAGCTGGGTAGAGGGAGCCTGTGAAAATGGCATCTGCCAGCATTCCATCCCTGGAGAGTCCCAGCAGACTTCTTCCCCTTTGACAGATGCTGTAAGACCAGTAAATGAATTTCCTTCACATATGGTCTGGCACTTTAGAAACTTGCTCTTTGCGCTGGGTCTTGGGGTGAGTGGTTCTGTTGGAGAGGAATGAAGTCTTTCCCTGAAGTCCTGAGTTTCTCCGTAAGATAAGTCCTGTTGGTTTTCACATCCAGACATTTGGGTGAGTCTCTTCTCTCTGAGGTAGGACCCAAGGATTGTGGTGCCTGGGGTGGGTATAAACCCCTTACTTCTTGGGGAGAAGGTCCATTTATTTGCTTGTTTGTCTGTTGAGTGATCTGCTGATTAATTTATTCAGATTTCTCTTGATTGTGCATCGCCACACAAGGAGTGGGGTTTGGTGAGAGCGTGCCTTTCCTGCCTGTTTCAGTGTGACCCTTCGTCCTTTCTTGTGGAGCCGGTGCTCAGCTAGCTCTCAGGCTCCGTTCAGGGGAGTTTGTCCGCCTGCCGTGTCTGTAGAGGGAGGTGAGTTTAGGATCTTCCTCTGCTGCCATCTTGAACCCAGCTCCACACTGCTTTGCTTACCATCCGTTTGAGGTAAGTTTTGAAATCAGGAGATACGAGTTACCCAACTTTGTTCTTTCAAGATTGTTTTGGATATTCTGTGTCCATATAATTTTTAGGATCAGCTTGTCCAGTTTCTGCAAAGAAGTCAGCAGAGTTTTCGATAGGGATTGCTTTATTTGTAGGTAAGTTTTGGGAAGATTGCCATCTTAACAATAGTAAGGCCTCCAATCCATGAACATGCTGTGTTCATTCCCATATTCTCTTCAGCAATCAGTATTTTCGGTTCAGTTCTTCTAAATAATGGGTGGTCATATTAGGTGTGTTGTATTTTGCAAGGTAACTTTGGTGGAATTAAAGTCCTCATGCCCGGATTGTCAGGCATAGTGCAAAAGTTTAAATATTGCTCTTAATTAAGCATGACTTGAATTGATATGAAATGATTCTTGGAAATTATGTAAAGAAAATAGTATGAGTAATACCTGCTTTATGCTTTTCGTATGAACCGTCACATGCAAAGTGGCATGGTTTATTTTGTAGGTTGGTTTTTAAATTATCATTTTCTTATCCTAAGTATGTCTGGCATAGGACAGGGATTGCTTCAGGCAAGCTTTTAGGTATAGTACCTGAAGTAGGGGAGTATAGCAGAAGAGTAGCTTATGTGGCTGTGACGAGGGAGGTCCTGTAAAACTTTGCAATAAAATTTAAAACACTCTTGGTTTGTGTTTCTGTGGCATGCATAGTCTCCCAGGCTTGACACGGCCAGGCACCAATGATGTAATAATGATGATTATACCAGAAGCTCCAAAGGCTACTCTTGGTGTGCCATGTGGTGGGACTCCAGGCACGGTTAGTTTGAGTCGTTGTTCTGAGGCCACATGCGTTCGCCCTCTCTCCCAGGGGAGTTTAACTCGGCGTGCGGCATCGCGGCGGGGGTTGGGTGCCGCTGGTCTTGTGTGATGTGAGCACGTGTGTTCAGACCACTTGTTGGAGCACAGTGCTGCGTCTCGGGTCAGCCTCATACGAAGGCTTGAAATAGAGTGTGTGCTGTATAACGCCTAGACTTCAACATTTTATATATTATTAAATATAATATCTAGACACAGGTGAAGAATCTGCCTGCAATGCTGGAGACCTGGCTTCAATCCCTAGGTTGGGAAGATCCCCTGGAAAAGGGAATGGCTACCCACTCCAGTATTTTTGCCTGGAGAATCCCATGGACAGAGAAGCCTGGCAGGTTAAAATCCATGGGGTTTTCAAAGAGTCAGACACGACTGAGCAACTTCCACTTTCACTTTTTTCAGTATTACCGACTCTCTTTTCCTGTTCTGTTGGTTATCAGTGATTGCTTGCCAGTTATTAACCTAGGCTTTTTAAAAACAGGATATTCTTTTAGCCTTTTTCTCATGTGTGTTGATTCTCTCTGGCTTCCTGCTCCTTCCTGTTGCTTGTTGATCAGAGACCTGTGGAAGAAATCAATTTCGTGAGTCCTGCTGCTCTTCAGTGTGGTTAGTAACGCTGTCAGAGGTGGGAGCAGCCACTCAAACACCTACCTTTGGCCCTGAGCACATTAGGGGAGAGGTGTAGCAAATGGTGTAGCAAAAAAAAAGTGTGAACTTAGGGTTATCAGGCCCTATGCTGCTCACCCTCCCTGTCTGCCACCCCAGCTCCAGTACATGCTTAATAAATGAAAATCCCCAAGTTAGAGATTCATTCTTTTGTATTAAGGCTTCCATCCTTTGTTAAAACTCAAGCAGCATCAAACATTATCTTGTTAAAGATTATAGATTGTTTGGATAATGTATATTTAATTGGGTTTGTACACAGAGTTTGATAGATCTCAGTGTATGCAGAGATAGGTGAAGGTGAAGTCGCTCAGTCGTGTCCGACTCTTTGCGACCCCATGGACTATACCCCCCCAGGCTCCTCAGTCCATGGAATTTTCCAGGCAAGAGTACTGGAGTGAGTTGCCATTTCCTTCTCCAGAGGATCTTCTCCCGCACTGCAGGCAGACGCTCTAACCTGAGCCACCGGGGAAGCCCTATGCAGAGATAAAGAACATATAATTCAGTTGCTAGGCACTTTGGAGGAATGTAGGAGAAAACTAGAAGAAAGTGTAAGGGCTGCCTGGAATCATGAATACAGCTTATTCAGACACGTTACTCTAGTCTGCCACCTGTTTTTAAGTGAAGTTTATTGCAATGCGACCATTCTCATCTGTTTACATGCCCACTGTGGGTACTTCCAGGTTGCATTGGCAAAACTGAGTAGTTGTAGCAAATAGGCCCGCAGTGTGTAAAGTACTTGCTTCTGGCTCTCTGTAGGAGAAGTTTGCCAGTGACTGGGCTAGAGAGTCTAGACTTTCCGAAGGTTAAGCATGGATCATAGATATCTTAACTTTTAGTCTCACCATTATAGGGTCAAGGTCTGTGGTTTTAAGGAAAGATCACTACTGATATCAACTGGTTCAAGAAAAAATGTGTAATTTCAGAAATATTATTAAGGGATAACACTGCTATATTTAAAAACTAAGTTGCCATTGGAAGATTAATATCTGATTATACATGTACCTTGGAGAAGGCAGTGGCACCCACTCCAGTGCTCTTGCCTGGAAAATCCCATGGGTGGAGGAGCCTGGTGGGCTGCAGTCCAAGGGGTCGCTAAGAGTCAGACAGGACTGAGCGACTTCTCTTTCACTTTTCACTCTCATGCATTGGAGAAGGAAATGGCAACCCACTCCAGTGTTCTTGCCTGGGGAATCCCAGGGACAGGAGCCTGGTGGGTGCCGTCTGTGGGGTCGCACAGAGTCGGACACGACTGAAGCGACTTAGTAGTAGTAGTAGTATACATATACCTTGGAGAAGGCGATGGCAGCCCACTCCAGCACTCTTGCCTGGAAAATCCCATGGATGGAAAAGCCTGGTAGGCTACAGGGGGTCACGAAGAGTCGGACACAACTGAGTGACCTCACTTTCACTGTTCACTTTCATGCATTGGAGAAGGAAATGGCAGCCCACTCCAGTGTTCTTTCCTGGAGAATCCCAGGGACGGCGGAGCCTGGTGGGCTGCCGTCTGTGGGGTCGCACAGAGTCGGACATGACTGAAGCGACTTAGCAGCAGCAGCGTCCATGTGCCTGGGGGTTTCCCATGTGGCTCAGTGGTAGAGAATCCGCGTGCCAGTGCAGGAGACGCAGGAGACACAGGGTTGATCCCTCTGTTGGGAAGATCCTTGGTGAAGGCAGTGGTAACCCACTCAAGTATTCTTGCCTGGGAAATTCCATGGGCAGAGGAGTGTGGCAGGCCACAGTCCATGGGGCTGCAGAGTTGACAGGACTGCAGCTGAGCACGCACACGCATACGTGTACCTGATTCACCGGACTTTCTCAGGTGCTCCCATCTTATATGAGAAAAGTGTTGCAGTTCTTCCCCCACAGAAACATGTATATTCTGCCATTTTTGAAGATGAAGTATTTATGTTAGACATTGTAACTTACTTAAATAAATGTGAATATAAATATAAAATACTAATCTCACTGTTGGAAATTTTAAGTGTTTCAGATCAGTTATGTCTTGTCTTCCCTTCTCTCTCTCAGCGTGAAGTCCATGGCCCAAAAGACTCTACCACTGGAGACTTTCTTCCGTAAAGAGGAAGATCAGACAGGAGGCTGGGATGAACATGCCACTGCACCAGATCTCTGCTGTTCCATCCCAGGATGCCGCCTCTGCCAGAGTCTACAGAAGTAAAGCCAAAGAAAAGGAGAGGGAAGAGCAGGTATGGAGGGGAATGCTATTTTTAGCTTCATTTTTTTTGCTCTTTTTGTTAAAACAGTCCAGAATAAGCTCTGATGGTCCAGTTTTTTTCTGATAATAACTTATAAAAGCATATGGTGTGAACAGTTTTACTCAGAAGAAGTTGTCTTTTTGTGGGTTTCTAGGTTTTCAGAGTTTGCAGTCATCTCTAGTGGTAGAGTACATGATTTCTGGATGTCATATGTTCAGTATTTTTTTTTTTCCAACTTGCTGCAGATGTAAAAATATCTCCAGATATGTTTCCCATATTCTATCGTCATTTAAGTTAGTAGTCTTCATTTAAGGTTCAATTAAGTTAATAGCCTCTTCTTACAATTCTTCTTAGCCCAAATGGATATTTAAATACCACTCAGTAGAATGTTTCCTTGATCTAGAGTACTTGCCTATACCAAGTTGAGGCTGTTAATTCTTCATTCATTATAGTGTTGAATGGGTGCCAGATGGGAATTTCTTAGGATGTATTTATATGTGGAAGCTGTACATATTTGTGTGAAATAGAGAAAGGAAAGTGTCCAACATTGTAGCAGAGGGATGTCTTTTGCATAAAACCCTATTGTGGATTTGTTGTAGGTGGATATTCAATAAATACTTACTGAATGATATGATCTATTTGATGGAATTTTTAAGATTTAAATAAGTAACATTTCCCTCATGTGCTTATTTATCAGCCATATGTCTTTTTTTGTTGGGTTATCTATTCAAATCTTCTGTCCGTCTAAAAAAACCCACCAGTTTTCTTAGTGTTAATTTGAGCCTTTCTGATGTGACCCAGTACATGTCCTTTGTCAGATGTGTGCTTTACCCGTGTTCACTCCGGGTGTTCAGACATCTTTCCGTGCTTCTGCTGGTGTCTTTCAAAGATGAGATGTTTCTAGTTTTGGTCAAGGTCAAGTCCAATTCATCGATTTTTTTTTTTTTCCCCTTTTTTGCATTGTACCTTTGGCATTCTGTTAAGAAACCTTGGGCTGACTCAGGGTTGCAAATAATATCTTATGTGTTTTCTTCTAAAATTCTTATAGTTTTGGCTTTATGTGTTTATGACCTATTTTGAATTAATTTTTGTAGACTGTATGGAATATATATCCAATGTTATTTTCTATATGAATGTCCACTTGTGGCCAGTAACACCTGTTGAATGGATTGTCTTTTCTCTACCACCTTACCTTAAATCTGTTGCTTATATGGGGTGTGCTTATTTTTGGAGTCTCCTGTTCCACTGAGGTATTTGCCCATCTTTACATCAATACCTTACTGTCATGAACATCCTGACTTTATAAGTCTTAAAAGTCAGATAGTGTCCTTCAGCAAACTTGTTTTGCCTGTTCTAGGTTTCTTGCACGTTTATATGAGTTTGAGAATCGGCTTGTTCGTTTTTACACACAAAGGTCTGCCGGGGTTTTTATTGAGTCTGTAGTTCAGTTTGAGGGAGAGCTGGCGTTTTGACAATGTCGAGCCTTAGCCCTGAGTCAAGGGCGTCTCCTCTTCAAAGTGAAAGGGAAGCCACTCAGTCGTGCCGACTCTGCGCCCCATGGACTGTACAGTCCATTCCAGGCCAGCACACTGGAGTGGGCAGCCTTTTCCTGCTCCAGGGGTTCTTCCCAGCCCAGGGATCGAACCCAGGTCTCCGGCAGCGCGGGCGGACTGTTTCCCAGCTGAGCCACAAAGGAAGCCCACGTTGTGTAACTGCTCTCAGCGTGGTTTCATAGATTTCAGTGCGTGGTCTTTCCCCCTCTTCTGTCAGATTTATCCCTAAGTACTTTGTAACTTTGATGCTATTGTAAATGATACTGCTTTTAAAATTTTAATTTCCTCTTGTTCATTGAAAGCACAGAGAAATAAAATTGATTTTTTGTGTCTTGATCTTATATCTTGCAATTTTGCCAAACTCATGTATTAGTTCTAGTAAATTTTTTGTAGAGTCCACTGAATTTTCTGCATAAGCAGTCATGTCCTCTGTAAATGAAGATAGTTCTATACTGCCCTTTCTCTTGGACACCTCTCTCCATCTTTCTTCTCCTAGTGACAGTCTCCAGTAGTGTACTGAGTAGAAGCGGTGAGAACAGTCGCCCTTGTGATTCTTGTGGCCTTAGAGGGGGTGTCCATTCTCCCAGCGCTGGGCATGATGACAGTTAGGCTTTCTGTAGATAATCTTCAACACTGCTTCCCTTCTGTTTCCAGTTTCCTGAGGGCTTTGATCAGTCTTTATCCTGGTCGTTTGCATCTTCTCTCTTTTTTCTTTGCCTTGATCTAGCCAGAGGTTTATCAGCTTTATGAGTCTTCTTAAAGAATTCTCTTGGTGTCATGGATTTTTCTCTGTTGCCATTCCGTTGTCTGTTTCTTTAATTTCTGGTCTGGTATTTATGATTTCCTTTCCTCTGTTTCCTTTAATTTGTTATTCCTTTTCTAGCTTTTTAAGGTGGAAGTCAGGATTATTTGAGATCTTTCTTATTTTCTCTCATGGGATTTAGTGATTATAAATTCCCCAAGTTCTGTTTTCATGGCATTCCACAGATTCTGCTGTGTTGAGTTTAATTTTCATCCAGTTCAAAATACTTTCTAATCGCTCTTTTCATTTTTTCTTAGATCCATGAGTTATTTTTAAGTGTGCTATTTAATTTCCAAATTTTCTGGACTTTCCAGAGATCTTGCTCTTAATTCATCTCTAATTTAAATCCATTTTGGTCTGAAAACATATTTTGAAAAAATTAAATCCTTTTAAATTCATCAAGACTTGTTTCATGGCACAGAATGGGGTCTCGTTTGGTCGATGTTACGTGTGTGCTTTAAAAGGATGCATTCACTGCTGCTGGGTGTTTTATTTTGGATAATACTCTGATTGTTGTGTTTTTAAGTTCATTGTATATTAGTCCTCAGTCCTGTCCGACTCTGCAACCCCTGGACTGTAGCCCATAAGGCCCCTCTGTCCATGGAATTCTCTAGACAAGAATACTGGAGTGGGTTGCCATTCCCTTTCCGGGGGATCTTCCTGACCCAGGGATTGAAGCTGGGTCTCCTGCATTGAAGGCAGTTTCTTTACCCTCTGAACCACCAGGGAAGTCTTTTCTCTTCCAATGTCTGATCTGCCATTAGCTCTACTTGGTGGATTTCTTATCTCAAACATGGTACAGGATTTCAGACCATGCCTCGTTTCTTCCTAAAAATACGCTTAAATAAAGAGATGAGTATGCATCTTTAAAGTACACCTGTCCCAAATCACTGTCTTCAGTTGGGTGTCATCCACCATGAGATCATTTGTGCGGCTTCTTGAATCGTCTGTCTGCTTTGCCTGCGAGAGTCCCGTGAGTTTTAACCTCATACCTAGAAACCAGGATTGCTTCTGTCGTCTGTTTACCTTTTCTTGGTCCCTGGAGTGGTGTTTTCCAAACTTGCTTCCAAGCATGTTTTTCCTGCCTGGCAATCAGATCTCACTGTGTCACGGTGGGGGCTATTTTAGTTTGCTCAAGTACACGCAGGAAGTCATAGCATGGTTGCAGTTTGAGAACTATATATATATAGAATATACTTATTTTCTTTGAGAATGAAAAAATAAGATTAGATATTTTTCTAGTAATAACATTATCAAACATTAAGTACAAGTTGATCTGTTTGAACTGTTACATTTTCTTGTAATCTACATACATAGATTTTGAAGCTTAAATGTAGATAAAATTATATACAACTATGAGGTCTGGCCATTTTAAATATTCTTAGTCAAAAGCCAGCAGTATTGGTTCTAGCTGTTTTATGTATTAGCAAGTTACCTTTCCCAGCCACCTCTCAGGTAAGTCTTAAACTGGTAACGGTTTGCTCTTTACTTATTTGGGGTATAGAATTGGAAGGATTGCAGAATCACTGTAGCTGACCTCTGTGTTGTTGGTTTGTTGAGAATTTGTGGATAAGAGTCTATGTCACGTGGGTCAAACCGGGAGTCTAGTCTGGGCGTATGGGAGTGAAGCACCAGCGGCCGGCCTCCGCGTGCTGTGCGTAGAGTGAGTGGAAGCGGCGCCAGTGCAGAGCTCCTGGCCATGGCTCCCTGGTGGTCACTTTTCTCTCGCAGCTGTCCTGTTAACTGAGTGACTGACGGGCAGATCATTTCTCAGGTTTTCTGTCAGTAACCCTCTTGAAATAAGAGAACCACCCAAATGTGTTTTTAAATGCAGAGGTTTCAGAAAATGACGTAGCTGTAGCATCCGATAATAGTTGTTAATGACTTTTATATTTGATGTCACCAAGGCAACGCCTTTAGTTTACACAGATGGAGAGAACAGGTCTAAAGAGAAATGTCTTGCCCATGGACACTTGAATTTGTATATTTTTTTCTAGCTTATTTTTATTTGCTCTTTAAAAATAGTTTCGCGTGAATACAAATGAACTCCACGCAGTTATATATCAGGCAGGTGTTCACAGAAGATCGTATACTGGAGCCCTCCTGGCCTCAGGGCCTCAGCAGCGAGATGGGGAGAGAACGCAGCCCCGCGCGGCACGGAAAGCGGCGAATGTTCCCACGGCAGCCTCCTCAGCCTGTTGTGACAGGAACGTTTCCGTCTGTGATGCTGTAGCTGTGCTTTTGTTTATCTCATTTCTGCGTGGTATTTAGGGGCTCTTTTTCGGGTTTTGAGCTTGAGGACCCACACGTTTCGTTCTTTGGAATGTTTCCGCCCGTCATTTGCTCAGCTGTTGCCTCCCTGCGCCCTCTTCACGCTCTGCCTGGGGATGAGCTCGCTGTGCCTCCCGCCACGTTTCAGGGCTGGCTCTGCACGGGGCTCTGGCTGATTTCTTCACTGTCTTCTTCTGTTTGTTGATACTCTCCTTGGCCAAGTCTAGACCTTCCTTTGAGGTTTTAACATCTACGTGTTTTTTATTTTTCCCGTAATTTCTGGGATTTGCATTATGTTTTCTTGTTTCTCATTTATCCTGTGAGCGTGTAATTTAGGTTTCTTTCCTTTAGTTTTCCCAGTGTACTGTGAATTTTGTACTTATGTGTGAAACCCTGAAACTCGAGATGATGAGATAATTCTCCGTGGTTTGCAGTGAATGTGCTTGATACGTCACCTTCTAACAGGTAGAGGTGTGCAGCTGCCCGCCAATTACTCACTGCACATGCGGCTGTTTCACAGGCACACTAAGGATTTGTTTTATTTAACTTAATGTAGTATATTATATATACTCGGAGAAGGCAGTGGCACCCCACTCCAGTACTCTTGCCTGGAAAATCCCATGGATGGAGGAGCCTGGTAGGCTGCAGTCCATGGGGTCGCTGAGGGTTGGGCACGACTGAGCGACTTCCCTTTCACTTTTCACTTTCATGCGTTGGAGAAGGAAATGGCAACCCACTCCAGTGTTCTTGCCTGGAGAATCCCAGGGACGGGGGAGCCTGGAGGGCTGCCGTCTATGGGGTCGCACAGAGTCAGACACGACTGAAGTGACTCAGCAGCATTATATATACTTGGGCTTTCCGGGTGCCACTAGTGGTAAAGAAGCCGCCTGCCAGTGCAGGAGACATGAGGGATGCGGGCTCTGTCCCTGGGGCGGGAAGCTCCCCTGGAGGAGGGAATGGCGACCCACTCCAGTGTCTTTGCCTGGAGAATGCCACGGACAGAGGGGCCTAGCGGGCTATAGCCCATGGGGCTGCAAAGAGCTGGGCACGACTGAAGCGACTTACGCGTGCGTGTACTTACGCCATGTTTATTCTGTACCAGGCCCTGTCCTTCTCAGGGCTTGACAAAGATTAACTCATCTGGCCTCATACGAGCCCTGCGAGTCAGGTGCTGTTGTGGTCACTCTCTTTCTATGGCTGTGGCACAGAAAACGGGATGCGCTGCTCAGGGTTCCCTGGTTGCTGATCGGCCCGTTGCAGAGCTGCTATTCAGATCCAGCCTCCACACCCATGCTGCCCACTCACTTGCTCTTTGCATGCCACTCCGCCAGCCACTGTCCTTCAAGCCACACGTCCCTCTTAATGCACTCACCCGGCTCCACTTCCTTTGTGTCTGCATTCCTGTAGCACTCGATAAGTCTGTCCTGAGCCAATTTTAGGTATTCTGTTCACTTTGTACATCTAAATCATGTCTTCATTAATTTTTTCATTCTTTGAAAAGTATTTAAGCACCTGTTACACGGTGGCTTTCAGTATAAATGTGGTATAAACACAGAGACCCTCTCTGTGCTGCTCAGATCTCTCAAGCCATGCGCTTCAGGCAGCCCCGTCACAGCTGTGGTCCAGGACCTCACTGTTTCTACTGCTGCCGCAGCCCACACTCCGGTCTCCGTGCTTCAGCCTGTCTCTTCCTGCCCCGGGCACTGCTGGTGGGGAGAAGTGTATGCAGTTCAGTGTGGTAGGAGCCATAGTTCAGGGAAGCACCCGAGTCTCGTGGTGACAAGGAAGGTTTTTGTGGAAGAAGAAATGTCAAAGATGAGTCTTGACAAAGTAGGAGTCAGGTGGAGGCAAAGGAGAAGAGTGCTCAAGGCAGAGAGAGAGGCGCACGGCCAGAGCGCCTGGGACAGAAGGACACCTGGCATGTCTGAGATACTGAGGAAAAACTCACTGTGCTGGAGCTTGAAGTGTGCAGGCCAGGCAGTGAGATCAGTCAGGAGTGGCCACGTCGGTGCTGAGGGTACTGAGATGTCAGTGCAGGTGTAGAGTCCAGAGTTGAAGTTCCGGTTTAGTTAGGTGACCGTGTGGTTTGGTTAGGGAAGCTGGGGAGGAGACCACTAGTTTTAATTTGCTAAGTCATGTCCAACTCTTTGCAGCCCTACAGACTGCAGCATGCCAGGCTTCTCTGCCCTTTACTATCTCTTGGAGTTTGCTCAGACTCATGTTCATTAAGTCAGTGATGCCATCCAACCATCTTACCCTCTGTTGTCCCCTTCTCCTCTTGCCCTCAATCATTCCCAGCATCAGGGTATTTCCATCGAGTCCGATCTTTGCATCAGGTGGCTGAAGTATTGGAGTTTCAGTTTAGCATCAGTCCTTCCAGTGAATATTCAGGACTGATTTCCTTTAGAATGGACTGGTTGGATCTCTTTGCTGTCCAAAGGACTGTCAAAAGTCTTCTTCAGCATCACAGTTCAAAAGCATCAATTCTTCGGCTATCAGCCTTCCTTTATAGTCCAACTCTCACATCCATACATGACTACTGGAAAAACCATAGCCTTGACTAGACAGACCTTTGTTGGCAAAGTAATGTCTCTGCTTTTTAATATGCTGTCTAGGTTTTTCATAGCTTTTCTTCCAAAGAACAAGCAAGTGTCTTAATTTCATGGCTGCAGTCACCATCCACAGTGATTTTCGAGCCCAAGAAAATAAAATCTGTCACTGTTTCCATTGTTTCCCCATCAATTTGCCATGAACTGATGGGACCAGGGGCCATGATCTTAGTTTTTTGAATGTTGAGTTTCAAGCCAACTTTTTCACTCTCCTCTTTCACCTTCATCAAGAGGCTCTTTAGTGTCTCTTCATTTTCTGCCATTGGAGTGGTGTCATCTGCATGTCTGAGGTTGATATTTCTCCCAGTAATCTTGATTCCAGTTTGTGATTCATCCCACCCGGCATTTCACATCCTGTACTCTGAATGTAAGTTAAATAAGCAGGGTGACAGTATACAGCCTTAATATACTCCTTTCTCAATTTTGAACCTTTCAGTTGTTCCATGTCTGATTCTAACTGTTGCTTCTTGACCCACATACAGGTTTCTCAGGAGACAGACAGGTAAGGTGGTCCGGTTTTTCCATCTGTTATAGAAATTTCCACAGTTTGTTGTGATCTACACAGTCAAAGGCTTTAGGATAGTCAGTGAAGTGGAAGTGGGTTATTTTTCTGGAATTCTCTTGCTTTTTCTATGATCCAGTGGATGTTGGCAGTTTGATCTCTGGTTCCTCTGCCTTTTCTAAATCCAGCTTGTACATCTGGAATTTCTCTGTTCACGTACTACTGAAGAGTAGCTTGAAGGATTTTGAGTATTATCTTGTTAGCATGTGAAAAAATGCAGTTATACAGTAGTTTGAGCATTCTTTGGCATTACCTTTCTTTGGGATTGGAATGAAAACTGGCCTTTTCTGGGCCTGTGGCCGCAGCTGCATTTTCCAAATTTGCTGGCATATTGAGTGCATCATGTTTTAGGAATTGAAACAGATCAGGTGCAATTCCATCACCTCCACTAACTTTGTAGTAATGCTTCTGAAGGCCCACCCCACTTGACTTCATGCTCCAGGATGTCTGACTCTAGGTGAGTGACCACACCATTGTGCTTATCTAGGTCATTAAGACACTTTTCCTACAGTTCTTTTGTATATTCTTGCCACCTCTTCTTAATCTTGTGTTGTTGGAAGAGGGTGTTTGCTATGACCAGTGCGTTCTCTTGGCAGAACTCTATTAGCCTTTGCCCTGCTTCATTCTGTACTCCAAGGCCAAATTTGCCTGTTACTCCAGGTATTTCTTGACTTCCTACTTTTGCATTCCAGTCCCCTATAATGAAAAGGACATCTTTTGGGGGTGTTAGTTCTAGAAGGTCTTGTAGATCTTCATAGAACTGTTCAACTTCAGCTTCTTCAGCATTACTGGTCGGGGCATAGACTTGGATTACTGTGATATCAAATGGTTTGTCTTGGAGACGAACAGAGATCATTCTGTCATTTTTGAGATTGCATCCAAGTACTGCATTTCACTCTTCTGTTGACCATGATGGCTGCTCCATTTCTTCTGAGGGATTCCTGCCCGCAGTAGTAGATATAATGGTCATCTGAGTTAAATTCACCCATTCCAATCCATTTTAGTTCGCTGATTCCTAGAATGTCGACATTCACTCTTGCCATCTCCTGTTTGACCACTTCCAATTTGCCTTGATTCATGGACCTAACATTTCAGGTTCCTATGCAATATTACTCTTTACAGCATTGGACCTTGTTTCTATCACCAGTCACATCCACAACTGGATATTGTTTTTGCTTTGGCTCCATCCCTTCATTCTTTCTGGTGTTATTTCTCCACTGATCTCCAGTAGCATTTGGGCACCTACTGACCTGGGGAGTTCATCTTTCAGTGTCCCATCTTTTTGCCTTTTCATACTGTTCATGGGGTTCTCAAGGCAAGAATACTGAAGTATTCCATTCCCTTGGCAGGAAAGTTATGACCAACCTAGACAGCATATTAAAAAGCAGAGACGTTACTTTGCCGACAAAGGTCCATCTAGTCAAGGCTATGGTTTTTCCAGTGGTCATGTATGGATGTGAGAGTTGGACTATAAAGAAACCTGAGCATGGAAGAATTGATGGTTTTGAACTGTGGTGTTGGAGAAGACTCTTGAGGGTCCCTAGGACTGCAAGGAGATCCAAACAGTCCATCCGAAAGGAGATCCGTCCTGGGTGTTCATTGGAAGGACTGATGTTGAAGCTGAAACTCCAGTATTTTGGCCACCTGATGCGAAGAGTTGACTCATTGGAAAAGACCCTGATGCTGGGAAAGATTGAGGCGGGAGGAGAAGGGGACAACAGAGGATGAGATGGCTGGATGGCATCACCAACTCAATGGACATGTGTTTGGGTGGACTCCGGGAGTTGATGATGGACAGGGAGACCTGGTGTGCTGCGGTTCATGGGGTCGCAAAGAGTTGGACACGACTGAGCGACTGAACTGAACTTGTTAATCATTTCTGCTTCTGTTAAGTCCTTGCCGTTTCTGTCCTTTATTGTGCCCATGTTTGCAAGAAATGTTTCCTTAGTATCTCTAATTTTCTTAAAGAGATCTCTAGTCTTTCCTCTTTTATTATTTTCCTCTATTTCTTTGCATTGTTTTCCTAAGAAGGCTTTTCTTATCTCTCCTTGCTATTCTCTGCAACTCTGCATTCCGTTGGGGATACATTTCCCTCTCTCCTTTGCCTTTTGCTTCTCTTCTTTTCTCAGCTGTTTGTTAAGGCCTCCTCAGACAACCACTTTGCCTTCTTGCATTTCTTTTTCTTTGGGATAGTTTTGGTTACCACCTCCTGTACAGTGTTACGAACCTCCATCCGTGGTTCTTCAGGCACTCTGTTACCAGATCTAATCCCTTGAATATACTTGTCATCTCCACTGAATAATCGTAAGGGATTTGATTTAGGTCATACCTGAATGACCCAGTGGTTTTGCCTACTTCTACAATTTAAGCCTGAGTGTTGCAGCAAGGAGCTCTGAGCCACAGTGTTGCGTCTGAGCCACAGTGTTGATCTCCTGGTCTTGCTTTTGCTGACCATATAGAGCTCCTCCATCTTTGGCTGCAAAGAATATAATCAGTCTGATTTTCATACTGACCATCTGATGATGTCCATATGCGAAGTTGTCTCTAATGTTGTTGGAAGAGAGTGTTTGCTATGACCATTGTATTCTCTTGGCAAAAGTCTATTAGCTTTTGCCCAGCTTCATTTTGTACTCCAAGACTAAACTTGCCTGTTACTCCAGGTATCTCTTGAATTCCTACTTTTGCATTCCAATCCCTTATGATGAAAAGAACATCTTTTTTTTTTTTTTTTTTTGGTGTTAGTTCTAGAAGGTCTTGTAGGTATTCATAGAGCGGTTTGACTTGAGCTTCTTCAGCATTAGTGCTTGGGGCGTAGACTTGGATTCCTGGGTGTTGAACGGTTTGCCTTGGTAAGGAACTGAGGTCATTCCGTTGTTTTGGGGATTGCACCCAACTACTGCATTTAGGACTGTCGTGGAATATGAGGGCTACTCCCTTTCTTCCAAGGGATTCTTGGCCACAGTTGTAGATTTAATGGTCACCTGAATTAAATTTGCTCATACCAGCCCATTTTAGTTGGCTGATTCCTAAAATGTTGATGTTCACTCTTTCCATTTCCTCCTGGACCATGTCCAATGTACGTTGATTCATGGACCTAACACTCCAGGTTCCTCTGAAGTATTGTTCTTTACAACATCGGGTATTACTTTCACTGCTGACTCTTGCGCAACTGAGCGTTGTTCCCACTTTGGCCCAGCCTCTTCGCTTCTTTCTGGAGCTATTTCTCCGCTCTTGCCCAGTAGCATATTGGACGCCTATCAGCTTGGGGGGCTTATCTTCGGTGTCATATTCTTTTTATCTTTCCATACTGTTTCTCCGGGCACGAATATTGGAGTGGTTTGCCACTCCCTTCTCCAGTGGACCTCGCTTTGTCAGGACTCCTCACCATGACCTGTCTGTCGTGGGTGGCCTTGTAACGCATGGCTCGTATAGCTTCACTGAGTTAGCAAGACCGATCCATGTGGTCGTTTTGGTTAGCTTTCTGTGATTGTGATTTTTGTTGTGGAGGTTATGGAATTGTAGTTCTTGCGTCTTCTGTCTGACCTCTGATGGATGAGGATAAGTGGCTTTTTCAGGCTTCCTGATGGGAGGGACTGGCTATGGGGAAAACTAGGTTTTGCTCTGGTGGGCAGGGCCATTTCAGTACATTTTTAATACAACTGTCTGCTGGTGGGTGAGGCTTTACTCCCTCCACATTAGTTGTTTGTCCTGACTCCAGTCCTGGAGTCTACAGGCTCTGCCTGCTCCACTCTTTGTGACCCTGTGGACTGTATTCCACCAGGCTCCTCTGTCCATGGGGATTCTCCAGGCAAGAACACTGGAGTGGGCTGCCATGCCCTGCACCAGAGTCTTCCTCATCCAGGGAGTACCCTGCATTGGCAGCTGGGTCCTTTAGCACTGGCACCTCCTGGGAAGCCCTAGCTCCTACAGGCTCTACGGTAGCACTAAGACTGGGTGATGATGGTCTGAACCAAGGAGATGGTGCCGAGGATGAGAAAAGTGAGCAGATTACAAGGAGATGGTCAAGAGATCATAAGACTAGAACGACAGTGTTGGTGGCTGATAGATTGTGGTGGTCAGATGGAGCGTCAGATAACTGAGCCTCTGGCCCAGATTAAAGGCTAACGTTAGTCACTTTGACAGAGGAGAAGGGGGCAGGTTAGGGGAAGGATGGTGAGTTGGGTGACATGAGGGAGGTGGCAAGAGTATGAGGTAGTTGTGGGGTGTCCAGCTGAAAGCATCCAGAATCCAGCTTTGTCTGAATCTCTGGAGGAAAATCTCTCTAAGCCAGAGATAGAAATTTAGAGTTGGTAACACATAGACAGTAAAGGATGCCCTAGGAATAGATAAAATTTTCAGTTAGAGTGAAGAGCGTGAGGAGAAATCACGGTGTGAGCGGACCCTCAGGAAGCACTCACTGTCACAGGCGCCCTGTGCTGACAGTCGCCTTTGGTGCTTGCTGTCGTTCAGGGTGTCTTACGTCTGTCTGCCATGCCTCTTCTGCATGGAAGAGGCACCCCTTTCATCAGTCGTCCTTGTGCTTTATTTGTGCATTTTTTGTGTTTGCTTGTGAGCTCAGTTGACCACGTTTCAGAAGCCTATCTGTATTTTAAAGCATCAGGAGGCTGCTTCTGGATTCACAGCATCTGAGTATCTGTGAATAACTAGTAGAGACTGCAGTTACAGGAACATCTTAATACTATCTTTTCCCTCAGGGCTTTGGTGTTTGAATTAGGCTTGGGTCGGACTCGACTGAGCGACTGAACTGAACTAGGCCGATTAAGGCACAATGCTTCTGTATTGCTAGCTGTTGTGTTAGCTCTTATAATATGTAGCAGAATCACCACCCAAACTGTGAAAGACGTGCTCGGGTTAGTCGTCCAGTGCCCTAAGGTTCATCCCTGTCTGCTCCCTGGGAGCGAAGATCTTCTCTTCAGATTTGCTGTGTGGACCTTGGCTTGCCAGCATGGTGCTTGTGGGCTCTCAGCGTCACCGTCTTTCTCTCTGGGTGTCAGTGGCCCTCCCTTACCAACCTCCAGATAGCAGTTGTCATCCTAAATCTAACTCATAGGTGTAGAGGTGTAGAATCTTTTACCAAGTGAAGTTTGAAACTGCCTTTGAAAAAATTATTCCTTAAAGCTCAAGATAATGCTGAGAGATTTTTGAAGAAAATTGGAGCTTTAAGCCCCTTACTTAAAAAGTATTTATTAGGAAAAACAGAAAAATTGTGGGGAGACTACTTTAGGTTTAAAAAAACTAAACAGGCATAGCATCCAAATATAATGTATAAACCTTGATGGAACCTGCTAGGAAAAATTAGCACCATAAGCTGAGTTTTTTAAGACAGATGGGAAATCTGAATATTGTCTATATTTTAGATGATAATTATAGAGAGTTATGGCTAATATTCTTAGATGTGAAAATGGCACTGTGGTTATACAGGTAAATGTTCTTGTTCTTAGGACATGCATGCAGAAGTATGTAGAGGTTAACGTGTGTCTGCAACTTACTTTCAGATGGTTTAGCAAGGAAAAGAAAAAATGTGTGTGTGTGTCAGAGAAAGAGGAAGAAAGCAGTTGTGGCAAATTCTTTAACAGTTGTTGCATCTTGTTGAAGGATAATAGGGTATTCATTATACTGTTTTTTCAGCTTTTCTGTGGTTTTTTAAATTTTCAAAATAAAAAGTTTGGGGAAGTAATAGGCCATTTTCTAATGTGAGGTAAAGCTAGAGTTGATAGATAATTTGAAAAGCTGGCTGATGATTATCTAATGAGCTGGTATTCAGACACTTAGAAATCTGACTCCAGATGTTTTAGGCTTATGGTGTCATTGGGTGACATTTAGTCCAGTGGCTGAAATAGAGTTTCTGTTTTTAAATTGTTAATTGCTGACCATGGATGCTTCTGATCCATCGCATTAGCATATTCAGACTGTAAGTTGTGACTGGGTTAGATTTCCTCCGTGCTGTGTTTGAGGAGGTGCACTCCCTTTGCCTGGGCTTTCATGCTTGAGTCTCTGCCCTCGAGGTGTCTTCAGACGCGTCTTGCTCTGCCTCTCATTGCCCTTCCTTCTGTGACGCACCGAAGAAGAGTCTTCACACGAGTGTGTCCAAGGCTGGGAGGCCTGTGCAGTCTTTCCAAAGGGCACACAAGCATGGGTGGGCTTAAGAGGATCTGTGTTCGGATCTTGCTTTTCCACATATACTTGAGCTAAAACTACTCCTATGAGTTTTCCACTTGCGTCTCCTCCTCTGCTTGAAGAAAGGAGATGCAAGTGGAAAACTCACTCAGCAACCTTGTCCTGGGAAATAAAAATCTCAAGCCATCCAAGGGACAGTCAGAATTCTGTTTTGGGGAATCTCCTTTTACTAAATAATAAAATGACTGTGTGCCTGCTTGGTTATTTTATCTCTTCCTGTCTTATGTAAACTGTATTTCTGAGGCTTCAGAAGTAGGGAATGTTGGCCTATGATTGATTACATGTTCTGAACTCAGATATACTATAGATACAGGTTAGTATAAAAAATAACTTCATCTCTTCCATCCCCCCAAAATTCCATTCTCCAATGAAGAGTTTTTGAGGGAGAAACCTTTAGGAGCAAAGCAAAGAAAACTTCACAAAAAAAAATCAAAAAAAAAAAAAAAGAAAAGAAAACTTCAAGTGACAAAATGGCTTTTAAAAAAATGGTGCTGATGAGCCTGTTTGCGGGGCAGGAGCAGAGACAGAGATGTGGGAGAGCGGATTTGTGGACACAGTGCAGGGAGTCGGGGGTGGAGGAGAGGGCCGGACGAATCTGGAGAGTAGCACTGAGGTGCACGCATTAACACACATGGAGGAAGTAGCTAAGGGGAAGCACATGACGCCGGAAGCTCAGCCCAGCGCTCTGGGACAGCCGAGGGCTGGGTTAGCGGAGGGAGTGAGAGCAAGGCTCAAGAGGGAGGGGATGTGGTGTGCTCACGGGACATTCGTGCTCGTGTACATCAGAAGCCGATACAACATTGTAAAGCAATTATCCTCCTATTAGAAATAAATTTTTAAAATGTAACTTATTTAAAAATAGCTGATTTTTAAGCTATTCTTGGTTCTTAATTGCTGGAATGGTCATTAGCTATAGAGCAGTGCACCAGGACTTCCTGTTGGCTCAGAGGGCAAAGCGTCTGCCTACAATGCGGGAGACCCGGGTTTGAGCCCTGGGCTGGGAAGATCCCCTGGAGAAGGAAATGGCACCCCGCTCCAGTACTATTGCCTGGAAAATCCCATGGGCAGAGGAGCCTGGTGGGCTACAGTCTGTGGGGTCGCAAAGAGTCGGACACGACTCAGCGACTTCACTAGGGCGCATTTGAGCAGCTGAAGTAGCACTTGCTAGGGGACCAGTTGTTTTAAATGTGACTGGAATATTTTCTTGGTCTATACAGTCTTTCAAGATATTCCAGGTAAAGTATGAGGATTAAAATGTTTTGCTATCTTTCTGATAAAATGTAAATGTCATTTTAATGTACTGAATGTCATTCAGTAAAGTAGTTAATGCATCTTTTACTGAGTCATGTCATGAAATATCTACTTCAATTATACCTGCTGCTGCTGCTGCTAAGTCACGTCAGTTGTGTCCGACTCTGAGACCCCAGAGACGGCAGCCCACCAGGCTCCCCCGTCCCTGGGATTCTCCAGGCAACAACACTGGAGTGGGTTGCCATTTCCTTCTCCAATGCATGAAAGTGAAAAGTGAAAGTGAAGTCGCTCAGTCGTGTCCGACTCTTAGCGACCCCACGGACTGGAGCCTATCAGGCACCTCCATCCATGGGATTTTCCAGGCAAGAGTACTGGAGTGGGGTGCCATTGCCTTCTCCGTCAATTATACTTAGTTCTCATAAAATGATTTATATTTTCTTCCTCCTATTAATAAAGAATGAAATTTTATTCTTGTTGCCAGACTGATTTATTTTTATCAGTGTTGTAATTATAGTAAGTTATCAGTAATTTCACCTTCTGTTTGCTCCACATGCTCACGTGGTAGAATGGAATTCGTAGCCTACGTAACTCTGTAGTCACGGCGGAAGCACGTGATCGAGTTCTCCTGGAAACCTGGTGCTTGGCCCGAGCCTGATGCCCACATGACACCCAGTTTAGACCCTCGTTCTTTTCTGAACCTTAAGTCTGACTTGACTTTGCCCAAATCACACATGTCTTCGTTCACACATTTTGTCCTGGCCAACACTGCTTCAGCACTGATTTTCCGGCACTGAGGAAATCTAACCTGCTATTAATATAATTTAGAGTAAAGGTGCCGTGTACCATGTCAAGTGTTCAAGGATCACTTAACTGCTTGAGAATGTTATTACTGTGAACCTGTGTTTTTTCTCCGTTTAAGCGGGTTCTTAGCCAGACTGATTTATTTTTATCAGTGTTGTAATTATAGTAAGTTATCAGTAATTTCACCTTCTGTTTGCTCCACATGCTCACGTGGTAGAATGGAATTCGTAGCCTACGTAACTCTGTAGTCACGGCGGAAGCACGTGATCGAGTTCTCCTGGAAACCTGGTGCTTGGCCCGAGCCTGATGCCCACATGACACCCAGTTTAGACCCTCGTTCTTTTCTGAACCTTAAGTCTGACTTGACTTTGCCCAAATCACACATGTCTTCGTTCACACATTTTGTCCTGGCCAACACTGCTTCAGCACTGATTTTCCGGCACTGAGGAAATCTAACCTGCTATTAATATAATTTAGAGTAAAGGTGCCGTGTACCATGTCAAGTGTTCAAGGATCACTTAACTGCTTGAGAATGTTATTACTGTGAACCTGTGTTTTTTCTCCGTTTAAGCGGGTTCTTTATAAACTCTCTATAATGTGTATGTTCGGTAGAGACTCCACTCCTCCTTTTCATTCTCCATTCTTTCTCCATGGATGGGTGGTAGTGGGTAGATATGTAAAAGAGAGAAGGAGAAGCGAGCGTCTCTGTCTCTGATGTGGCATTTAAGAGATTCTGCTATGTGGTTGTTACCAGTTAGTTGCTTACCTGTCTGTATCCCATAGTGGAGTATGGATTCCTCACTGGTAGGGATGATACCTTCTTCATCAACAAAAATCCCTTGTGACTAAGGATGGTGCTATCCATGTTTGAATGAACATATACTCAATCTTTTGTGAATGATAATTGTGATTCTTACACAATATTTATATTTTCAAGTTTAGAGCAGGTCAAAAATGTATAAGATGGCAGTTGGAAAAATCTAGCAAATATTTTCTTGTTTAAACTTCCTGCCAATGTATCTGTTACAACTTCCATAGCTGTGGGAATCTCAATTCTTCTGTCATAAAACTACCTATTCTGCAGGTCTCTGACAAGTTCCGTGCTTTGAAAGCTAAGTCGTTTTAATTACTGTGATGCACCCGTTATTGGAAGCATTGTGGTCTAGAGCAATGATACGATACTGACGACTTCAAAAACGCTCTTGAATGTGGCATATCAAGAAGAGGGTTATAGGTAGAAAACTATACCAGTGCCTGAGGACATGGTTTCCAGCTGAGCTGGAATCAACTGACCAGGTCAGGACTGACATTATAGAGATAATGTGGAAAGGTTCCCACAGGGTACTCCCTCAGGCAACCTGTTAATAGCTGAGGAAGTCCAGTCCTCCTGAAATGCTCAGATAAGCTTATAATAAAGGTCAGAGCAAACAGGATATCTCGTTCAGAGTTTTGGGCAACATTTGAGGGACTGAGTTTCGAGCTTACGGGAAGTAAAAGTTCATCAGATGAAGGGTCTTCAGAGCAATGGCAGAGAATTCCCCAGTCCATGAATGGGTGTTGACTGCAGGCAGGCAGGGTTATTGATACTTCCCTTTCATAATTCCTACTGCTTCAGGGATGTGTGATTGCATTTGTCCTAAGAGATTGAAGGTCTTGGTTGGAATGTCAGTAGTAAGGAGAATACACGTATCCTCAAGTGTGGACTCTGCGTTCTGTCTCTCTTTAGTCTCTCTTTTCTGCATTTCATGTTGCGCCATGATCATGGACTCAGAAGTGCTCTGGGGCAGCCCCAGCCTAGATGCAGAGTTCTTAGGAAAATCGGAAGGACTTGCCTGGCAACTATCGCCTTGCCCTACTTCAGAATTCTTACAAAAACTTGGCCCTCTGATAATCAAGCCTTTCACCTCACACACCCAAAGGGAATCAGAATTCTTTATGAGAGACTTGGAATATGTGTGAGTCCATCACTTGTGTTAACTGCCAGGGAGTCTGCCCTGTGGAAGAACGCCTTTACCTGTGACACGGAGGTTTTACGGTCTTCAGGGATGGTTCCGTCTGTGGGGATTTTAAACCCAGCGACAGAGATGTTTGAAAGAGGATATGAGTCAAGGAATAGATGATGGTAGTCGAGAGACAGTAAGAACAAACAAAATGATAACTCAGTAAATTTACTTTACGATTTAAAAATAGAACAAAGTGGATTGGTGACCATGGTGATGATTCTCTTAAAACCGGAGAATTTGGTTATCGCATAGAATTCATGTGTTAACTCACAATTCCTTGTGCTTCTCTGATGTTTTGTCATGGGGAGAATGTTGAAAACCCTTTCCTGTGTTAAATATATTTAAGATGTGTTCACCTAAGGAGAATGGAAAACACAGGAAAATATGAAGGACAGTCTGTTCCAACGTCTTCCCTTTAAAGTTTTAGTTTCTGGCAACAGTTACAGGCCCTTCTTATGAAAGTTCTCCCTTTACAATATATACTCAGTCCCCTGTATCCATAGGCTCCACATCTGCAGAGTCAGCCAACTTCGGATAGAAGATATTTGAGAAAAAAATTCCAGCAATTTCCCAAAAGCAACATTGAATTTGTCACAGCTATTTACACAACACTTACATTGTATTAGGTATTATAACTAATTTAGGGATGAGTTAAGGTATATGGAAGGGTGTATATAGACTATATGCTAATATATTTTATATAAAGAACTTAAGCATCTGTGGATTTTGATATCCATGGAGGCCCTGGAACTAACCTTCCATGGATACAGAGGGACAGCTGTATACATATTATCATTCCTGGAGTAAGGAGTAGAAGAAGCCTCTGAAACCTAGGGTAGATGTATGCATGTATGTGGTCCGTAAGAAAGCACTTTCATAACCTGGTTAAATGCTAATGAAGTTACGACTGCTGCCAGCTGACTGATAGTCTAGGGAAAATCGGTGTCCATGGTGTGCTTTGTTAATGCCATCATGATGGGCTTCAGGGGTGCTGATCCAGCATATCAGGGAGGTGAAAGACCCAGGTTCTGTCTGTCCATCTGCTCTACCATTCAGTTCAGTTCAGTCGCTCAGTCGTGTCCGACTCTTTGAGACCCCATGAATCACAGCCCCCAGGCCTCCCTGTCCATTACCAACTCCCGGAGTTCACCCAAACTCATGTCCATTGAGTCGGTGATG